>OZ022258.1:44080562-44404950 GCA_963978905.1 Trichostrongylus colubriformis
TCATGCGTCTCACGAGTTCCTCACAGTACTTTGTCGCAGTAATGGTGTTATCTAAATGTGTAATAAACAATGTGAAACTCGCAGAATATCATTCCAGAAGACTCAAAAAAGGCTTTCACGACATCGGTTGCAAGAAATGGTTACTCTATCCTTATTGCCTCCATGGGAATCCATGGTAGTGCAGCAAAATTGGCTGACCCACCTTGGTCTAACCCTCAAATAGCGCGGACGTGTTGTAACTGCAATGGCGTTCGGTGTTACACTCATTCCACAGCGCATAACACTACAGTTATTTGACTAGTTCGAGAGAGTCGGGCAGTTTCCAATGCCTCCAAAATTTTCCTTTCCATCTTATTTTCAATGGAGCTGTGCAGTACCACACAACTACTAATTTATGACCAATCGACACCAAAAAACGGAAACCCCTTAACTTCTCCGTCTTTCTGTTATGGTTTTCTTCAATTCTTCCAAACTGTTTGGAAAATGTGCCACTAGAAAGCTTCGTTCAACTGAAATGTAAGAGTCTGTGAAACTTTTCCATCTTTTCTCTCCTTCGGCATAATTTTCGAGATTTTCACAAATCGTGCCACTATGTACCACGGGTGATTTAAGTCGACGCTGCGGTAAACCGTCCACTTCGACTGTTACTTTCAAAATGAAAGCTCAACAGCTTAAAAAATACCCCTACTTACGAGAAATACATGAACCCATGATCATTTTGGTATTTCACGCGTTAGGAATCAGCGGCGTTGAACTGAAATTTGTGTTCAAGGAATTTTCAATAAAATCGATTTAAGATTTAGTTGGGCGGATCATGAGATCATGAGCTTCAAGATATTAGCAGATCATGAGCTCAGTAGTGGCTAATAAGGAGGAACTAATTTTTTCTTCACGATAACGCACGACTCCATATTGCACCAAAATTTGAATGAGCTGGGCTACGAAACTGCGCCGTGACCGCCACGGTATATATCATTAGGGCAAAGAATGCGCATGGCAGCGTTCAGCGCGCGCCGTGATGGTACGAGCTTCGAGCAACGTGTTGGTCGAGTCGTGATGTTATTGCCCTAGAATGAGGTGGAGGGCATCGTCATCGCTTAAGGAGCCATTCAATATGGTGCGCATAGCTTGCACCATAACGTAGCACACTGACCGTCACGATGCGAATTTTCGAATCCCATTTCTTCAGGCATTTAGACAGCCTCGAATGGAGCGCTTCGAGATCCATCACGGTGATGAAGCGGCCTTCAACCGATTCTTGGCCTTAGAATCTCCAGTTGGCAATCAAAATGAGCGGTATAGCTAAAAATCAAAAAATAGGGTAGAAGCAAAAAATAATTGAGAAGGAGGAATATTCGGAATTGCAAGAGCTCTCCGAGCGACCTAATACTACGTCCTTGAGGTAGTTCATGAATTCTTGACGATTTCCGAAGTATTAGCGGAAAAACTTCTACAGCAGCTTGGATCTAAACACTCAATACATGGGACCGGTCGTTGCTCCTCATTAATTAATATAGCCTGTACAGAACTTCATCTCACTTTGCCCAGCATGCACAACAGAGCAAGTATCGCGAAGTGCGAAAAAGTAAGGTGAACTCAACGTATCGCTAGATAGGATATGTTCTTACGAAGTGTTTACCATTGAAACTGTAGTAATTGTAACGAATTGAACAGTCCACAGGATCAGCATTAATCAGGATTCTACAAAGCGCCTTTTTTCTCTGAACGGTATACGGACACAGGTGATTTCGTAGCTTTAGTTTTTTCTATAATAAACTGTTGTAAGGACAGCAGGTTGGATGTTGGACGTGCTGTTCGTACAGCTGCCAATCGTAAAGGTATGGAGGAGCAGTTTGTTCAGGCGCTCTTCCTCCACGGATACTTTTGTATGGTGGCACGAAGTTTGTGAGCAATTCTGAGGAAAAAATCAAAATCGTGCTTCGAATGATTTGCTGACAACTGAGATATCTTCACAATTGCGCAAATTTTTTATAAGAAGCTTTTGCATAGTGCGGGAGACACTACCAGGATTTCTACGTCTTGTGGAGCCCACCAGTCCTTCCTGTTTTTTTTTTGTTGCCGTAGATCAACAAGATTTGAAAGGATTGGAGACAAGTATTCGCCAGAATGTTTGGCAGATTTTGGCCTCATCCCTCTCCATCTGCATATGGTTCCAAATGGTAAAATTTTCAAGTACCACTGTTCAATGGAAATCATCTCAACCTTCGAAGCTAGAACCGGGTGACCTTTTGGAGCATAACGACGAGGTTTCTAGCCATTTTGCGATAATTTTGCGTGGCATGTCATGTGCTATGATGGAATCAAGGAGTTATGATAACCACTCAGGATTATAAATGGGCCCCTGGGTTTCAGCTCTCCAGCACGGGATGCCTCAAAGATGACGCTCCTCAAGAGGCTAGGAAAGAAATAGGCCAAATGTGGGGAGAGAAGCGACAGAGACGCAGAAAGTTTGATTTACTAATTATGTTTGAATGATCTTCTAATCCTGGTTCTGTGCGGCTTTAGAGCGCTAATGACTACGACCAGTGTCAAGCCTCGATGGGGTGCAACGCAATATGTTATAACGGAAGTGTTATATGCTTACAGTGGAGAAACGGTAACATAATCTAATCTGAAGAAGCGCATCATTGAATGCTAACGCATGATCATTTTGAAATTTGATCACAAAAAGTAGCCAATTTGCTTGACTCACCTTATTTGACTCGATACAACTAGTCAAAACATGAAGGCGAAGGAGACGAAGTGTTCATTGCTCATTAGAAGCTCCTCCTGATTAAGCAAAAGTTGTTGCACTCTGAGCATATCACTGTGAAACGACAATGAAACGTATAAAAGCCCGGGAACGTTGCAAACACACATCGGCTTGTCCCCGATTGCTCCCTTACATCGCCTTCACACAGTAAACTCATAATGATGAAGCTGTTCGTTACAACCATACTGGTCTGTGTCATGGGTTCTGCAGCAAAACATTCGTGTACACACAGCCCACTTGAACCAACAACCTTCGATAAGCTTCCCGAAGATGTTCAGGGCCGTCTGAATAAACGTCTCAAAACGCAGTTTGTAAGTGATCTCGAAAAACAATTTATACTTAGATATATACAGGAATACAGGTGTTTTTTAGGATTCAAATACTAAAATCTACAAATATCGAGTGCATGTGACCAAAAGCGACGGTAGCGGAATAACGTTTGACCCCTACATGATTACACCACAGGTGGGAGTCTAATGTGGAACAGAATACTAAGGCTCAAAGAATTTGCTTCGAATGCTTCCTCCCATGCGAAAAGTTAAAATTAATTATTTTAGACTGGGAAAACTATCTATCTCAAAGTTCGTGGTGATGAAGCCGATGAAAATCGCTTTTTGACACTGAACTTCAAGCAAGAAGATTTCGAACGTTTCTATAGCACTTGTAGTGCGTCCGCAGCCTAGCTTCTGTGTCAGAAGAGATCAACGCGCACTGAATAAATCGTTCGATTTTGATTCCACCACAATCAACTACATAGCAATATGCTTTCATGCGGATTAATTTGGGTAAGAGTGAATACGTTCGTTGTTATGCATTATCGTTCGTGCATTACATCGTATCAGTCACGTATAACAGTACACAGAGGCAAACTATATCCAGAAACTTCTTCTAGCTTCAAACTTACTGCACGTAATAGCTGTGGATTTTCCAATTTTCATGCACCAGTGGAGGTCTCTAACACACTGGTGCCTTCGCGTTCCGCGTCTTTAGATGGCACGGGACCGCTGTTACACCAGAATGCTTGATGGAGCTTCGCAGCATGAGGATGTGAGGCCCTCATAAAATATGATTCTTCAGAAGAGCCTTCATTCAACGACCTCTTCATTTTCTTAATTCGCTGAGTCATTTCTTTTTTTCCCGCAGGTATAAGAGACAATTTCCATTGATGTACGCTCACCATTGATGTACTGCAAATACATAGATGACTGCTTAATTATAACATCAGCACAGTTTAAATGGATGAGTGTTTTCACCTAACGAACCAGCACTCGCAGAGTATATCAAGCTTATCAGAGAGGTACCACGCCATGGTTGGCTTCCCTACCTGAACACACAAGTGAAAGTGATCGGTGACATGCTCAATGCGGAGTGGTACCGAAAGCTATGTGAACATCTTGATTCGAGCCAGATACCATAGCTGCGAAACATGCAGTTGTCAAGAGCATGTTCACGACACACTGCAAATGTGTGCACAGGTGCGACAGAGCGGCGAGTACCTATACGTTTAGCTTTTGACATAGCTGCATTAAACGATATGTTGTACCAGGTCGTCATGTTGGAATACGCACTGAGCACCGTAATCTACTTCGTCTGGACGAGGTTCTCCTATCAAAATCTAAATCAGTATCCCAATCAAAAGACAACTCGTGCGAACAGGCTTCACGATAAGCGTTGCGCATCAGAAGATTATGTTACATGCCCACATGGTATAACTAGAGATTGCGAAAAAAATTTGTATAATCTATCAAACTGAATGTCAAGCATGTAACGCAACCCTTATTGTGGAAACTGGGAGAAGACTAGCAATATGTATTCAAGAACATCTTGCTGGGAGAAGACTAGGTGACACAAGAACACTTCTGAAAAGCACATGACCGAGGAGCATAGCGGAAACGACTTTGATGTGAAGTGCGGAAATCTGGCATGCGAGACTGAAACTTCTACCAGGAAAATGCTTGAGGCGTTTACGAATTCCGCAAGAAACCCGAGTATGGACAACATAAGCGCTTATCCATTACGAATGATCTCTTGCCATTTGCGCCACATTGTGAGCTACTGATATAAGGTAGAAGTCATGCATGTCCCTATTATACTACGTGTATAAGGACAGCATGGCAGCTCTCATTCACTGACAATAACTAACGGACCAGGTGAGTTCTGCTCTCTCGTACGGGATTTCTTGGGCGGTTTCCTTGATGATCTGTCATAACCGCTAGAGAGATGAGGCGCATGGTAGTGTGGTAAATAGAATCCTTAGTCTTGAGCCATGTTGGGCCTTTGAGGAAGACCATCTGGTCGAAACGTCAGGCCGTCACGAAAGATTCCACCTGGCAACCTCGCTGGCATAGCAGAGAAAATTGTAATAAACATCAGTGCCGTGGTATCACGAAGAGAGAAGTTGGAATCACTGTATCATTTTCATCATGTGGTTCTATGGAAATCTCACCTTTATGATATTATCTTCCCCTTGCAGTGGTTCATCACCCATTCCCGTGCCTTACCCAAAGGCCGGCGATTCTGATAGATATCGATCAATAATTCAAAGTCCCATGTAATTTTCAATTTAATAACATTGCCGACTCGTTGAATTGGTCCATCTCCATTACTGACCCGCTTCTCAAAAAGCAGTAACTTTGATCGATACCGATTGGTAGTTCGTGGACCCATATAATTTTCATCTTTGCAGCATTACCCAATGACCTGAGGGGTTCATTGCCCCTTCTGAACAAAAACCGATAAATTCGATTGAGATCGATCCATACACATGATGTACAGAATTAGCTCTGTGTAGTTGTGCTAACCTGTTAGTGTAGTCCAATAGTCGTTCTCTTCCACCTACATTTGATGGAATCTTCTCATTCTCACCACTACCTCACATTGTGTTGCATGCGCATTTTTCGATTTTTGCTCGGTTCACCTCGACGCAGGCCCATTCCTTGAGAGCGATTTGCCTTTCAATTTCATAGATCTTGTGTCCCACTCCCAGGCTTCCGCAACCACTGCACGATTTTTGTTTGAGCTCCACCCATCAACGCCAAAGCTCCACCAACCACTGCAAAAGCGCCGCCCAGCATTGAAATTTATCTTCCTTCCATAGCGCTAACTACTACACGCTGCTCTCTTTCTCCGCAAACGACTTTCGAAATAAATTGCACGTTTTGCACTAAGCACTACCCATCAATTGAACGCTTCGCCCGCTGCGGGCTAACTTCCACTCAATTTAAAGACAGTGATAGGGGTGATATGGGTAATGTGATCCTAAGTGGGTCACGCAGATGAAAGCTGAGTGTCTATAAAGACTATATGTGGCGAAGTTTCCGATGAAAAAGAGTGCCTCCGGGCTTTATAAAGGTCGTTTCCCTCAACAGCTACCACTTGTATTGTCGCAGCCCGTCCCTTTTTTCAGGGCGACCCGCCCCTCTATGTAATAGACGGCGGGAAGATGGTATTGTTTCTCGGATTTTTAACTGTTCCATTCGGTTGTTTCTTCACTTCCGAACTAGTGAGCATCTCAACCGTCATATTTAACGATCCTTCCATATTCGGCGCGAATTACCCCTATCACTACCTTTGAGGGAACGGGAGTTGTAGGAAGAAAGAGGAAGATGAGATGAGGTGATCTTTTCGGAAAGAGTATCTGATCGAACTGCAACATCCGAGGTACTCGCTGTAGGAGCTGTCATTTTTCGTACCGTAGGATGTATTTCATTCATTCATGATGATGTGAACTAAATGAAACAAGAAACAGCAGCAATTAAATGAAGTAATAAACGGGGGTATAAGCGAAGGAGTAAGGAAGAAGTGTTTGCTGTTAAAAAACATTGAATTTACACTCGACGTCGTAGCAAGGTGTCCTGGTGCAATTTCCGCAACCTCATAAACTGCAAGCGTTTCGGTAAGTCTTACTGTGGGCCAAAATTGCTACCTTCCGGTGTCTAAAAGTGTGTTCAAGATAGTTTGGACACTATTCATAGGTGCTAATACCTTTCTTGTGTCTCCATGTCGCTTTTGGACCGAGTTCTCGAAATGTGTGAGAATTTCCCATTCTGTGTGCGCTTCCTCATTGCGCCCGGGTGTATTTCATGCTTTCGAGAACTACTCACCGCTACCCAAATCCAGTCCATTTGCAGTTTTGATTTGTGATTTCCGGTAGCTGCTGATTTTTGCCGCAGCCTGCGATGCGGAATTGTTGCAAGTATGTTGAGTTATAGGCAATGGCTCGGTCTCGGACGGGCCTTGAACCTGCTCTCCGCTTTGTGGGCACCAGTGCTAATCCATTACACTACTGAGACCCCTTTCATCCCAGATCAGATTTGAAGTGGTATGTTTACCATAACTAATCAGTTGACACCCACAACTATTGACTTTTGCATGGTATTCTTGGTGGAAGTGTAACCTTTTCAAGAACAGGATAAGCTGCCAACACATTTTTCTACCATGCAAGAGGTTTTTGAAGACGAAGTCAAGAAAGCTTACTTTGGGAGAAGAGTACCTTCCATCCCACTGAGAACTTATTTTGAGATATTGAGCAGTTTTTAATCGATTGCAGAGAAATGGCTGCAAGATAATGGCTAAAGTGAGTTAAGGGGCACGATTACGTCTGCTAAAGTTAGCAAGGGTAGAAGCAGTCACCAGGGAAGGATGGAATTCTCGGTTGGACTTCGAAGACAATGGTTGAAGTATTCAGGACCGAATATCAGTAGATTACTGAATATGAAAGTCGGTGTCGTCAGTAGAACGGAATTTACACAAAAAACGGCCAAAAACTTGAGAACTCTTCTTTCCCACCTCTCATTCTGAAAGGAAGCGGACTCTATTGTCAAAGGGGAAGAGGGCACTGGTAAGACTAAGCTGTTGAAAGACGACATGGCTCTCCTAGAGCCCGCGAGTGCATTTTGTCACATATAGTCTTCCTGGACCTGTAGCTTTCACTTTGAAAACTCACTTTACCCCTACCACTGTCTTTGGGTGGTGGTTTAGAGGTATCGATTATGTCTTGAATACGGATTACCAACATGAAAATCAAAATCGCAAATTGATCTTCCAAAAAGAGTTGAAAAAGTACAGAATTTGTTCATCACGACTAATCACAGCTGTACTTTCCCTGAACTCAGCAGCGTGGTGAAAGCTGTGCATCCCCAGATGGTCGTGGCTCAGGGTTTTTGCTTTGTGGGCGGCTGGTAATGGATCCCCTACTCACTTACGCAACGATTTTTGCATAATGTATTTTATCTCGAATCTTATCTCCTAGGTCACTTCGAAACAACTATTTCCAGTTTTGATTGTATTTGCAATCGGCATTCAGAACTATCGGAACACCGAGGCATCCATTCAAAGCTCCATAGAAAGTTGAAATCCACAGAAACAGATCTTTTTGAGTTGTTGTGCAGCTCCTCGATTTTCTCTACGATTTTCACCTCCACTTGAGATTGTATGATTGCCCAGTTTTCATATCTCGAGGAGAGTTACGCCGTAGAACGCTTTGAATGGACCCGCCCCTAGGTTCCTCCTTCACGCAGACACACTTCTTCATCGTGTACTCCGCTTAGTCACTTTTCGAATTATCATTCTCTCACAATATTCATTCTCTAACAGCACCGAAATCTACTAGGGTAATAAAACTACTGCGCCAGCTCTTTATGTGGAAAAGTGATGGACCTAAGCTGTTGAGGTTTTCTCGCTGTTTCAGTCCACTGAAACACACTACCCAAGGTGTGTCAGAATAAAATCATAGTAATGAGCAGAGCAGCTTAAGAGCCACTAGGACACCAATATCCTCCATTTTCTTCGTCTGCCTAGCTCGGTAGTCCTTTTAATTAGGAGTTATTTATCTATTCAACAACCTAATGATTTGCCGTAGTCGCTTTCTGGAAAAGCTGGTGATGTTTTGGTAGTCGACGAAAGACACTACCTAATCAAGCGTCTGATGTGGTTCAGATGACGAGCTCGTAAAGTGAAGTAGAAATCTTATTGTAAGTGGTGACTATGGAATTTCTAGTAGCACGATAGCTCTCGCGAGATCTCATCTGCCTATTTCTCAGCTTATCACCGTTGAGGGTAGATTGTAACCTTTTAAATTGTTGTAATGAGCATTTATTACTGGTTGGGCTGAATTCTATCAATGAATCATGCACCGTATCGGCTGAATTTTTTCTTCGCTTTGTTATTTTTTTTTTCAAATTTGTTGAACATTATGCACAGAAATTGTCTACAACGCAGTAATAATCCATGGCCAGCTGTTCGATCTCTATTGCAACCTATTCGAATCCTCTATTGAAGAACTAACTGCACAGCTTTCTGTTCGAAGGAAAAATTGCATATCCGTTTGAGCTAATGCTCGATAGAGCGCGGTTTCTTATTAGATCGCCGGTGCTCATCGACGGTCAGGGGCAAGGTGTAGAGGTGGTAGCTAACCATAAGACACATGAAAGGCAGCTGCACGCAGCTGAAATGAAGGTGCTGATATGGGCATGTGGCTAGGCGCGACTGGACGAGGTCAGGAAGGAGGACGTTCGTTTGAGATCGATCATTCAGACGGCTTCTGTCCAGCTGAAGTTGAGTGTGTGCATATATGACAGCGAATCCCTTCCGGGGTTTCACTCGCGGGGCCATCAGTACGACTTGCGAATCGATTGCTCTTGTTAGCCCGGCAGAGTGTGGCTGCGTCACATCTGCACTTCCACTCATGCCACACTGCCTCACTTGAAGGCTGCCATGCCCAGCCACTGGCATTCGCACCCGCCGCCCCGCTCGCCGTCTACGGCCACGCGATTCGCTGTCATATCTGCACACACCCGCTGAACGATGGTATTGACATGTGCTGAGGAGATCAGAGGATCACCCCATACGAAAAGCACTGCAGTCCGAAGCGCATGGGAAGTGACCACGTGGAGCCCCGTAGAGGAGATGTACGGACGTTATTTAGAATGAGGTCATCGAAGTGAAAAAAGCCACGTCGGAGTATGTCTTGGATAGGAACAAGTAGCGATGTCTGTCGGTGGATCCTGCTACGGCGCTGAACTAGCGCTAGTTAGTAAAAGAGGAAGAGGTGGTTGTCCATCAAGAGCACTTCTTCCGAATTGCTTCGCATAGGGGTTAAGCATCATCACGAAGAAAGAGAATTTGATTTATTCTTTTTTGGGTTGGATGGCGGTGTCAAGCCGTTCACAGCAGACTTTTGCTGTGGCCGTATTATCAAAGACTAAACGCTTCTCGTGACAGCACTCCTCATTTTTCATCTGCAAGTCGAATAATCCCTGTTTGGAGCCGCTTTGAAATTGGCTATATGACTTCCTGATATTTCGAACAGACCCTCTGCCGTCCGTTTACTAGTTAATATACAACACCTATTCTCCGGGACAGGTAACTGTGCAAGATAGCCACGCTAATAATCTTTGAGACCTGAGGAGGATCATGGCAACGTACAGACATGGGTCTCACTGTTGTCATCTTGCAGTATTGAATATTTCCTGTCATACGGTAGCTGGTCTGTCAGAGATTCTTCTCATTCTCGAGCTCGAACTAGAGCCAGTAGTGAATGTCCAGGGGTTGTTGATGTGCCACTAGTTTTTAACAGAGGATAGTCATTTTAAATGAGATGTGCCAGTGCTGTGCCGTCACTCAAGAAATTTACTCTCTTCCGTTACGCTTCGAGCCTGCCTACAACTTGAACCCTGAAAAGTTCCATGCGATGCTCTTGGAACATTGGTTATCGGAAAGCTTTATGCAAACTTCTTATGAGGTCTAGACGAACAGCCAGCAAGTGGAATGATTAGCTAATCGGAACGCTGAAAGTTACTTTCGCACTATCACACAAGCAGTGCAAGTTCGGGATCCCTCCACAAAACTCTATAGCAGTAAAAGTTGAGTTGTTCTGAACTTATGGATTAAGCCAACAGAAATAGTCTACTATTAATTGTTCTGGAAAATCCTTGAAAAATTTTTAGAACTGCATCCCAAGGACACTCCCAGGTGTTCAGGAAAATAGCCGCTTCAGACGACCCCCTCCTCTATTGGTACCAAATACGACCCTTTTTTGGCCTTCACAATATTAGTAACTGTTGTATATGTAGTTGTAATGCGTTTTATTGCTATGCAAATTCATTTCATCTTTCTCACACGGATTCGCTTTGAATTACTCTTCTCTTCTTATCTGCTTGTTGAAAGTCTAGATTCTGGCGCTCATCGCAGACCTCTGCAGGGACGACCCCTCCCTTCCGCCCGGTAAATACGACCCTCCCGGAATCTTTGACTCTCGGTGTGCCCTGATTATTCCTGTATGACAAGAGTGGTCTTTCACTTTTCAAAACAGCGTCGATGAAGTTTGTTAATTGTTGTGGACTGGTCATAAATTCCACCTTGCTATGAGAGATTGTTTCTAAAATCATAATGACTTCTTGGGCTGAAACACATGCTAACACCGTTACGAAAACACCCTTCCGAGTGTCTGATGATAAGTAACAGATTTACGCCATTAGCTGAAAGACAGTTCCTCTATCTTTCCAATCTGACATCTGTCCATGACCGACTCCTCACCCTGAGTTCTCGCTCTACTATGCGTAGATATGACTTTATTTTCGAGCTTTTAATTATCCGTCTACCTTATTGTGACAAGGAACTGCTTAGGATGGGTCTTAACACCTCGTACACTGATAGTTTTTATTGAAAGCATTGAGCCCTCCCTCAAACTTTCTTTCTACCTACCTGCCTTGGATCCCATTTGAGCTCATAGCTTTCCAATTAACTGCAGTTCTAGCTTACTAGGGGGAAACAGCTTAGGAGCATATGCTGTCGGTAGACGGTATGCAGCCGTTAACATTCACGGTTAATCGACTTGCAAACGGTCGCATCGTCATACGTTCGTTCAAGGTGGGTGAAATTGATAAAGATGGACAGTGTTGGATTCGCCTCGATTCGCCAGTGCAATAATTTATTAAGCATCTTGTTCATGAAAGCTTACGAAAAAATTTTTTACTTCAAAGAAGGAGTTCGGTATTTCGCCGGAAGATCGCTCAGCTACGGCAGTACGCTTAGTGTAGACATGTAGATTGAAGGAATCGTCCATTGTAAAATGATTTTCATGCCATCCATATATTCATGTTGTATTTGCCTGATGTGGGCCGCATGCAAGAATTCACGCGAGAAAGTTTAAATCCGGATAAGATACACCACCAGAAAGTCTCGCACGAGTGGGCGGGGCTTTCGAGCAAGCGCCCACCCCGTCGTCCGCTGCGATCGGAGACGCATTGTGAGAATAGGAAGTTACGTAAACAGTCCCACTCGTTCCCAACAGCAGCGGACGACGGTGCGAGCACTTGCTCGGAGTTCCCGCCCACCCGGCCAAGGAGGAGCTGTATCCTGGCTGGATTCACATTTCTTTCGCGTGAAATTTTGCATATGGCCCTTATCAGACAAAAACAACTTAAATATATGGGTGACAAAGAAACTTACTTCTCCGCAGACTATGAAAATTCGGTAGGAACAAGTTGGTTTGAAAATTGCACAATCTAAAATCGGAGACGAAATTCTGGAATATTCTGAATGCCTGAATATGCATTATAGCGGGCCTACATATATCAGCGCGATGTACTTTTTAGAAGATAGTTGGGTTATGCCCTTGGTCTTTGGGATAGCTTACCATGAGTTTTTTCATCTGTAAATAAGAGACTTCCGCCACTGCAACGTGGTCAGTTTGCTCAATGATGCTGCATTTGCAGGGGACATAAGTTCATGTCCATTGTTGCCAATGATTGTTGCCTTCAATATTTCATGAATTGCTATTGCCATGACCCGTCAATGAAATGAACATTAGTGATATGGGTTTCTTGGCATTGACATGTAGTTTTCCTAGTTAATGAATTACCAACGGACGCAGACAATCCATACATGATGAGATGGTTACTCAAGGATACAGCGCTCTACGTGGCCATTGTGCTTCTTTATCGGCTCTATGAAGCCATCAACGTGCATACCATTCAAACTCATGAGTACTGGTCAAGAGAGCGATTCCGCATATTGCCATCTCCATGAGACCTGGTCTCTGATCAGCTCATCATCTTCTTCAGACCACAAAAGCTCACTTGAAAATGAACACTGTTGGAACAAAATCTCTCAGCGAGAAGGTGGTTCAGACCTGATGCTGACTTTCACTGATCATCTTCTCTATTCTTCTTTCTCTTCGCTCACCATCTTTTGTTTTTTCTTTTCATTTGACCCCTTTACACAAGACACTTTCCACTGCCAACTCAGAGTAGGATATTGGTGTCAGGGTGGATGAATAAATTAGGCCCGTATTGGCACCAGTAAGGCTTACTCAAACCTATCTACTTATATCATTTGCTTGGGCGGCCTTCATAGTTTGCGAGGTCGAATGGCGGCATCTCCAACACTGGCACTATTGCGACACGCTCTATTTGTAACGATCGACCGAACCATATTACAGTATGATGGTTATGGCGAGAACCCACGCAAATCTTGCCGAAGTTCGAATTTTGGCAAGAATCGTGACATAGTGTCAAACTGTGGCAAAATTTGCGCGCGCTTTCGCCATAATCATTACACCGTGTTGTGGTAGCGTTATATAAACTGAGCGCGTCCAGTAAGGGCGGCGCTGTCGACGGCGGGTACTAGATTGCCGCCGTCGACGTCGCTGCTGCGCCGATTCCGCTAGGTATGAAAGCTCCCTGATTGTGAATATGACGCGGCTATTCATTTATGCCTTGTCTTTCAACAGTCTAGTCTCGGCTGAGATATTTTCAGAAGAGTGCTCGGCAGTCTGAACACCTCTACTAGAACTATGAGACCATTGCTTGTACTGCTTGCCGTACTCGTCGGCGTTCAATCATATATCACCAGCGAACAAAAAAGTAAGATTTTATTTTATAGTTCCTTTCTACCAGCCACTTTATGTGGCTACCATTCAGTCATCCAGGGCGCACCGATCACAGAAAGTGGAGGACCTGTTTCACGCAGCAATGAAGGAAAAATTAATCAAACCCCAGCAAAACCAAGAACTGAGCCCCGTAACCGCATTGCTCGTAGGTACATACTCTGCAGGAGACTACAAACGAGTGTTTGCTTGATGATATCGCTACGATGTCACCTTTCCCTTCCTGTTGAATTTGCTTCCATTTTTGAAATAGCTGTATTATCTTATTTTATCTCAATGGTTAGCTAGTTTTCATTCATACGCAAGTTGAAGGCACAGTTCACGATAACTTTCGTGTCTCGTCACCCTCCATGAAGACTTTGAAAGTGCTGTAGAACACGAGTGTGAAGAAAAAACGAAAGAACTTTTCGAAAACCTCAAAAATAAAGTGTTTTTTTACCCCTGGCTTTGACGAATTCGCTGCTCAAAAGGAGTATTTGGACAAGTTCCACAGGGATATTATCATCCGATGAGGTTGATTCCACAACGAGAGTTTTTGCTATCATTTCTTATCGCAGTCGATATCATGTCTCTCATAAACGTAAAACCCACCGCTTACGCGCTGGTTGAATCGAAGATATGTAGATGTGAGCCATTTTGAGACGGTTGAGGCCATCTTATTCACATGTTCCTTACGCTTCAAGCATTCACCCTAGCGCCACACGCTTTACCGCTGTGGAAAGGCTATCTGCTTGCTGATGGAACCAAGGTACTCATATATTAGGTTGTAAGGAAAGTTCTAGCCGCTTTTTCGCATTCACAAGATAAATTCAAATATCAGAGCGCGTTTACATGAATCAGCTGACATATTGTTCTCCTTAGATAGACAAAAAGTTGCTCTTTCTAAATATATGTTTTATTTGGAATGCCACAAGGTTTTCGAATTATAAGAAAAATTTTGAAGTACTGCGAAAATGGCACTTTTAAGATGACTTCACTTCACGAGTTCTTGTTTAGCCGAGTCTCAGCGAAAAGGACCACAAATGTGAATACTGCATGAGGAGGGGGTGAAGCATCGGATGGAACACTTCGTCTGTGGTTTCAGAAGTGCAGAAATGAAAACGAGCTGCTCGAATTTTCAAGTGAAAATCGCTTTAACTAAAACGGCAGAAGGCGATGAGCGTCCATATTTGCAGGGGATATCCACAAGTATTGGTCCTCAACAAACAAACTTAGACGATCACCTCGAGTAGCCTTGATTTGGAAAAATCCGGAAAAAGGGTGCTGCGCGACCCTTCGGAGCAGCAATGCGCGAGCACAGTTTCCACAAATCGTCTTCCACTAATTGGAGCAGTTGCAGGGTAAGGCCCTTACTTGTCCGTCATGTTCATCAGATCTAGCGCCAACTACGCCCCACTTCCCAAAACATCTGGACAGCTCCTTCAGTGGCAGTGTGTTCAGAAATGGATATGTACCCTAATGTCAGGATGCCGCACGATGGCGAGCGGCGTGCGACACAGTGTGTGCGAGCTATGCGCGTCGCGGTAGTTGGGTCTCAAAACGATTACAACGTAATGCTAGGAGTGCGATACGCAGTTGACTTCTAATCGCTTCGGGACCCAACAATTAAGCTCGTCCGCATTGCTTCGCTTGCGTCATTCCGCAGTGCGGCATCCTGACATTAAGGTACACATCCTTCAGAAATAGTGGCGATTTGGAGTCGACTTTTTTCATTTCGCGCAATATAAATCATCAGCCCTTCATCAAATTGAGATATGTAGGTATGCGTAATGTTGCCAATAGTGTAGCGAATCGAATGGTGCTCATACTGTGAGAAAAGATGCACTCTGAGCCGAGTTATGATCCCCCGAAGTTGAAATTTCAAAAACCGGCCAAAACTTTCCTTACAACCTAATTACGAACTGTTCCTCCAAAGGCACACCTATATAGATAAAAAATTGTGCGAGTTATCGCGCACATTACAGGAAGTAGAGGCCCTGGTTCACTCACCGGCGAAGAAGAAAAATGAATAAAAGCCCTTCACAACCATCAAAAATTAAGTTCCCTTCCCTCAGCCCTCGTACGAGTACTGGAAATCAGAAATGAGTCTTTGCTCGATTCGCGCAAAATGTTACGATATCACCTATTCCTCCCTGTTGATTTGCCTTCACTATTGAAATCGCTGCTATATCTTGTCTTATCGCAAGTTTCCTTCTCCACGTAAGAGCCACGTTGGAAGTTAAGTCGTCTAAAGCCAGGTGTGATTCGGCTCTGTGTGCGTGGCTCGGTTGGGTTAGAGCGCGCCTACCGCCGCTAAGATGCACTATGAAGCCGAAACAAGGGTGCAGTCTGAGCTGTTATCTAAGGACCTACATGCCCCATGAAAGTAAGCTACTGATGCAAGTGTTGCGGTGATTAGTGTGGGGTCAGATCACCCAAGAAAGGGTTTACTTCGCGAGCCGATAGATTTGCTACTAATTCAAAACCTTGCCTACGCAACTGGCCTACTTACATCGAAGATAAGAGTCGAAAAATAAAGGCAGATATATGGGAAGGTGAAAATGTAGTGAAGTTGGATTTACTTATATGATCAAGTTAGGGCATCTTCTATGGAATACAATTTCTGACTGAAAGCAGGTACGATATGTGATGAGGGTGGAAGCCTAGTCACTGTAGCAGGACATAATACAATGTTTAGTCTAACAAGTGTGTTAACTTCGCCGTTTCTATAGTGAATTACCCTCCACACAACACTGGTGACCTAACCTCCTGGAACACTGGTCGGAACACTTGCACGCCATCCCTACTGATCTGATTATCGCGTAGTGTGCCTTTAAGTTCTGAGGCGATAACGGTGCCTCATTTTGGGCATAATCGCCTTAGGACCCAACTTGTACGCCGCCGCTAGCTCATACACAGGGCACACGCGGACAAGTAAGTACGCGGCTGGGTTAACATATTAACGGTGCGTGCATCGCAGTGTATGCACATACTTATTCAGATCTTGAACAAATGGTCTTCAGCCTTCTTATGTATGTGCATATGCCACTGCTGCTGATTCCTCGAACTAATGGAACACATGGGCGTTCCGTACCTACAATTCCAACGAAGTTATGATACTTCAAGTAGTCAGTTCTTATGACTTCAACCGTTTTGAGGATCATAGCGAAATATACATGAAGAGGAAATTACGTCTAATATTGTATAAGTATATAACAGTTTCACGAATTTGATAGCCCCACTTTCACTTTTTTTGAGGCAAAAATTATCTATGAAGAAGTTTCGGATCCCAACTTTATGCGTTTGTGACCGATATTTTGCATGGCTTCTTTTAGAGCTGTTCAATATTCAACTTTAAAGGCACCGAAAGGGAGGCAAGGAAGGGAAGGGTACTTGGCAAGACTATTCTCTGTGAAACAACGTTTGAGCGCAGAAGAGGGAATTTGTAGCGAAACAATCATTGAAAAACGCGCCTTCAGGACGCTGTTCCGATTTTTAAGCGCTTCATGTCGAACATCACGCTCCAGTGGTCGAGTAGCCTTCCGGCGGCGGAAGGAGAAAGCAAGCTTTGACATAAACAAACAAGTGAAGCAATGAGAGGAAGGAGAAGCGGAGAAGTATCAAAAATAATCTAATCTAGAAAATATTCAATGAAATCGCATTCAACGCATGTGTACAGTAGTTGAACTGCAAGTGAGTACCGCAGGGCAAAATTGCCCCTGATGGTGCTTCTAATATTAGTGTATCGACTACCTAGGAGGGAGTTTTATTAGGGTACACCCGGAGTCGACGATTCCTCGACAAGGGGGTCGTGTCTGACAGGACAGGAGTTGAGGGTCGTACTTGCAAAAGTTAGTGATAGACACCCGAATCTTAACTTTCAATAGGCAGATGAGAAGCGAAGGATATTTTACAGCAAAGCCGTGCGAGGCGAGGTAATGTGGAATAAATATGTAATTTTTTTTGTTTCAGGTAAGAGTACATAGCGGTCGTGTACGGCCCTGCGAAGAGGGGTCGTAGCGAAGAGGCTAACTTGCTCGACGTCTGGGAGTACCCTTATGAAGATACCGAGGGTGACTAATGTGGAATATGGGAGTGGGGGTGCTCAGCAGTGTAACAGGAGAGAAAGAACGAAATAAAACGCCCAGAAACCTCATAGAAGCCCGAAAACCCTATCGTCTCTGGCACCACTCCGAACCTTCAGCCGGGGGTAGATTGCAGACGGGCGAGAGGCTAAAGCAGCGTGCCACGGACGCTGCTCTGCCGTCTGCACCGGCAACTCCCCAGACGGATGAACGGCGGCCTGCTGCGAGTTGGTGATATGAGCCTAAGCCGCGCTTTTTCAATGCGTGTTTTCTTCTGAAGTGGACAAGATAACATGTATTCCCAGTTCTCACTTTCTCCTTACCCCCTCCCGGTACCTTTGAGCCTCTTCTTTCTTCGCAGTGTTCGAGGTGTTTCAAGAACAGCTGCAGGTTCTGCTCAGGAAAAACGTTTAATCTCTTTACGTGTGCATGTATTCATGTATCATATGCAAACCTTACTCATGAGATCAATGGTCCTAATACTTGCACTTTTGGCAGAAGTGGCCTTTCCCAAAACTTGAGCTATTTTACTGCGCATTTTAGATTCAGCGTTCGAGTCGCTTCACTGCACAATTTTCCCCACTTACTCCAATTTCGTACTTGTCCAGCATTAATTTCGTGCACCGCAAGTCACTTTGAATATGATTTTTCGTCGATCTGAAGCTCTTTTTATAAGATGGGCGCGAAACGAAGCCACAGAGAGCTCAACAGTCCGCAACAGGATGTCTTCAATACCCTTTCCAAGTAGGAACTATCCACTTTCATCTACGGGAAGGAAAATTCTGCTAAAAGGCAAATTACATAATCTGCTGTATCTTTTAATGTGTCGTCTTTTGAATGCTGTTTTTGCCCAGTTTCCCATGATAATGTCAGCCGCTGCAGCGACACAAGTTGTCCCAAATATGGAATCTATGTATCGCCGCATATGCACGCGCGAGTGCAGGTGATGTCGCATATGTGACATGCTTCGAAATTCGGGTGGGCATCAATGTATTAATGACACGCTTCCCGCAATTTTAAGCGATGACACGCCATTCATCACGTGACTGACGCCGATTTGTTCTATTGTCCAGATGGCCACGCCCACGTGACCGGATTCTTCCTTACGTGCCCGAAAATAAAGAGATTGTGGAAGTAGTTATTTCTGCTAAATTATGATTTTTCGTGTGAATTTTTCAGGTTCCCTGCAGTATACAATTGCGATATACAGTAGCGCTCAAAAGTCTTCGGCGAAATGGTCTCTCACTTGGGTTTTTTCACTTGTAACTTTTTTGCAACTGCACCGATTTAAGAGAAATTTTAGTATATTGTACTTGGAGACACTGCATACTTAATATACTATTTTGGCGCGCAACGGTGTAGGTTACGTGGTTATATGAAATTTTTCAATTTTGGCATGCCGTCGCCATGCCGTCCCGCTGTGCCGCTGTCATCAAAAGTCGTGGTTTTTCTACAAAATATTAATGTTCTCTGAGGCTTGCTCTTTTTGTTTTTGTATAGAAAGCCGTTTTTCTTGAACAAGCCTCTTACTTTTTTTTGGGTGGTCTTGTAGTAAATTCTTCTAAAAAATCATGAAAAGTGGCAAGCGGCGCTCAAGTAGAAGGAAATGTTGACGATAGGTTCAGGCACCACATATTAAAATTTTGTCAAATTTGGTCAAGTAGAAAAAAGTTATGACAAAAAAGTTTTGGCCGAAGATTTTTGAGCGCTACTGTACATACTATGTGGTGGTAGGTAAACGCAAATTTCCGCCGACTTTTGCTTTGACCAATCATTTGGAAAATTTCATTTCGTCCTAGGAAAAATTGCACTTCCAAATCTTCTGTGGGAAGGGCGTATAAGGAGCTTCGAAAGTCATTGCCTTAATCTCTCCTTCGTCGTCCTCTTTGAGGAATATTGCCTATTGCCACCTCTTACCTCTCCTCGAACAGATCAAATGCCTCTCTAACGTGGAACCCTGGGCTCGGATATTCCTATGCTACATCTCTCAACCCTTCTATAGCGGTCTTCAGTATTACATTCCTTTTAAATGTTTACATATTTACTTCAGGTGGTGACTCGCCGCGAGTGATGCACATTCCGGCGAATCCGAACGCGTTGATGTTCCTCCAATCATCCCAGCGCCGTCCATACTTGAAACGACGATTCATGCTTCCACGCATGGGAATGCCCACCTACGTTCGAGACGGTGAACCGATTGCGCCTGCTTGGGATTGAGCGCGCTCCGACTCACTTTCATCGCTTATGTGCAACTCCACCTGAGAGGAAGACGCATATATGAATAATGTGTATGTAGATGGCGTAATATGATCATGCGTTGTTGACAATCTATTGCATAAATCGTGATGTTGTTGACAGCAATGAAAAATAAAAGCATCTTCTTAACAACCCAAACGAAATCCTTTGAACGAGGTGATTTGAGGGAGTGTTTTTGAAATTGGTTCAATGCGCTCAGGGATAAGCTTATGGTTAGCATAGCGATAAGCTTTGATGATAATCTCAAAGAAAAAACGTGTTTTAGAAAAGGGAATCTGTGCAAATTTAATGGACTATGTAAGAAAAATACCAAGCAATACAGGTGTCTTATCCACAGAGCAATATCGGTGAAGAGTCTAAAACTGGCCTGCATTTTCCCGAATAACACTATTTTCGGAGAGGTCGCTTTACAAAATTGAAAAATCAAATGGGTTGTTCTGATATATCAAGCTACACACCATAATCAAAAACCGAACCCTCCACCACTTTGGGCTCATGAGCCACCAATCGTTCAAGCACCCAATCGTCCTCAATTCAAGGCCTTCGAGCTATCCTGCACACTGAGAGTCTGAGCTGTCTACTCTTGATATCATAGCTCATTGAGTAATTCCATGTAGTTGAAAGTAAACAAAAAAGAGATCGTCCACGGAGATTCCATGATTCGAATTCGTTTCAAAATCACACTCTCAGATTTAGTATATGAACAAAGCACAAAAAAGTATCAGGAAACTTTTCTTATCCCAGAGCAGAAATTGAAGGAAAGAAGGACGTCTGGATTACGTCACATTTCCCGACACAACATTTGAACAGTTGTCAGCGGCTAGAGAGCAGTTTAAGTTTCCGCGGGCTATGTTGACTTACCTCTGGCTTGTGTTCCTAATCACGTTAGTGTCGCTTTTTTGTTCCTCAGTTCTCTAGCGTCCAGACCCACTTGGACGCCCCACCCCGTCGTCCGCCACTTTGAAGAGCCCGATCTGAAATTGATTTTTGTACATGAGCATGAAATTTTGCATGCATCCGGTTAGTCAATGCTACACAAATATGAAAGTTACGGAAAAAGTTGAACTTTCGCGGACCATTTTTCGAACAACTCACACTCGGTAGAAAGCATGCACTACACCGCATGCTCGACATTCTTCATGTATGAGCTGCAACGTCATGCTGTGAGAGGTTTTCGTAACACCTGTTACAAGACCGTATAAGACACGTGAGAATGACGGCTAGTACAACATCACTCAGAACTGGGCAGGTTTGTGCGGAGTACGGCTAACATGGTCACACTTCAAATCACCATGCAACACTATGCTCGTTGATAATTCTGTTTCTGTGCGTGATAAAATGTTCATAGATAAACTGTATGACTTTCGGCTTCGCATAATTCGATATTGCTACATCCATTGTACGACACACCCTTTAAAAAAAGCGTAAAAGGTAAGAAGAATGTGAGAACTATTAAATTCATGTTCTCTAAAAACAAACATTCCACTTTAGGAGAGGTGATGTGTGGTGAAACTCGTATTGAAGAATTGCGGCTTAAGATCTTATCACGATCCTCCACACTACGAATCGAACTACCGTTCATCCGCCCAAGGGGGGGGGGTATGTGCACCTTTAGTCCAAGGAGTATGTGGTAGGTATACGGTATGACAATTGCAGGACCACTGCTATAAGTCACTTCGCACATCACCTCGACCTCCTAGCCCTCCATGCTTACAGGGTGACCCTATATGATTCCTTCCTCCGACTGTCGACCTTTAAAGTGCAAAGATTAGTGCACATGTACAAGGTGAAAAGATGAATGTGTATCAATGAATGAGTTCATCGTATTTTTGAACGAACGTAGCTTAGCATAAACTTCAATTATCGAAAAAAAGTATTGGAATCAGCATTTTTGCCAACAAGAAACAGGTCTATTTGTGCCGCTAGCGTTGATGTTCGGGGTTCTGGAGACGATGAAGTCGACGACGACGTTTTTGACATCGTTTTGGTTTTTGGAGTATTTCGTGAAGGAATTTGCCCAAATGCTTGAGAAGTAAGGGTTGGTGGACGAGAGGTCCGATGAGTGTAGCAATGCAGTAGAGCCTCGTAGACCGATTCGTTCAAGAATTGTTCTCTACATATTGCCCAACCTCGGACACACTATGGGCACATACGTCGGAGCGTCTGGTGCATTTCGTCGATTCGTTGACACTACTTTTCTGCCGTAATCATTGGATTCAGAAAGCCTTGATGGGTGAGAATGGCTCCAGACCACTGAAACATCATGGGGCACATCCTCCAGGCCGATATCCCCAAAGCGAAATTTTCGTTACTAGCGCTGCACCTTTGAGCGTGCGGTTTCGGCCACATTACGCCCTAGCTTTAGTTCAACCCATTGCCGGAAACATTGCAGACATCATGTTTTGACGTCTGCAATTAAAAGCCGAATTACTGACAGGGGAAAACATTACAATAAACTTCGGATAAATATTTATGAAAGAGCATAAAATAAGCTTCCGAATGACATATGACACTTTACCTCAAATAAACCTGCGTTAAATACAAGAATTACACATTTCCTTCACGCCAACCTATAGTTGTTAGTTTCGCATGAGAATTCTTCCAGCCTTACATTGCAAACTTCCCTTCTAACAATTTTGCCACTTCCATCACCCCAGCACCACATGCATTCAACGTGGATTGCTTGTGCATGGATTCCACTACGCCACCACCACGTCGCTCCCCCTATGTTTCCAGGTTATGAGTCTTTACTTCTCCCATCTTGCTATGGCGCCATACGTGTGGATCTTCTGTTGTATGTGGACTAACAATCAGCATCCTTACAAAACCCATTTTTAACATCACTGGCTCCCGTTTCATATCCAACTCCGGCCTCCGTACCACCACTAACCCCTCAGCGGCCCACAACTTCAACTCCAGTTCCTACACTCCTTCCAGCATTAACCTCTCAACATCTTGCAGCTTCTGCGCAAGCTTTTATTTCTACTAACCACTCGCCAGACTTCTGGTCCGCTACATGTTACTCCCCCCCCCCCTCCTCCCCATACCCATTTCATCACGCGCTATGAATTAGTTTCCCTAGAGGCGAGTGAGATGTTTATTTACCCCTAATGTATTGATTAGCTGACAAAGAGAAGATTCTTAAGCAGACATGTGTGGAGCGATTGGGTCACTGATGTAAAACATGAGCGTTTGGTGTTACTGCGAACTCCGAATTAATTTTTTTATCTTCTTCCATACACTTTCACGTTTTCCTACATGTGCATTACTTTTCACATTTTAAACGTCAACAGAGAGTGCAAGCAGTCAAACAGGGTCACCGCACAGGCAGGGCTAAGAGAGACGAAGTGACCTACAGTAGTCCTGTAATGATCTTATCGTATACTTACCGTATACTTTATGAACTAAAGACCTTCACCCCGCCGCGGAGTTGCAGTGAGGGTAGAAGTCGCGGTTGGCCGGCATAGCCCATCGCCCGTCTGCAATCTAACACACCCATTAGTGATGCAGACGGACGCGAAAGAGAAAGAATGAGAAGGGGTCTTCTTGCTCCTACTTTTCGGGTTTTCGCCGCCTTATTTCCTCCTTTCCCTAGTGTTATGCTGTTGAGCACTCCCACTTTAATACTCCACAATCGATGAACTTATCTTCCCGGTCTGTTTAAAGAAGAGGTCACGAGTAATTACGACAGAATGAGGTATAATTGTGGTATACGAAAGTCGATGTGAACAATAGTGTAACAGAAACCGAACAAATTAGTCAAAAATTCGTTAAATAGAATCCCGAAAGCACTTCTCTCCAACATTCCCTTCTTCTTCTCTGCACCAGTGGCGGGTGGGGGTAAATACAGACGGGCGAGGGACTACAGCCAGCTTCAAATGTTGCGGGCGATGTGCAAGTATTCGGCCAGTGCTCCAGAAGGTCACGTCACCAGTGTTTTGTGGAGTTATAGGGGTGACTAAATTTACATTCTTGTGAGACTAATATATTGCATTATGGACTGCTACAGTAACTAGCCTCTACCCTCATCATAGGGTACCTGCTTCCGGTTAGAAATTCCAGTTAGAAATTGTATTTAATGGAAGATGCCCTAACTTAATGTCATTCAAGTAACAATTATCTATCTTTACTACATATTTAACTTCACAAATTTCACAAATATCTGCCTTCATTCTTCGATCCTTACTTTGACATAAGCAGACCAGCTACGTAGTCAACATCTTGAAATTAGTAGTAAATCAATCTTTACGTGAAGTGAACCCTTTCATGGGTGACCTGACCCCGCACTAATCACCGGAGCATTTGCAACACGCCCCGAATGTTGCCCAGCCAGCGCTAATATTCGGAGAATTGATGCGTTCCTGTTCAAAACAATGTGCGGAATTGCGATAATGACGCCGAGACGCACTTTTTCAGTGGAATGTTTTGTCACAGATCATCTCTTCTCGACGGTAATATTCGTTTCTAGAAAGTATCCCCTCACAGTTATCATTTTCTCCTCACTCGTGGCGCCGTCAATGTATTTCAGTTGAGGTGATGGCCTCTGGTCATTTTCATCGGTACTCCGACGGTCTTCGACGGTCTGGCAATGGTGACTCATGACAGAACTGAAGTAGTGGTAAATTCCTGTTCGTCGCCGTTTCAGCCATTTATAGCAATACTTTTACAAATTTGGAATAACACAACAAACAACGGCAATCCTGTCGAAATTTTGGCAAGAACTGAATCAACAACCGTAATTTAGCAATTGACGTCATTATTTACGCCGTTACACTATACTATATAATAGTTACACTGTCTGTGCAACCAGTCGTGTTTGGTGGTGATCACACTGGTCTTTCTCCTATACATTGTGTTGCCAGTCAAAGTTTTCAAAATCTTTTAAATTGTTAATCAAGAGGCTACAGTGTCCTGCAGTTCCTTCCTTGGTCCAATTTCTTTCATTTATGTAAGTACATGCAGCTCTTCGCATTGAAGCTATGTCTAAAGGTTCAACTCGTGTCACCGTTTCAGTGACAAGGAACATAGGGCAAGTGAATCTCATTGAATTGCTTGGTAACTCAAACTAGTCAAATTAAAGTGTACATGGCAGAAAAAAGCTTTGTTTTTCGAATTCACACTCCTCACTTGATGATTCTACCGCATGAAGATTCATGACCTCCGTATCACTGATACAGACTGCGTCTTCGCTAATTCATCCATAATCCTCACCTTTACAAGATTCCATTCCTTCAAATCTATTTGATCGAAGAGAGTACCTGTAATGCAGTCAAAAACGTTGCTGGTATTGGTTGCCTTCATGCTCCCGGCTGCTCGGTCACAATTAGCAGCAGGTGAGAACATCAGCAAAAATATAGAGATACTCACCTGCATATTTTTATGTGAAAACGGTAAGGAGTTCTCATCCCACGAATCATGATGAGACCTTTCAGTACCTATACCGGTCATACCGATACCTGGCCTTAACGGACTTGCTGACATCAACAAGTTGGTGCCACAGGGGTCAGGTATGATTTTTTCGTGATTTGTTGGTATTGGAGATGCAGTTCAGGAGTAAAACTTCATCAGTTCATACCACGTATTATTTTATTTGTAACTGAAATAAATTGGAGAAAATGTATGATCCAATTTCATGCTGAATTGAACTGAAGGACAAAAATATTGAGAGCTCAAGAGCCGACAGTATCCATGTAAATGCTATGAATACTCTCAGTAGTTGGTGGACCATACCAGTCAAAATAATACTTATATGAAATAGTTGATCGCTCAAACATTCACTGGAATAAGGCTAGGGTAAACATGTTGTCAATAAAAGGTGTACAGTCCATTTCGTGACCCCTGGCAGGGCGAGGTCTACGGACTTGGATGAACGTGTAAGGATCTCCCTCACTCCGCCACACACTCTCACTCTCGCCACTCACCCAAGTTCGTAGGCCACGCTCTGCCAGGCGTCGGGAATTGGACTGTAAACAGATGCTCAGAGAAAACCTCGGCAGGAAAGTGATACCGTTCCAGAGATACCCTTGGATTTTTGACATGCTTCCTAGAAGATAAAATGAATCTCTTAAATATTTGTTAACGTTCGCAAGTTGCTGCATAGGTGAGGAAGCGGATCATAACTTCTATCATGTATGCTATTAAGGAAATCTTCTGCCGAACAACCTCAATAATGGTTTGGGTTTGAATGGTCAAAATCGACAAGGTATGATATTGCATTATCTAATATTTGTATTTTTTATAAGTGCGTGGGTCATGGCTCACTTGTCGCGCGTATCCTCTAGGGATTAAATTCCAGGTCCATACTCTACCAATCCATCGGTAAAATTCCACCCAGCTACGACTGTTTGGTTGGTTCTGTAGGCGTGAAACTCTTCTCGAGGATAAACAGCAATGATTTGAACGTCTATTTGGTATCCGCAACTACAATCATCAAAGTAAAAAGGAAAAAGTTCTTGCGTTAATCAATCCCTGGCAAGTAAATGCGATTTGGCCTATAGAATGATTTGTGTGGGCCAACCAGTGTACGAATCAGTACTTTTATCCTTCTAGACGAGTCTGGTACCGATTAACCGAACCCGGAGAGGAGAAAGGGTGGGCAGGCGTTGATGAGGGATTTGATCTCCGCACCATGAGAGTGGGGTCTGCGCCACCTGTCACCACACCCCCTCCGCGCTCCTTGTATAGACCAACTCACAGAAGTACCTAGACGGCCTTTAGAGAAACTGTGATACTTCGTGTTTCTCAGGTGGGTATGACACCAACACTGAATGTTTTACCCTGATTGATGGCTGCTGTTCCTCGCCGCGACCTGCTATGTAAGTTATTACGAGGACGCTAATTTATTTGCAAAATTTTGGCCTCGAACCACGAAAAAAAACTTAAAGTCCCACTTTTGTACGAGACTTCTGCTCATAATTCGACATCAACCTGTTTTACTTGAACGTTTGATTGTTTTTGGATGAAAAACAAAGGAAATCGTTCAGACTCCAACGTCACCACCAGTAGGCCTCAGAATAATCAGAATGCACAAAATCAAGGTATGCCTTAAAGTTTCAGTCTCTCGTAACTTACGTTGCTCTCCATAAATCATGATCATTTTCGAGCAGAAGCTGCGGTTGAATTTTAGTAGAAATACATGGAGATAGAGGAGGAAAGTAAGAAATTTCAGATCACAACAATCCACCCAGAGATGTGAGCAACACAAATCCTCTTGGAAATCTTGGCAAGCCAGGTAAATTTTTTTAAAGGCTGTCATAATTTGTACAATTGTTAAAAAATGATCTGTGTACTTTCAGATCCACAACAACAGGAATATCTGAGACAATGGCAGAGCACTCTACAGGGAGCCGTTCCCAATTTGATGGTTATGTTAGGAAAAACCGTAGGTAAGTGTTTCATACAGTTCAAGCCATAGGGAGGTGGTAATATCATGGATTTTTGATACTGACTGTACTTTAATCATCGCTTTTCACACCTGCTTCAATCAATGTTACAGGAGGTGCGCTTCCGAATGTGTCAGGGTAAGATTCGAATGTGTCGAGCTCTCGTGTGTCTTCAGCTTTTCTGTCTGTATTAAGCAATTATTTTCCTAGAAGAGTTCATGGAATATTTCACATACTTTGCTGAATATTACCATTCTAAGTCATTATTTTGTTATTCGGTATTATATGTATCAAATAAGTCATTCCTTCTAAGAGATGTTATCTCATCTTTACTTCGAAGAAAAGGGATGGTAACAGAAAGATCGCTCTGGGAAATTATTGTTGATGAAAGCATGGATTCCCCTTCCATTTTTGAAATTGAATTGTATAATATTCCACATAGTTCGACGGCTAATTTGGCCGACCATCGACACTGGAAAAAGAGGTGCTGAGCAGTATGCTCCATAATGTAAACGCCAGAATCAAATGCTCGGAAACACGTGAGTGAAACCAATATTTTCCACTTTTACTTTTGAATAGAGGTGTTTTCCTGTGCTCTCGAAATTTGATCCATCGATCCGGATCACACGGATCTGTCACGTGAGGCGGCCGCAACGCGACGCGCTCAATAAAAAAGGAGTCAGGCTAAGGGAGACATGCAGCTAGTTCAGACCTTCAGTGAGGATTAACAACAGGTCCCTCAAGGCGAACTGTGCAATTGCACGGTTTCCTTGGAACCTGATGCTCAACTGTAAAAACGACATTTCATTTTACTAAACTCCAGATGGCCAATTTCAAAGTAAAGTATACTGACCTGACCAAATATCCTTGGAGTGCTAGCAAGCACCGCAGACATCATGCGATCTTGACGAGTTCACAATTGACCCATATCTGAACTGAACGCGTTCTCTCACATGAGAACCTCGTATGGTAATCTATACCGTATGGTCACACCAGTTCACAACTAAGCTCCCATTCTTTTAATCAGTCATCATCACCGATTGGTTATAGCCCAATTGCCGTGAGATCTGGTGAAGGCCCGCGAACGCGCACGGAAGTAAACGAATCTATAAAATATGTACCAACAGGTAATATTCATAAAATTTTCTTTATTCAAATGATATTATTTTTTGAGCGAAACGCAGCACATTACGAACAAAATTAACAACCAGAATATTCAACTATCCACATAAATCATTTAATTTTAATTCTTAAAAATCAACCTTATATTTATTATGTTTCTCAACACAACTTTGTAGGAATTCATGAAGAGATCTGTTAGGAAAAAAGTTTAAAAAAATGAGTTGAGATCAGAGAATGGACAGTTTCACAGGAGGCAACCACACCCGTAATTGCTTAAAAAGTGGTAGATCGAAGTAAGAGCATGAGGACGACGGCGGACGCCAAACCCAGCACCGAGGCCAGATGCCTTGAAGGATTTGGCGAGGAATTACACAGATTCGTGTGACATCCACAAATGGCTAGACGTGACGGTTCAAGCTCTTGTCGTAGTGCCGTTGGCATGAACAGCTGACGAGCTGTGGTGTCTGAAAACGGGTTTTTTATTAAGAAAGAGAAAAAGAAGCAATATCAAGAGTACAGAACAATATAGAGGAGGGACTAGAGCACTGTCTTGTCCCGAAGTCTCATGTTAATCTAAATGTGTATTGAACAATGTGGGACCCGCAAAATTTATTCCGAAAGACTTCAAAGGCTTCTACAAAATAGGTCGCAAAAATCGTTTGCGAAAGATTTTGAGCATTATAGGCTGCTTTGGGATTCTGCTCCACTACCAGGCATTCCCACCAAGGCGGTAAGGATAGTGTTCCAGTGGCAGCAGTAAGTCGGTATAGTACAAATAAACCAGGGGGCTTTGAAATTGAGTCTCTCGGTAGGATTTAATTTGTACCATTTCACGCTTAGGAAAGGCGCTAGCTTGCCTATGAGGCTCAAAAAATTCTTTTGCAATGATTTTTGCAGCCGATTTTGTGAAAGCCTTTTGAATCTTGTGGAAAAAATTTTGCAAGTCTCATACTGCTCAATACACATTAAAAGAGGGAGTATAAACGAAATATATAAGAGAATTATACTCGAACCTTTAAATTAGGATGGCTTTATATTAGGTCTATGCAGAATAAATGGCCAAAACGGACTACTTTTTTCAAAACGCCATAACTTCGCTCAGACACAACTTTATTCGTCGAAATAAAAACCATTCGAATCTACACAACCTTGCCAACGATCTGGTCAAGAAAATATGCCATCATGATCAAATTCAGGATTGCGAAAATTAATGAAGTCAACGATGGCATTTTCAACATGCATCGTTTCGGCGAACTCCTTCTGACCCAGGTTTGCATCGAGAACCGGGAAAAAGTGGTAATTCGTCAGAGATAGGTCTGAGGAATAAGGGGGGTGAGGGAGAGTCTCGATCAGTTTCTGCCGGGTGACTTGCGAACTGTGGGGTTTTGCGTTGTTTTGCGCACCCCGTAAAAAAATGATGCAGTTAGGCATCGAGCCTCTCCCTCACCCCCCTTATTCCCCAAACCTATCCCTGACGGATTACCACTTTTTCCGGGTTCCCGATGCAAACCTGCGGCAGAAAAATTATGCACGGTAAAAATGCCATTCTTGACTTTATTAATTCTCGCAATCCAGTATTTGATCGTGATGGTATATTTTCTTTACCAGATCGTTGGCAAGGTTGTGTAGATACGAATGGTTTTTATTTCGACAAATAAAGTTGTGCTGAGCGAAATTATGGCCAATTACGTTTCGGCCATTTATTCTGCATAGACCTAATATATCGTTATGTATTAGGTTGATTCATAATAAATCAGACAAATTGACAAATTTTGGTTATTGTCGTACAACTTTTTAACGACAACTGGGATTCACTTGAAATATGCTCCATTTTCATCGATGACCTTCTGCCACGGGTTAGGCAGATCATGGATGCCCTTGCTCCAGAAGGCCGGAAGCTGGAGCTCGAAGAAGTTGCCGAGTGCCGTCTTGACGTCGTCGCGAGTTGAAGTCTTGGCCGTCCAGGTGGCGTTGGCTGTGGGAGAAAAGGTGGAAATCTGAAGGGGCCAGGTCTGGGGAGTACGGTGGGTGTGGAAGCACGGTCCAACTGTACGACAGCAGCTCGGCCTTGGTCGATCTTGCAATGTGCGGTCTCGCGTCGTCGTGCTGGAAGTAGGCATGTGGCCGCCGCCGTGCCGAACTTTGAACATTTGCCTTCAATTCTCGTAATTGACGAACGTAGACGTCGGCGGATACTGTTGTACCTTCATCGAGTAACTCTCAGTACTCTACGCCGTGTACGCTCCACCAACCGCGGCTTTCTTCTTCGATGGAATAGTCGCCTGACGCAAACTTCGAATGCCACAAGTACATTATACTTCTGGCAGGGGCATGCTCATTGTGAACTTCCTTCAGACGTCTGCCGATATCCGCGGGTTCCTGGCCAGATAGCGATATAAATAGTATGACGTTGCGGATGTGGTTTCTGGACGGCTTGAAATCGTGCGGCATGGTGGCGAAATGAAATTACTTTGGAGTGATTATTTTGCAGTACTTTGAAGAGCTTTTCATACTCATCCCAAAGTTACCTCGCGCGTTCATTTTCATTAACTCGTTGCTGAGTTATGATCTCTAGAAATCATCACTACCATTTGTCCGATTTATTATGAATCAACCTAATATAATCAATCCTTTATTTTCACAACTTCACTTCTACCGTAAGCATTGACAAAGTTCACCGACCAAGAGGAGAGTGAAGCAAAAGCAAATGGCGCTGGTCCTTTCCGCATTCATTGTTTCTTGATCGAGTCCTCATTCCCATATCACCCACGTCAGCCATGCTTTCAAAGCCTCGCTGGTAACTTTTCAATTAAAAAATAAACCCTGACTGATAGAAACATTGATTACATTGCCAGTGGCCTGGCTCGGTAAGTCACTTTTCAGGTGCTACGAATCTGAGAAAAAGCCGGTCGCATGGCATATCCCGAAGGGTACTAATTAGCTAGACATTCTCATCCAGTGCAGCTAAGCGACATGCATGCAATGAGGACCTCACCATCTTGTTAGAGCCTCTCTACTGAATCCTTCCTGATCAGTTGTTGTGCATGCTGGCGAAAGCCACAGAACACATTCAATTTCAAGTATTCGCCGAGGGTATTGTCGGAGTGTCATCCTGTTGATGTCATTTTCTCTCACTCTCACTGAATACCCATGCACATCAACACAACGTATATGCATCTCATCAGGAATGCGCATAGCGACAACGTAATATCGTTTTCGGATCAACGCCATGGATGCATTCGTCTGGAACCATAACGCCTCGTTGGTAGTGTGATAGTGGGGAGGAGCTCGTAATCAGAGCAGTCCGGTCCTGAGGAAGCGGAAGTTTCGAGATTCGCAGATCACGTGCGGGATGAATTTGCTGCACAAATAAGGCATCAGTTTTATAATACGTTGGGCTGGCGCACGCTGCTGCGCGCGTCACACATGGAAGCATGCCGACCGGGCTCGATCGATATCTATCGATCAGTATCACATTCCCTTATCACTCCCTATATCACTTGAAAATTCAGGTTCCCAGCTTTGCTGCGTCGTGAGATATGAATTTCCCGCCATTCGCTTCGAGTCCTTATCACCTCTTATCAGTTGCTATCACTTTCGGTCCCTCACCATTAATGTTCCCTTATCACCCCCTGAATCACTTCAAAAACTCAGGTTCCCAGCTTTGCTGCGTCGCGAGATATGAATTTCGTGACAGACAGACGGACGGACGCACACACACACAGACAGACAAACGGATTATATATAGTAGTGATAACGAATAAACAAATAAAAATAATCAAAGAGTAAGAATTGAGTACAATTAGCCACAACTTTGTGAGACGTTTCTTCAGAATTCCTGAAGAAGCAGTAATTCAGAACAAACAATTCAAGTCTTTCTTGGACGTTGTTCTAATGCCAGCCTCCTCTACATCGCCAACCTTATTCGCCCATGTGTAGTGCAGAAGGGGCCGGTGCGGCATCGCGAGCACGACATGCGCGATATTTTCGCGATTGTTGCAGGATCAAGCCAAGGAGCCCTACGGCGTGACGACGAGTCCCATCCTTCTGCACCTCACCTCCATATGCCTTCTGACCCAGTCCCAAAAAAACATAAATACTGGTTTCCTTACTCTTTACTCTGGCTCTTATAACGATCATTCCAATTCCAGTGGTGAAACAATCTTTTGACAGCGACCAAATAGCTCAAATCAAAGGCAGTGGTAGGGGTGGGATAATTTGGAGTGCCGGTGAAAGGCGCGCCCTTGATAATTGAGAGTCGCATCATTTTCAACAGTCTCCGCCTTTTTTTTTTGACGTGGTCCGCCTCTTAAGGACGACATTGCTAAACTGTGATAGGATGCACAGTGATAATAATGATGGCAGAGTGGTACTTATCGTAACGTACTAGAGCCGCATTGATCGAAACGACGTGGTGCTTGACATATCGGCTTTCGTGGTGACAACGTTCTCGATCGGTTTCAAAGATTCGAATGAATATTACATTTGGATGCCATTCTCGTATACACAATAGCACTACTAATAGCTGCCCTACACACGACTTCCAGGATGCTCCCAGGTGGTGGTTCTCCGCCTCTCAAATATAAATCAGCTTTTTTTATTGTTCTGCGAAAACTCGAAGAAAAACTGATAGCACTTTTTATTTCGCTCTTCACACTTATTTTGAACTTTTCTCAACCACACTGTCCTCATTCCGATTAACCCATTACTGTGTGGCCCCTCCGAACAATATGAAGTTTGAAAATCTTAAGAAAATGCGTCTCTTCCTAATGCACCAAGTTGGTAGAGCTCTTTTCTACATAATTTTCAATAAATTCTTGTACCATATAAACTGTATAGATTTATTGCCTATGCACAACTTACCAAGACAACCGGTTTGATCGGCAAGGGCTCGAACCAAGCTGTGATTGTAGCCGTGTATATCGGACAGGCAACCACGCACATAGCCATGCCTCCGTCGTCCTGTAAGCAATGCCTTCACTTTCTATTCGTAAGCAGAAAGTTTTCTGAATTCTAGTTTTCTCAAAAACCTAAGTTCAATTCTGTGGTTGGTAGAGTTGTAAAGATTAATTTAAAAAAGAATCTCCGTGAAATTCTACGTGTTCTTCCTTTAGGATTTGCAAAAAAACAAAAGAGAAAAGAATACGATAAAAAGCCAACAGAGGAAACCCAAAGTGGATAAAAGGAGAGATGTACGCATGAATGAGGAACACAAAGCATAAATGCGGCCACCCATGCGACCGTTAATTTTAATACAGCAACTATGGCTTCGTTTCCTTCCTTCGACTTCACCATCCCTTACTAAAGAGTACAGACGTAGAATCATCGTCACTGTTTGTTTTCCGTCTGGAAGCTGATGCGGAACGGAAACCAAACTAACTTTTGTTACATGACTCCCCTCTCTCCCCCCCCCCCCCCCCTAAAAAAAGAGATTTTATGTCAGATAATCACTTCATCTAAAATTGATACCATGCGCATCAAAACCGATAGCTAGCTCATTACAACTGTTTTTTGTTCGCTGTTGAATATTTAATGAGACTAAAACTAACACAACATATTATTTTCACATTATAAGCCGAGTCGGCTTTCCATTATAGCTGCTCAAAGCGTGATCCATTAATAATGCAAAACGGTTTCCTCGGTGTAACTTTTCTGAGAATGGATGTGATTTCAAGCCTCGAACATAGAGAAGTTTATATCGGAGTTGCAGTGCCAAAACTGGCTCATAAGGAGTCTTGATCTCATGCTTACAAGTTGAGAAGCCTAAAGTCCAGCACTCGCCACACTCGTGTACTCGCAACCAGATTCATATATCGTGAGCATAGATTGGGTGTAATCACGCCCCATCTGAACTAATCCATGAACGACTGGGATTGCTCATTTAGCAGTGTTCGTAGCCTTGTGCTGGGCAGATTCCATACTCTCCCCCCCCCGCCATTTCGTGTGGATTGCCACCCTTTCACTGAAGTAGGATGATGCGTTTGTGATTCTTTAGAACCATTTCTGAATAATCAAATATAGAGGGAGAGTACATTCAGAATTTGTCTCTGGAGGGACCAAAGGTAAATTCGCACTGTCAAACTTTCTCCGGCTCAAACTGGTCTTCTCGCCCCCCTCCCCCTCCCCACCACCCCCCCGCCCCCCCGCCTTAAAGCACATCTGGTAAAAGGCGGTCTCAAAATTTTGACGTTGCCTTTTTGATCAAATCTGTGCTCTAAGTGGGCAAGAGTCAAGCTGCACGTGTCGTTCTCCATATTGGAATTCCGTTGCGATTCGAAAAATAAAAAATGCTTTCATCAAAGTGGAAATTTTGAAGGAGATCTAGAAGTTTTCAGAAAGATTCGGGAATGAATTGATAGCGATAGGATTTCACCGGAGCGCTTTTTGGCTTTTTAAATATGTTGGTAGTCACTTACGAATTTCAAGGGATTGTCGACTACAGATAAGGGTTCATATTTCTACAGTAACTGAGGCTAATAAAATAGTACTAAAATGATACTCCGAAAAAAAAACTACTTGAACACACCCACACAACTACAGTAACCCGTTTTTGGAGTTGTGAGCTGTTTTTAGAAAACCAATATGATGTAGTGTTACCAATGAGATTACGCTCCGAATAAGGCCTAAATTTGTCTTCAGTGATGATATGCACTAAAACCACTTGCCCCGAGGGAACGCCGCTCTCCCACGTAATTCCGCAATAGAAGATCTTCACAACGACTTCATGACGGTGCATTTTCATTTGAAATTACAATCCTGGCAGACTCATTATGTGAATTCGTAGGCCTCTTTTTTGCGATGACATCCGTTGCAAAATACAACTGCAATTTTCAATTACGCAAGACTCGAGTTTTCTAATATCATTCCACAGATCCAATGCTTGTTTCTGAACCATTCCCTCAGAACGCCCCTACCCGGATTTAGAAGCCCTCAGTGATCCTTAAAGGCAGCTTTAGGGAAAATTCGGACGAAAAGTTTAAGAAGTAGTGAATATGAAAGCCGAGATGTCTAGTAATAAAACAGTGAAGAAAAAATGGATGGAAATGGCCAAAAACTCGAGAAATAATACCTCTTCCCACCGTTTGTTCTAGGCGCGGACGACCTTTCCGTCAAGACGAGGGTAGTCCGCTTGAGTTTTCCACTGGCATTACCAAGACGTAAGCATGAAGGGATGTTCGGAAATGCGACAGCATCTATTTTCATATGGTGAGCTTCAAGCTAAAAGTGAGAAAGCGCGCTGCGATACTTTCAATCCTGCCGATCTCCTTGACCAACCTCATCGTGACCAACCACTAATCACGTCGCCTGGAGGCGGGCTGCCCTAAACTAAGGCGGCTTGCCCTAACGAGGCCGCCTCCGCCACAGTTCAAGGGAGCGCCTTCTGCGGGGGATTTCGCCATGCATAGGCCTTTCAGACCCGTAGTTTTTCACTCAATGCCTCCTTATGGGATTCCCTGTCACCCACATTATCCCAAACACTGTCTTTAAAAGCCATCTGAATCAAAAGTAACTAGTGGTCTTTGTGATTTCTGATAGGGTGCTTCCCACAGATGGATTGACAGAGGGCATCCAGTATCTACTGGATGCCCAACACAGACAAATAAATCTTCTGCAGTGCCCGAAGGCGATAATTAAAGAACGGAACGCAATACAGCAATTAGCGGAGATTGAAGCGAATGGAAGGAACGATGGAATAGGACGAAGAAGATAAGAAATAAGAAAAATTTTCAAAAAAATGGAAGAGATAGGAGTGACTTAGATCTCACCTCCTACAACATCGTTAATCCGTAGTGTAACACACATATCAGAACAGTTTTTCACAAAAAGGTAGCTTCGGTCGAGACTGAAAAATAATCAATCAATTAGTGAGATGCATTGAAACTGAAAAAAAACTATTGTTTCAGTATCATAGAGGACAAAAACTTCTTATGGGAGCCCTTAGAAAATCGAGGAGCAAAAGGCAGGTTTGGCTAGACACCTTGAAGGTACCGGAAGGGGGATTTTGGCTTACGGTATGGGATTACGTGGCTTGCAGCTGCAGCAATCCACACATGACACCTTGCCAGGACGTCGAAAGTGAATTCATTAGTATTTCATTGTAAACACACTTTATTCTCACACGTTCGCTTATTCTTCATTTGATTGTTTCACTTGTTTGTTGCTGTGTGTTGTATCACTTATTTTACACCATCACGAATGAATGAAATACACTCCACGAGACAACAAATGACATCTACAACGAACAATTCGGACAGTAGTGTGTGCAGTTCGGAATGATGCGAATGTGATGCGAATACACACCACAGCGTCGCGCTTTTTAAGCCGGGTTTTTCCACTGGTTATCGCTCCTAACCTCGAATTATCTTACAAAATGATCCTCTCTTTGCATTTTCCCCTTTCTTCGGACCCCTTCCGGTTGCTCTGAAGCGAAGAGACCAACGATCACAAGTCCGAGGTGACCAAAAAATGACTAAAGGAAACCTCTCTTCCAATACCTCTATCCTCTATATCTATCCAATTAAACACAACACCTGGCCCATGTCCTCTATCGTAGGACATAGGCCAGATGTTGTGTTTAATTTAAAGCCTTTTTTTTTTGACAAGTGAACTGCCTCAATTGGCTGTTATGGTGACAACAAACGGCCGACTAATACATGAGAGTGCAATCCTACCAAATGTACGAGGTTCTGTTCGCTTAGTTTAAAACACCGAGTGATTTTCAGAGCTCGCCACAATAAACAAACGACATATGTAAAGCAAACGCAGGCGATATATGGATGCATGGCGCATTCAGAAGCGCTAAAACCCTGGATTTTTGAGGCAGCTCTATTTTCACAGCATTCAATCAGCAAAAAATGCCTAACATGCGCCACTAACTGAACTTTCCATAACGCCATTTCTCATTCGATCCCCGCGGGGCCTATCCATGCAACAAACCATTAGTGAACCACGCATTTCCTTCGCACATTCAGCGGCTACGTGCTTGCTCAGCCCATTCTGTTTTCACAATGCCAACACCAATTTCCATACGAAGGAGACTTCTCGGGCGTTCATAGAGGCACTTTGTTAAAGGAATCGTCCACGGAAAATGAGTTTTTGTGTTACCCATATATTTATGTTGTATTTGCCTAATGAGGGCCTCATGCGGAATTTCACGCGAAAAAATGTGAATCTGGCTGAGATACAGCACCACAAAGTGCGGTCCCAGTGGGCGGGGCCTCCGTGTAAAAGCCTCGTACCGCGTCCGCCGTGGTCTGAGACGCATTGTAGGAAGGTTACGTAAACAGTCCCACTCTCCGTTCCCAACGGCGGCGGAAGACGGGACGAGGCTTTCACACGGAAGCCCCGCCCACTGGGACCGCACTTTGTGGTGCTGTATCTCAGCCAGATTCACACTTTTTTCGCGTGAAATTTTGCATGAGGCCAACATTAGGCAAATACAACATAAATATATGGGTAACACAAAAACTCATTTTCCGTGGACGATTCCTTTAAGAGAACTCTGTTTCAGTGAAGAGGGTTTATCTTCATCTGCGGTGGACACACCCAATGGACGAGTTTTCGTAGTCAGATAATCAGCGGCCACGCCCATTGGACGAGTTTGATCAGTAAGTTCAGTAAGTAGTCGTGTCCAATGGGCTAGTTTCTCAATAGCATAATGAGAAGAAAATTTCTTGGACCACTCAGCACAGTGCAGGATTATCACAAGTGTGATGATTCTATTGCGGTAAAGAAAATGGAGGTGAATAAACAAATAACTTACGTGTTTCTATCACAATGTACATCGAAAGACAGTGGTTTACGGTAGAGATGAGATATATACGGGTAATGATCCTCCAAATATGGACTCATGCAACTGTAGCATGGTAATCGTAGTGCTAAAAGTTGTATTATAAGATTACAACTGGTTAACAATAAGAAATTTATCATAGGATCAGTTACGCTTCCTAATATCTTGACAAGTGGAAACTGCTTTTTTTTTTCATCTCTCAAGCCTCCCCCTCTCTTTTCCAGCGCATTACCCATTCATCCCAGCTATCTTGTGGACGCTGACGCCAATATCAAGCACACACACACACACAATCATTAACGGAAAGGCTTTATGGTCAATTAAATGGCTGTTTCCTTTTAATAATGACCATGTCAGTGGCGTAAAAAAGCCACGGAAATCCCTACGCTCACCCTTCGCCGCGATATTCGGACTCCGCCAAAAAGTGTCGACAAAAATCGAAGGTGGGGTTATGTTTGGGTCTCAGAAGGTTCAAAGTCACAAGTTCAAGTTTTTCACCTTCTCAACAATATCTTACCGTATCCTTGGTCACACCTCAGTTATCCGAAATGATTTACATTTCACTAGGGCAAAAGGTTTTTCATGGTCCCACGGGGCATGAGACAGATTCTTCAAGTGATAGGCTGAGTTTGACAAAATATTAAGACATTTGCTCATCGTTCTTCAAAAATGACCCTACATAAATCATAGAAAATGACAATTTTTCTACTCCCATTTTTCACATTCCTCTCAAAAAAACGTCGAAGCTCCCAAGACAATTCCGTTTTTTAGAATCATGTTTTTATATTTTCGAAATGATAAATATTTGCTGAAATAAGTCTACATGTAAGAAGAAAGCTGGAGCACTTGATGTACTTTAGGACAACTTTTTAAAGCAAAGAAAAACTCCCACGAGTGTGTTTCCATGTCTATTCTTCGACAGTTTTGACATTTAACCTCGAAATTCTCCTCCAGCTGGAGCCTAGACTTACGAGGGACTGCCAGTGCAGTGCTCTAGTTTTCAACAGTCAATCCAAACATGAGCCATTTGAATGTTATCAAAATGTAAAGCATCACGTGGTCCAGTCAGAATCGGAGCAGCGAGTGAAAGCCATTCGGCCTATGCAATGACTTAATCTTTGGGTCAGTGTTTCTATTCCCTGACGGGCCTAATTAAAGGAATCGTCCACGGAAATCCCGTTATCCTTATTCCCTTCAAAATCAATGTATTATATAAATACTAAAATAATAATACAATATAATAATATTAAAGGAATCGTCCACGGAAATCCCGTTATCCTTATTCCCTTCAAAATCAATGTATTATATAAATACTAAAATGATAATACAATATAATAATACAAGGGAAACACAAACAGAGTGAAAAATTCCTCTTGTTTTGATTAAAAACTTGAAAATATGGAGAAGATGCAGTCCTTTCAAATTCCCGCCAAAAGATGTTGCAGTACGCGAAGAACACGCCCAACTGCTGTCTGCGTCTCCGACGCCATTCCCGATCGAGCATTTGCTCCGCAGCTCTCCATGGCCGACACCCACCTGGACGCCACACCCGTCGGCTCCAGACTTTGAGGAGTTATATCTCAGCCGGATTGTAAGTTTTTCGCGGGAAACTTGCATGCGGCCCTCAGAAAGCAGAAAGAGCAAAAATATATGGGTAACAAGGAAACTCTTTTTCCCGTGGACGATTCCTTCAAAGTGCGTTGATTGTGGAAGAGGGCAAGGCTCAATTTGCTTGCTGTTACACTGGCATTGGTCTTAAAAGACACCGGAGGGGCTTACAGTAAACATTTCCTTTTGTCCCTTTCGATTACCTATATTGCCCGCATAACGCTCTACCAGCACGTCGATTCAGTGAATTTTTTTTATTAGAGACACCTTTTTTTCTTACTCTCTTGCTTTCTTACTCCCTTTCATTGTTTCACTTCTTTGTTCTGTCTGTTGTTTTATTGTTCAACATCGTGATGAATTAAGTCCAATTTGCCCTACGTAACAGTGGCGTCGACTTCCCTGCCAGCTGTCGGCAGGCAAGTCGGCCACTGAAGCATGCAGCTCGAGACGAAACGCGCTAGGTTTGCAATAGCGCCCCAAATGCGCGTTTTTCCAAAAGAGCTTTGCTTAATATTATTTCTTCTGACCTCGAATGTTTATTCACAGAAAATAGTAGTTCCAAATACGCTTCCTCTCTTGCAACCTACCGGAATCTTTGACTGGGTTCCGGACGGTGTGAATAGGAGCACCACTTGGCACTATAGTATTAGGTTGTCCCAAAAGTCTTGTCATATTTTTTTCGATCATCACTTTTTATTTTTTTTCGTCCAACAAATAATAATTAGGCAACAAAGTATTGACCATTGTTATCGGCAACCCTCTGCCACTTTATAGGAAAATCGTTGATTCCCTTCTCCCAGAACTCTCGGTTCTGAGAGTCGAAGAAGTCAGCGATCGCCTTCACAAGCAAGTCATAATCGAGGTATTTTCTCTTGGCCAGGAAGGATTCGAGAGGATGGGTAAGGTGTTGGTCAGAAAGGGCAATGTCTGGAGTGTATGGCGGGTGGGGCAGGATATCCCAGCCGAGCTCCTGTAGCTTGGCCTGGGCACTTTTCGCGAAATCGGAGGAAATTGGAGCGGGCGTCGTCATGTAGGAGGGTGACTGCGGACCTTTTTCGGCGAACAGCGACGGCGAGCTGCTGGAGCTTGTGGGTGCATACGGTAGCGGTGACTGTCTCGCCTTGTACCAGCACCTCGCGGAAAAGCATTCCTTCCTCGTCCCAGAACCAGCACAGTCCCAAGCGTGGTTTGTCTTTCATGTCAATCTCGCCGTTGCTGAAGCTGATGAACCAGCGGCGCACGGTCACGTAGCTCACACATCCCTTGTCCAATGCAGCGCTGATGGAGTGGCAAGCTTCCGTCGTTTTGGTGCCGCAAGACCGCTCATAATAGATGACACCGCGAGTTGGGTGGGTATCGACAACGGGCATTGTAGCTCTCTCCACGGGATCTGGTGGGACAATATATATTTTCCAAGAAAGCTTAGGGAACGTTCTACCATATTCCTGAACCGCCTGGACCTGCTTTTGGGAAAATATGACAAGGCCTTTGGGACAACCTAATACTTGGCCTTGTCCTTTTTTAATATTCATCAGAGTGAATAAAGCTTTTTTCACTCTTATGAACCGAACTTATAGGCTCTTCTGATTGATATCTCTTTCGAATTTTACTTTTGTTACCCTATTGGACATTGAATGTATTATGCGCAGAGGGAGTGTGGATCATCGCTCTTCAGATTCGAAGCCACAAATGTCGTCTCGCCCTGACTTACCCATCCAATCGCCTTAAAATGTCCCCCTCTTCTCCTGAGTTTCTTGAACAACCAATCATAGAAACGAGGCAGTTATTTGGATGACGGCTTCAAAGGAATGAAAGGGCGGCTCTGGATTGTTTCCGTAGACGACGAGACAAGACTAGCGGCGGCGATCAAAACAACACGATTGCTTCCCGTTGACACCTCGATTCTACGGCGGAAAACACTCAACGAGTCGATCGTTCTGACTCTCGAGATGTCTACATGATTACTCGCCGATTTCTTGAACAGCCGAAAAAGAGCCCATGAGGCGATTTCGTACATTATTATATAGATTTACCAAGTCATCTTCTGTTTCGAGTATTTTAGTCCTACGCGTACCTTCAAAAAAGTATAGAAGAAAGTAAAAAAGCCATCAGAATCAAGAAAGTAAAAAAGCTATCAGAATCTTCAAAAAACTCAATTTCTTCTTGGTTTTGTTGCCTGCCATGTACAAAACAGCCAACTAGTTTTCAAGACAGCTGATCAGCTAGCCCTATAAGAGAGCGTAACTTAAAAAGGCAGAAACTAAAAAAGGCACCCTATTCAACGGTCCTAATCAAGCAGAAAGGGCACCAGTTGCCCGTGAAACTTCCCTATTTTCAACTGTTTTCGATCCCTATTCTCCTTGTCCCCTTTCCTGTTCGAAACTTACGCAGTTTTTCTCTGAAAAAACATTTGGCCTGCGTTTAATACATGAGAGCAAAAAGCATGGCGATATGTAGTGAACAGATCGCCGGTGCGAGCGCTTGTGCAGCGTATAACCTGAAAGTGCTCAAGGCAACGTGTATAGGTCAAAAGAAAAGTATGCACTCGCAAGTGTTGTAACACGGGGTGTAAAAGGTTCATTTCAGGTGACCCAACACCGAATGAAGAGCTCCACGCCCTTGTCAACTCAGGATGGCAGGAATCGCATAGCTGACAATGCACCTTTTTTGTATGCACCGCAGTGGTTGGAGGGTCAAAGTTGAAGGAATCGTGCACGGAAAATGAGTTCTTCTATCACCCTTGTATTTAGGCTGCATTTGCTTAATAAGAGCCATATGCAAAGCTTCATGCAAAAAAGTACGAATACGGCTAAGATACAACTCCTCAATGTGGCGGCCGAGAGGGCGGAGCCTTAGTTACAAAAGCAGTCCAGCTCTTCGTCCCTGACCGCAGCGGTAAACGGGACGGGCACTTACTTTGAGGCCCCGCGCACTCGGCCACCACTTTGAGGAGCTGTATCTTGGCCAGATTCTCACTTTCTAACGTAAAACTTTTCATGCGGCCCTCATTAGGCTACTACAACATAAATATATGAATAACAGAGAAACTTGTTTTTCCGTGCGCTATTCCTTTGAATGTAGAAAACTGAGCGTGAACCTGGGTTCGTTTCTGGGAGCTGTTCTATTTTGCCATGGTAATTGTGTAATTGAAGCCTGTACTGAGTACAAGGATTTCCACCAAGCTCCTCACTGACTTATAACTTCCGAGAGAGATGACAGGCAGGCTTCTACTGTATGCCTTTGAGACATATAAAGGGCAATCCACGTCAGAAAATTTCTCATGCATGAGGATCTATTATTAATTTTGACGCTGACAAGAGATACCCGCGTTACAATGTTGAAAACTGACTGCATAAAAGAGCCAACTCTGCGATGCAAAATATACGAAAATCATACGGTGAATGTGAAACGGTCCTATTTCAAACCAATCTCAGCATTGGTCGAGCCTATTTTACATTAAGGCACTAATGCAAGCAGTATCAGCAAAGCTGACTCTACCTATGCGGTGGAAAAATAATGGAATGCAAGGATTAGCGTTAAGAGTAAAAGGTGATGACGGCTCTTACATAGATCTGACATTATTGAGAAATGAAAGCGATTCGATGAAAATGCACAAAACGGAGAACAAGGACGTGCTCGAAACCAAACTCAACTGAACTGAAGAAACGGCAAAAATTTGAAAAAAAAAATTTTTGAAGGAAGTTTTGTAGAGCGAGGGATACTGCAAAAAGTCATGGTCCCATATTTCCAAAATGATGCATTAAACACACTCATTATCACATTTCCTTCCGCTACAAGTGATGTTCGCAGTAAATCTCTTCTATCAGTCGTTATCAGTGCTGGTCCTCTACCTGTGGTGTTACCATCACTCACAGTACTTGAGGAATTAGGATACCGTAATTGCTTGTAAGTTGTGAATTTTTGTCAAGTATACACTCATAAGGGCGGAGGTGGTGTAGTGACAGGTGGCGCGCATTTGCTAACATTGCCCGCAATTCTCCAGAAATATCCAGAAATTTCTGTAGAGGGTCTTCTGAAGGGGCTTTAATGACTTCTTCTCCCTGAGTGCCACGAGTGGCTCCGATGCGAATGATGTGACCAGGAAATCCATACCCATGATAAACTGTCTTCAAGTGCCCATCTCATTTTCCTCCATATTTGATATACTCACTTTTTAAGTTTTTTTTCGATTTTTAAATAGCAAATATCTCGGTATATCAATATTATGTCCAGGTCTAGTGGAGATAAGAAGAATCGTTGCACTCGAAAAGTCCCTAATATGACTTCCGACTCTTTTTTGTCTTTTTCTGCGCAAAATAAGTGGAAGCACGCCTCTACTCGGAAAAGTATGCCGCAAATTTATACTCAGAGTTTACACAAAAGTTCATAGGAGATATGCGCTCGTGTAAGGTGACAATTTCATTGCTCTGGAAACTCATGGTCAATGAAAATCGGGACTTGCGGAGACGGTGATATTCGTCTTTCCTTAAACTCACCTAAAATCCACAAAACCAAAGTTTAAACTCAAGTCCTGTGGATGCTTCAATGTACGGGAGAAATTTGAAAAATTATTGAATATGAAGTTCGAGCGGAAATGAGGAGAGGCGAGGGGTGAGGATGGGAGTGAGTTGGTAGGGCGGAAGTGAAGGAAAACGGAATGAAACTGTCGGAAACACAAGAAATGAGACTCCTTCCCCACCCTTGACTCCGAAAGGGTGGGGGGGGGGTCACGTAAGAAAGGGCGGAAAATGTCAAAGCAGATGGCGGGTGTTCAAAAATGATGCTTCCTCCAGCGTTACTTTCAATTTTGCCTCATACAGTCTTTCAAGACCTTTAGCTTCCATTTGGGTCACGAACGTTAGCAGTTCCCATTACCCGCACTACCCTATCACTGTCCTTAGGAGAAAATCCAAAACTGTCTGAATAGAAGAAAATGGGTGAGAAAGCGCTGTCTTACTGACATGGTCATCCTGCTAGTGTTCCTTTGCCCCTATGTACCCTTTGATTCCTTTTTTCAAATTTTTCTAACTACGTGAAAGAGCAATCAACGATCTATAAATAACCCGAAATCCTCTGATGATAATGATGGCTTTTATGTCTGCCCATCATCATCACCATTGTGCGTGTGGCACATCCCTTGTCGCCCATCCTCTTTTGGAGGCCCCATGAGGGATTCGATGAGGTCGGCAAATTACTTCACCACACGAAGGCGGTGCCTCGGCCACACATTACGCTGCTGCGAAAATCGTTAGGAGGTTATCGGAATCCGAGGAACACCAGTGAAAAACATCTGCAGTCGAGTGGAAATGAAAACGGATTGTGAACTAAAATTTAGAAAAATCATGGCAGAAAAATAGTAAAATTCTATGGATATTTGGAAAGACGAGAGGGTATCGAGAGAAAGAGGAAAATGAGAAGAAATGATCGCTTTGAATGAACCTTTGATATTGAAAGCGGTAATTAGTTTAACCCGGATTCAAAAGCGCGACGTTGCGGTCTGCATTAACTCTCCCGCCCATCTATTCGAACCGCAGCATCACCTTTCCGAGTTGCTTGCTGTAATGTCATTTGTTGTATCGTAGGGTATATTTCTTCATGATAATGTGGAATAAGTAAAACAACAAACAGCAGCAATCAAGTGAAACAATGAATGTGAGAACAAGCGAATGTAAGAAAAAAGATATTTGTGATAAAAAAAATCCATTGAATTTACACTCGATGCCTTAGCATTTTGTCTTGTGTGCAGTGTCTGTAAAACGAACTGCAAGCCCTACGGTAGGCCTTATCGTAGGCCAAAATCGCCTCCTCCCGAAGTTTTTAAATATTCATATGCATTCCCGCAGGTGGAGAACTAATTCCAACAGGTAAGTAAAACCCGTTGTGGTCGATGGTTTTCTAAGGCGCTCAGGCGATGTCCGAGCGCTATTCAGCTACTTTGCTTGGCACGCCATGTCTTGGGCTCATTCTAAGGGTTGAAGTGGAGGAGTGCCATCTCACAGTGTACGGTAATCAGTATGGGAGTTCGCTGGAAGCTTCGGTTTCAAGGGCTTCGCTGTGGTCCTATCTCTTCATGAACCCAGCGTAGAGGAGAAAGGGAGAACCCTGTGCACGTATTTCTCTGCCGTAGGGTTTCGAGACCCAATTACAATTTTGAGTCACCCACGAATGATAAATCAACTTTTCAACTTGAGACGCGACCACACACGCATCTAATCATTGGGGGTATCCTGGGCGATCGGGAAATGCATGGCGCAAAGGCCGGTGCAACTGTTCAGTACTGCGGACCCATACTGGGGAGCACTCATTACAAAGTGGATGATATGCGATTGTTACAGGGATACTGAGAAACGAGCAAAACGTTCAGCTCTGAGTTGAGCTACAACCCACACTTCTGCATTACAGATCCTGTGCTAATACAGTATGCTACTGAGCCCCCCTGGCTTTATACTGATAGGTGCACCATGCCTTAACAGCAGGAGCACATACATACTTGTAATGCAATTGTCAATATTAGCATCGAAGCCAAAGGTTATAGTAGAAGCATATTTTAACTATTCTTCTGAAATGTGACCGAAAAATCTGACAAAAAGCTCTTATGGATGTGAATCGTGAAGAAGAGGACAAAAACGAATAGAGAATTTTATCGCTGCGAACGTATCTATGGTAGCTCCTACGAAACTTTCAGAAGATGGAAGTTTCCATGGTGAAATCGCCCGCTCTTTCCACAAAATGTCAAAATTCATAGGAAGAAGCACAGCATGTGAACCCACTTTGTAGCTTTATGTAGGGATTGGAGTAGTAGGTCAGATCACCTGGCAAAGGACGAACATCGGAGACGTTTGCCAACATATAGGCGAAAAGCTGTAGCACATCGGCTGCCATTCAGTGCCGGAACACGAATTTCAATGGATCTGCCCACAGTGGACACCCATCCCACACATCACCATCACTCCTCTCTGAGTCATCTTTGGGCTCTCCGAAGATCTGAGCACTCTCTCGACATCCAGTGTCTCGGGACGGATTGCGATTTGTGAGTGACAACTTTGGAGCACCAGATTGGATTTGGAAGGCGAGAAGAATAGGAAACTCCTCGGCTCTTTGAAATGGCGTTGATTTGTTCCACAAGCGACGGATGAAGCCCCGCTTGCCTATCCTGTTGTCCCTACGGCGGACACTTAGTTGGCAATTTCGTTTGCGGTCAGCCGGCTATTTCGTTGTCACCTTGGAATCTTGGCCTCTGCTATCTCTCTCTAGATCTTCACATCACCTCACCAGGTAATTGACGTTCCGTCTTACTGAAGGCGCTCGGCCACACCTTGCTGCTGACAAAGCCTTCTCGAAATTTAGATAGAGTGGTGGGAAATTTAGTCAGCGATAGCTATGTAGTAAAGTAAAGGTCCACATAGAGGGACCAGAAATGGATTACAGTCCACGCACTCTGAACACCTTTTGAAGTCTGTCTTCCGATCAGAATTTCTTTCCCTCACCTAATTTGAACCTATTGAAATTCAATTTCTCACTGTTACAAAAATTTCATACATAAAGAGAACACTCCCTAACGCTATTTCGGTACCGCTCCCACGAAAAATTTGTGAAATACAACCTTATTCTCACACTCCGATCCTCTTGCGAATAAATAGTTTGGCCACGTTCCGAATTCGGCCTGTACCATGGTTGCTAATGTGGAGAAAAGTAGTTGGTTAAGCAGAATTCTTAACCAGATGTTTTCAATAATTTCGTTAACAGCAAAGATGTGGACCGCTTAAAGGCAGTGAAAGGAATATTACAGTTTGAAGAATGAAGGATAAAAAAAGAATAAAGGATAAAATTTTTTGGAGTTAATCAATCCTATCTTGGGATACGCCGCACATTCTAGTTCCTTGAGAATCGTGGTGGCTGGTGAATGTGATGTGGCCTATACAATGACTTGCGGTGGTCAGCCGATGTACAAGTCAGTGCTTTCATCCTCCCATACGAGTCTTTAACCAATTTATCGACCCCAGAGGATGGAAGGCGTGGTTGGCCGGGGAGGGCGTTGATGAGGGATTTGAACTCCACACCATAAGAGTGGAGTGCGCGCCACCTGTCACTACACTTACCACAGTATTCTGCAAATAAATAGAGCCACGATAGATAAATAACTTGGTCCACTTCGAAAGCTCTAAGCGCACTTGTAGTCTCACCAATGACCAGGTCATCCCACAGATGGCGTCTTGTTCTATCGCGTCATATGATGTGCGTGACCACCGCACATCACATATTCGCGTTGATTTGCTCGATATGTCAACGCTGGGTCAAAAAATGGTCAAGAACAGGGGACGAATCACGATCCATTCCCTTGGGTGCTCTTTATTTCGTTTGCTTCACTCAGCATCACAAAGCATTTCTAGTTTCATTTTTACCAACGAAAATAATTGTTACAAGTATGCTGAGTTATGGGCAAAAGCTTTCTCGCAGTCGCAAGGGAGTCGGACCCGCTCGACATGCTTTACCGAGACCTCCTTTACTTTAACTCGATTTCTTAAAGGCACATTCCAGTGTTATTGGGGTATTACCGCTCCCGCCGTGGTCAGATAGTTCGAATTATTTGCCACGTTATTGCCATCGTTGCCACCATCATTGCCAACAATCACTTCTGGGGCCTGGGCTGCTTGGTGGAGTCGCGCTGGATTCTTATTGTTAGTGAGCTGTACCTTTACCGAGGCGTGGGTGTTAGCTGAGACTTGCAAAGCCAAAGAACCCAGCGCGATTCCACCAAGCAGCTCAGCGCCGCCCACCCCACAAGTGACGGTGACACCGGTGGCAACAACGTGATAGATGAAGCCTACAATTTGTGTGATAACATAAGATAAGGAGGAGGTGCCAGTGATAAAGGAGACGTTGACATGAGGAATCAGGTAATATCTCAAAGTTCCTTCTGTACCATTCGGCGGGAATTGAATCAAAGGCTCGTTTCCACACGGAGTCTCGTCTAAGGCCAGATGTACATCGACCTTATTTTTGAAGATTTTGGGGACTTCTTTTCAGGATTTTTCCTTACTCCTCTTATTACTCCTCAGCACCTCTTATTTCATAATTCAGCGCTTAAACCCACTTGAGGTGATTCTGGAATGTGCCTCCAATGATATATTTACCAATAGCTTGAAGCAAGTTAGCATAGCGGGCTGCAGTGATCATCCGCTGCTATCAAAAAGCAATACATCAAAATAATCATTAAGTAATTCCAATCCTGCCCTTTATCATGTGCGTTAATCGTAGCTGTTATATGGCTATTTGGCTTCCTCGGAATGAAGCCCTCCACCAATACCCCTGCAAACAGCAGCTAAAAGTGGATTCTATTAAAGGCAGGCAATCATTTAGCACTAAATAGGCTATATATCCAATGGGTTCTGGTATTCTTGCCAGATAAGCAGACCAATAAAAAACAAAACCAAAACAATCTATTGGAACGATCTAATTTGCCGTCGTAAAAGTAATGCAATTGCTTTAGCCACATACATAAATGTGCCTCCGCGTGATTCGTCAAGTCGAACACCTCGGAATTCCTTGTCATTCACGCTCAAAATAGAAAAAAGATTAAAAGGACAAATAAATATAGTAATGATATTGTTATTGTAATGTAGTAATAACAATACATAGTACATAAAGTATTCGACGTTTTTGATCCCCTTTGTGGAGCACCATGCACCTTATTTTCATCCACGGTAGCTATGGAGAATGTGTAATGCGGTGTGGTTTTGAGCCCCCAGAGGAACTTACTACCGTCTTCTGACCCCGGGAGGACAGGAAGCTTGGGTTAGGTTTATTGCACTAAAATTTGAAATTTGGTTCTTGGACGAGCAAATGAGTTACGTCACCATTTCTTAGTGCACAGCTCTGGTCGATCACCGTTAATAGATATTTACGTAAAATTATAGCCAAGTATGAGTATTCGATTCCGTAGGAATGCACATGGGAGAGAATGATTTGCATAGAAAAAAGAAGGTATACTGCTGGCTTGGATTGAGGCCCATTTCCGGTGTTCATTTGGAGCCTTCCGGGTGGGGGGAAATACGCCAAAAAATTGCGTGGCCGCCCGCAGCGAGCGGCGCGGCGGGTCCGAGTGCCAGTGGCAGTGCTGGCAGCCTTCAAGCGAGACAGTGTGGCAATGGTGGAGGAAGCAGGGTGGCGTGGCTGGAGGAGGCAGTATGGCATGGGTGGAGTGCAGAAGTGACGCAGCCACGCTCTGCCGGGCTCCCAAGAGCAAAATCGATTCACAAGTCGTACTGGTGGCGTCGTGAGTGCGACGCCGCTGACGCGATTTTTTGGCGTATTTCCCCCCCCACCCGAGCCTTCGTAGCTTTCTACTGTTATCCATCCATGGAACCACTCTCTACTGTTTTATTATCCATCCATGGAGTCAGCTTAGTCCTACCTTCATGCTGAACCGATTGCCAGAAGCCATGGCGGTTTATTCCCTGCCAAAACATTTATTTCGAAATTCATAATCCTGGCTATCTTCCTTAGCTGAATTACACCTCTATGGCGACGTACTCAAAGATTTGAATTGGTATAAGAAATACACAAGTTTGTAGATTTGAATGCATGGGCTAAGGAAACCGCATCATAATTCGTTAAAGTAAAGCGTCGCTAGGGTAAAGATCTCTCCACGGAAGTTTGAGTTCTTCTGTTACCCACTTATTTATGTTCCTGCTCTGAGGGACACGCGTGAAGTTTCACGCGCACGTACAAAATCTATTGAGATAAATCGCTTCCCAAAGTGCCGGTCGACGGGATGGGGCGTCCGAGCGCGTTCAAACGCTAGAGAACTGAGGGCAAACAGTCACGTGGTCAGGGACGCAGAGTGAGAAGCGAAACAACATTAGAAACAGTACCACCTGAAAATTTCATCGAAGCGACGTCGATGTTCAACTTCAAGGGCAAATCAAAAAATTACTGCAATCAGTTAATGCTGTCAAAAGATACTGGTTCTTGCCAGATGTGTTTCATCCTAGCAGTGATTATGTGAGTTACAACAAGTAAGCGTTCCAAACCCTTCGGAAAGTCTGCGGCTGGAAAATTATAGTGCTCTACCGCCGAGCCTATGGTTTTCAAGCAGCTTGAACAGCTTTTTCGATGTTCTCTGGTAACCGAGCGGATCAGAAGGGACAGATGAAAAGGGAGATTCTATCCGTCAACTCGATTAGAATAGCAGCCGAAAACCTCAAGAACAATTCTCATTTTGTCGATCACCTCCAAGAACAATCATCGTTTCATTTCTCATCCGTATATGTAATCCGCACAGTTTATCGGCCCGCATGACTTCGCGCAGAGTGCTGGTAGGAAACGCTCTACCCAGGCCACCTGAAGCCTTCACCTTCTCTTCGGTTGGTCATGGGCGAAATAGTAGAGACTGTGCCGCGTGGAACATCAGAACGATATTTGAGCATTAGAAGAAAAGCGAACCTTCATTTGTAAACGCAGGCTTTTTGTCTCCAACCCCGTCTTACCTATTTGAGAAGCGGTTTTTAGACAAAGGAGACACCTCTCACTATATTCATGGATGTGGCTCAGCTTAAGCTTTGATGTTATCCAATGAAGAAGCCTGAGAACAGAAGAGCAGAGCATACACTCTCAGCGTGCCACACCAACGGCCCGAAGCCATAATGGCAATGCAAATAGAGATTCCGAGTAGCGGTTGATGAAGAGCCATTACGTGGCACGTTGGAAGCAATGCCAATGATAAAAGCTTGATTCGTTAGCAAGATGGCCGAGGAGGCCTCGATTTCTCGATCATCCAGCTGGTGACGAACCGTGCCCATTCACCAACCCCCCTCCCCTGTCCATGAGAGTTCTTCAATTCCCAAATTGGTTCAATGGTGCCTCAAGTGATGAAAAGGCAGTCCAAATTTGCCCAAAAGCACGATGTAGTCGTGCCCCTGTTGAGTAAGCTTCCTCGCAGCGATGTGAACAGAAATTTTATCGGCATCTAATGTTTCTTGCGGCCCGGTAATTCAATCGGCTGTTATAAATAGAAACCCCACTCTTCAACTGTTTCCCTTTGACTCCTTACCAGAAAACACCGAAAAAATAAATAAAATTTGCATTGAATTCAACTATTCAAGGACGCTCGGCTATCTGGAAACCTTGTGGATCTTCGAATGTTTGAGTCGGTTTTTAGCTGCTACTCTGGAACAAAGCACATCTGATCAAGCCTAGGACCGATGTCTTCTGGATTTTGAGATTTTGGGATTCGATTTTTTACTGACATTCACTACGGAAGATCACGTTCATTAGAGCCCAGAGCCTAAAATTGATGATCGAACGATATTGGCATATAAAAAAGTTAAAGTATAAAGTGAATGGTGTTATCAATCACTTCCTGAAAATGCGCCGCACATTCTAGTCCCATTCAGAATCGAAACTGGTGAATGTGACTTGCGGTGGCCAACCGATGCACATATCAATGCTTTTTTTCTCCTAGACGAGTCTGTTACCAATTAGCCGACCCCGGAGAGATGGAACACTTGGTTGGCCTGGTCGGGCCATGATACGAGATTTGATCCCCGCACCATGGGAGTGGGGTGTGCGCCACCTGTCACTACACCACCTCCGCCCTTTGACAAATATGATTTATAAATTTATTTGACACAGCAGGTCGATTGATTCATTCCTATTCAGGAAGGTGCTTTCAAGTTTTTTTGATAGTTCCAAATTTTTTATCTTAAAATAATGGGAAGAGAAGATCCGAACCCAAAGTCTGTCTTTGGACGAGCATCTAATCTCCTTTTGCTGGCACACTCACAGGATCTACAGTTTATGACGAGGATTGTTACCCTTTTTGTGTTCCTAGTTGATCTTCGAGACAGCGAAGGGGGTGGTCGATTGTGGTATCTGAAAGTCGGGGCGCTGAGTGTGCGACAGCAGGGAAAAATTTAAAAAAAGCGAGAAATAAAGCTTCTATCGCTTTTTCCGCTCCTCTTCCTCTGCACCTCTAGAATAAGCCTACAGATGCAGACGGCGATGGGCTATGCGTGCCAGATAATTGCAGCAATTCGACAAGTGAAGCGGTGCAACCTGAAGTATGCGGGATGAGATTGCGATAAAGACCTCAGGACTCGTTCTTTTCAATGCGAGTTTCGCCACAGATTCTCTTTTCTGAGCTCTGAAGATGTTCGTCGATAGTGGACATCCTTCCCAATTCTGCTTTACTTTCTCCGCTTTCGCTGCTCTTAACAAAGGAGTAAAGTGCTGAAAGCTTAGTGCTGACTTGAGAGCCTCACGGAGGCCCTTGAAACTGATAAAAAAATTTCTGCGCACGTGGAGTTAATTAGAAATTTCAGATCTGTTAATCCGCCTTCTTTCGTTCAGGATAATCCTCTCCTTTTACATGAAAGAGGCATCTGCCATTATCTGCTGTGAAAACTGAACCAAGTGACTTTTTATGTGTCTGCGAGCGTGTGACAAAAAAGGTAGTGTCTCTCCCACCTCCCTCCTCTTCTAGACCCACACTGACCCAAAAATACATGGACCATCTTTGAACCTTGAGAACCTTCCACTACACATATAAGGAAGGCCCATCAGGGCATGATTAACTTTATCGAATCGGTCACTGCATTCTGTAGGGTCACATACATGAAGCAAAAAAAAACGAGCTCAAATTCGGCCAAGTGGTTCTGGGAATGTCAAAAATGCGTGGCAAAAGTCACTCGGAAAAAAAAGCAGTTTTGAGCGGTTTATTGCAGTGCTTTCCAGCTGTGACGTTCAGTATATGCATATTAGGAGACTCCTTTGAAACCTACGCCAAAACCAATGCGAACTGGACCCAAAATGTGGAGTCACCTATGGTAACTGCTAAATGAGGCATAGAAATTTCTTTTTAAAACCAAATGGTAGTCGAACCATAAACCCTCTCCTCGCTTTTTCAATGCTTGTCCATCTCACTAATCATTCGACCATCCAACCGCTGCGATTGATAGACCTGTGCATCCCCTATGAGTTTCCTATGCCTCATTTAGCAGTTACCATAGGTGACTCTACATTTTCGATCCACTTCCCATTGTGTGAGGGAGTGTTGGAACATGGAAATCGTAAAGCACTGAACAGGTTCCTAAAATTGCTGCAAAAAATAGCTTTTCATTGCTCTAAATTGAGTTTTCTGCCTGATAAAAGAGCAAATGTCCTGGCATATTTTGAGAATTTATTTGATGACCCGGTAAGATGTTGTGTTAGCCACTGAGCAATGCTTTAATAAGGTCCCATCCGTCAGTTATAGTACACAGTCGTAGTTTGCACATATTCTGCACACACATCTGATTAGATAGAAGCCAAACTCGTTTGACGTTCTTGTAAAAATTAAATTTGGTGAAATTTGGAATCAAGAAAAGTATTCGGATTTGCGTTATGAGCCTATGCGTTAACGATCAACCAGAAATGTGATGGTCCCCGAAATACGACATGAGGCTAGTTGAGCCTGGCTGAGCTCCTACATTTGACTTCAGGTAGCAACGTATAGTGGAAAGATGGGTGATCGTACCTACCTCGCCCTAACTCGAGAAGGCTTTGGTTGCTTTCCTGAGTCTTAGAATGGCCGAATGTGAGCTCTACCCACTTTTCGTTGCCGATTCCCCATAGCCAAGAAGGCTTAGCAATTAACAAACTTGGCTTGGCACATGTCCAGCAAATTATGATAATTTTTAGAGTCAAACTCTATAAATCTCCCATTCACTGAGTTTCCAATTTTGTCAACTTTTTCGAATGACCTCCTCAATGCAAATGTGTGAGTTTTTTCAATTCGTTAAGCCGCCAGGCTAGAGAACATTCGAGCGGCCCCAATTTGAAGGTGGGAGTGAAATACTGGAGCACCAGCAGCAGCATTTAGCGCCGCGACGCCTGCGGGGCACGGCCAAAAGGCAATCAGGCAGATTGTTTTTCGTGAACAACGATGAAACCCAAGAGATTCATCGAGCGGAAGGGGAACAGTGGATCAGCGAGCAGCTTTGGAATTTGTACAAATGCAATGAAATAATCAATTCAGCCATTGAACGTTGATCCTCAAAATCATTGGTACAATTCTAAAAAACTTTCAATAAAGGTCAAATTTTGAAGCTAAATGATTGTTTTCCGTGACCTTAGGCTTGAAAGGTTGATGGGCACAACATGTGGACTGCACCGCCCACCTAGTAGAGTTTTCGCGAAGATCTCACTTCGATTGGAGAAGTCACAATTTTCAAATTTCAAAAAACCTCTCGAAATTTTTAAAATTATTGATTGAAAATGGGTTTTTGTATGAGACTCAGTGAAGTGTACGGTTGGATTGAATAATGTTGCCCTTATTCTGCTTCAGTGGAGACGCACTACGACGTCTTATGACAGCTTGGCACACCATTGCTATGCTATTTCTTTATGTTTTTTTGAACCATTACTGACCTTTACTTCTCAGTAAGCCTAATGCTTCTAGGGATGCGAAGCGGAAAAGGCGTTGCGATGAGGAAATTTTTGAGAAACACGAAAAATCCCAAACGGCAATACGGCCCTCTCCTTCACCCCACCCTTTTTCCAGATGACCGAGGTCGTCGATCTGATCGATGACCTTTTGTTACTAATAAACAGTGGCTTGTTGAGAATTTCTCATAGAATTAAAAAAATCATCCGAAACCCATGCCTATAGCTAAGTGACTATAATCAGTAAAAAGAGGCTACAAAATGTATCGGTAAGCTGATGCCAGGTACTCCCTTGGAGCCTCTACAATTAATAGTTATTGACCGACAAGAACGATGCAAAACCGAAAAGCTGAATGCGCAAGCAGTTCTATTTGCAAAAGCTTTTTGCGACGGTAAGTGAACCAATGACTTTTGAGCAGGTGCTTCTGGAAATCCGTTCAACGACATAAACTTTCCGTTTCCAAGAACAAATCAGCTAACACCGACCATGGCCAAGCTGCAATGACGGTGCCAAGCGAGAAGATTTCTTTTATTAACAATCGAATTTGTCGTGTTCGAGTTTCGGAATGGCATAAGCGCGCTATCCAGGGTAATCAGCTTCATGTCAAAGTCGTTGTCCCCATGGATTTGCAACACATGAAACTGCTTATGAGTGTTTTCGCAAGCCGATGGGGAAATATGCGAAATATGCAACCTTTCAGTTGTCCCCATTAGGAATATTTAACAAAAACAATACAGTTTACTGGGGCAAGCCACATGTACTCCGCTTGTCACGCCTAAAAGGGCGGTTTTTAAAATTTTTTGGCAGATTTTTGAAAACTAAACGAAAGCCGGATCAGCAGCACAACGCAGCGTGTCGTCAATTCGTTCAAGTCATTGCGCCTGATGTCCGCGAACCCTACGTAATCTCATCCGATGTCAAAGACAACTCAGCGGCTTAGCCTATACAAACGCGAAAGTGCTATTGAAAGATTATAGATAGAAATGACACATCATCACGATAGTAATGAATGAAAAATACACGAAGACATTCATAAAGGGGCCATATAAGCGGCACAGAGAGGTATATGAACTTACCAGCATCATCAGGTACAGCAGGATCGTGTACGTTAGCGAGAATGAATGAGAAGAGTTTCGTGAACTGTGACGTCATCGCCACCGCATTGTGCACCCGCACGTACGGTATACGGATACGATATTACGGTCCCGTATAGATTGTGATGCACAGGTCGTGGTCCGCTTTACACTCCGTTGTGGCGCAGGGTTAGTTACAGCGAAGGCAAAAAGGTGTGGAGGGACAAAACGAAAGTGGGCGGAGCGAAAAAGGAGGAGGTGCATGTGGCGCCTGGTGAGACCAGGGACGCAGAGACGGCTGTCGTAGAAGGCGACGAGCCGAATAAACGAATCACAGAGGAAAAAGGACAGCGATGAGTGAGTCTTCAGCGGTGGCCAACGTCAACGGAGATCAGACGCGGTGGAGAGGACCGCAGCTGAGAAGCAGCAGAAATTAGAAGCGGAAATCGTCGGCAGGGTGACGAGCTGTAATCGCCGACGCGCGGCGAATTTTTCGTTCGCGGTGCGAAAGGCTTCGATCTTGGTCCCGTCATGGATAATGGAGCCGCTCCTATACGAGGATGCCTTGACGGCTGGTGCTGAGGAAGAAAGATTGCTCTTGACGTATACGGCTCGGTGACGGGCTAGGAATGATGAGAGATCGCGTTTCGGAAGCATCACCGGATTTCCGTGACTTGGTAGGCTCAGAGAGAGTCAGCTCATTGGATGAATCAGGAAAACATGAAAGACGGATGAAAAGCGACAACGGGGACATATTTGAGCTGGTCAGGCTAAGTTCTGTACGAAAAGCCTATGGATCAGGTGGCCATAAAATATTCTACCGAGAAATTAATTCAGATGCACCAAATTGAACAAAAATTCATAAATTCACCTGTGCCATTCTCTTCAGGAGTCACATCAATTGGGCAAATACAACCAAGAGAAGCTCTCAAATACAATAAGAATAGCCATTGGTCTATACGAGCCGTCCAGTGGCTCCTAGGCAGCATTCTACTGGTGTAACTGACCTGATCAGCCACCTAGGTGTAGCAGTATGGGAGATGTCTGTTGTCTGTTCCCTTCGGGATAAGAGGAGCTAAGAGTGAAGCCTGTGCTAATCCTAGCATCGCTTCAGTTAATCGGATGATGCTTTCACCACGCTGAAGCTTCTGACTACACCTGACTTCTGAATAACTAGGATTATAACGATAAATGGCGATAGTACGGTCCTATCCTAGATCTGATATCTATTGACTCTTGATCTTTCTCATTCGTATGAAGTTTTACTATTTACTATTGTGTTTTACTATTTTTACTATTTATTTTGCAGTAAGTGTTTACTGTAATTTTTGCGAAACTAGAGCAGCGTGGGAGTGAGTCCTAGCCCGAACCTTTTTTGTCGTTTCACCTGTAACCTTATGAAAGATACTCGAAAATAATTCCCGAACAGACTGGATAATTCAAAAGTTGTAATTAGTAACTGGATGGTTCAAAATATACTTGGGAAGGTTTTACATCGAAAGCGTTAAATTTTTGGAATTATGTGAATTACGTAAAATTAATTAATTAGTTAAAAAGTTAATTATGTATTTTGGAATAGTGTTAATCATGTAAAATAATTTAAATGGTTTAAAAGGTAACTATGTCAAATTCTCGTCTATGAGGGTCTCACGCTTTGTTCTGGAAAGATCTCAGAGTTCTATGGCGTGAATCTTATCAGCGATTCTTCTGAAACCCGGAAATTAGACCATGGATAGTGTCAGCTTGTAAAAATCCGGAAAAAATCTATTCAGGCTTTGGCAAGGCAGTTATTCTTGAGCGGCTATGGACTTCATACATAGGTAACGATGTACACAGCTCAACGATCTGGAAACGTTCATAACGGTGGGAAAAACTTATACAGGCTGTGACTACCCATTACCCATGACCTCATCTTATAGGAGCGCAATCGTAAGTGGGAATGGGATTCTAAATTTGTTGAGTCTTGATGGCCCGATGGCTTACTTGAGGCTGAGAGAGTCACGTACATCATTCTTCATCATTGTTGTCAAAGGATGCCGAGTAAATTCTAGAACGTTAAGCTTTTAAGTCGACTCAAACTTGCACTTATGTTTTCCGGTTGCCGTGCTAATCTCTCATGCTACCAAAAGCCCTACTCATCTTCCATCAGATATTTGATACCTTTACTTATCAGAGCTTATCAGGGTCCACACACGTGGAACATGAGCCGGTTGGCCAGTATTTACCCATCCCATTCCCATTTGAAGACCTGCTACCCGTATTTTGGTGAATATCAAAGTTCAGCGTGTCTCCAAAATCCGTTAATCTCTGACCTTCAGATCTGAAGGGAGGTACCCCACGTCAGGCGCAGCCTTTCCTTGGGGATTCTCTGCAAATACACAGCCCAAATTCATTTCGCACACACTCTAAAAGTCTTCAAAGGGCCTTCCCCACATTAGATCAACGGCTTCCCCATAAGCATGACGTTTGAATTGTCATTAAGACGGACGTGAAAACTCGTTCACAGCCCCGTCTCAGAAATGCCGCATAGCCCAATGGATTTACTTATACGCCACTTGAAAGCAAAGGCTATTAGCCTAGCAGGTCAATGGGCAAGCTGGCGCAATACAAGTGAGAAGCCCTGTGGCAGCCATACAGCATCCATAGGACCAACGTATGTCATGATTAATTAGATTTGAGCAAATATCATTAAGGATATTGCTGCGATAATCGGCGGTCAAGCGGCCTGCTGTGATGCTGGATGGATTTCCAGAGGCGTACGCCTATTTATGTGTTCGCGACCTTACCACATTCTTGATTTGTCCATTACAAATGGAAAAAAAGTTCAATGCGGATGGTGAAATCCTTGTGGCCCGGTTCAAACCTTATCGCTTCAAAAAGCCTTTTCACAAGAAAAAATTGCATGTGAAATCCCTTGATAAGGGTCCCAGGCCTATCCGAATGACAAGAAGAAGCGCTATTCCGTAATGGACGCGAAACCCAATTCCGTGATGCCGTTCTACATGCACTGCCTTCACTTGATCGTGCCTGCTCTAAATGCACTTAATCGTCTCCACGATATTCCTCACGTGGGAAATAATGGATTGATGGTCACTTGAAGGAATCGTAAACGGAAATTGCATGGTTCTTACTCGTCTTAAAATCATTCTACCACATATGATACATGAACAAAATACAAAAAGAACCGAGAATTCTCCTTCACTCCAAAGCAGAGATCGAGAAACTGGGAGAGGAGCAACTAGTTTCAATAACCGCCACAACATTTGAATAGCCGTCGACGGGCAAAGCGCAGTTCAAATTTTCGCGCTCAATGTTGATTTGCTTCTCACTCTGCGTCCCTGATCATGTGAGTGTCGCCTCCTTGCTCCGCTGCTCTCTGACGTCCAAACCACTCAGACGCCCCAAGCCGTCATCCACCATTTTGGGGAGCTCTATCTCATTAGATTCTTGTATATGCGCGTGAAACCTTGCGTGTGGCCCTCAGTAAGCAAGTATAACATAGAGTGGGTAACAGAAAAACCTCAATTTCCGTGGACAATTCGTTTGAAGATCCGTGGTTCCCTGCTAGCAATTCGACACCCTTGACAATACAATGTCCGAGTTAGGATAAGCAGTTTCTCACCCATCTCGTTGATCCTTTTATCTAAGATTCCCACCGGTTTTCCAATTCTAACAGTTCTTCTGTTACGGGCTTATAAGTAAAATACTGAGCGCCAGCTGAGAAAAAAACCAGAAAACATGACCCTTTCACTCCGAAATCAGCATATCAAATATTTGTTCAATTATAGAAACTACAATGCCACCTCGCGACCTCATATAATCGGGACAAGACCAGTTCTCGTGCTCAAAGCAGGACAGCCTGATCCCACGATGACATTACAACACCTGGCAAAGATTTCGATAGTGACCTCCTTTTCCGAAAGACCAGCTTCCACAGTAAGGATTATCCGAATTTGCTGAATTGATTTGGTAAGCCAGTCATAATTCTGAGTAAAGTCTAATTAACCCTGCTAAGGAAGCTCTCTAGTGGCTAGCGTAGAACAAATGGAATGTCAAGTTCCCTTGGGTCTGGAATTGGTCTGTGTAAGGCGAGAGTGTAAACAGGAGGCGGTAGCCGTTTCATTAAAGCACTTTGATGTACAGTGTTAGGACTAATACTAGATTTGCCACAGGTTCCAGATTCCTATGGAGTAGCTACAAAGAGGTCTCGTTGAAGGACATCAGACGGCACGAGTTTTCGAACACGTGCGACTTCAAGAAGTGCAGCTATTTGAAGCCGCCAGCGGGAGAAAAACGAAAAGAGCGCCTTATTTAGAGATTCAGAGATCCTCAATTAGTCTGGAAGGGTAGCCAGCCATCAGTCATTTGTCTTCGAGTGGTGAGGCAGCCACATCTACGGGAAAATGTGGTGGGGCATGCAGTGGCTTGCAGTGCCGCCACATAAGCACTGCTGCCGGTCTCATAATGCCTAACCTAGTGTGACGGAGTTGGTCCGGTGGTAATTCTGGAGTTCTATGAGGGCATGAAATTGTCGCCTGAGGCACAGAATGATCGCGTTGCACGCCATCATTTCCTGCCCATAATCATCGCATCCCATTTTTCCGCTTCATGGTGATCACGAGGCCTCATCACTGAACGAAACCATCACCACAAGACCGGAAATCGATGCCGGATGATTATAGACTATTGCATGATTCACTTAGGGTTTTCCACAGAAGTACGGCAACATGAGCGTTTTTTCGTCAGCGTAAATAATCATCTTTCAGTTTTACTGGTACGCACCAGAATAAGTGTACGTATTGGGTTGTACTACGATTTCGTTCGTTGTTCTACGGTGTTTCACAACATTCTTTTTGCCCTTTGACAAAATGTATAAATGTTTTTGTTGGAGCTTTTCCAATCTACAAGATGTCATTTATTTTTTTTTTGAACTATTTGTTTGCTGTTTGTTTGTTTCGACTATTTGTTATTTCTGAAGCTTAGAAACGGGGTATCCACGAGACAGAAATCTGAACAGCAAACCGTTAGGATCATACGGGTCGTCTATGGAAAAAGTGCTACAGCGTAGCATGTTGCACAGAAATGTGTTGTGATAGTTTGTAAAGTTCAAACGGCAATTTTAACATCGTTCAACTCTGACGGTCTTTTCCAAGGGCATGCCGTCACGGTCAAAGTCCCATTTCTAAATTTTGCAAAAAAAAATTGTGCAGTGTCCCTAATAAGATTTAATCGTCTGGATGCTCCCTTTCTAAGCGTCAAAAATAGTAAATAATTGAATTGTTCGAAGAACGAATAAGGTCATTATGTACTGCAAGCAAAAGCTCTTTGAATACTTGCACTCACTTCATCCGAAAGGGAAAGAAAATGACGTGAACGAAAGAAAATTAAAGAACTCTTCGTACAATCTAATTGGTTCGGACATGAATAGCATACTAGACAATATGCCTTTTTAAGGTGGGACCCATTTGCAACAGGTGTGAAAGAGCTGCGATGGATAACGTGGGGTCAGATCACCGTGAGAGGTTTTGCCTAGAGAGACGATTGATTAAATGCAGATTTCAAGATCTAAACTAGTTACTAACGTGGTCTTCCCGAGTTCAAGATAAAGGCCAAGGAATAAAGATAAAGATACGTGAAGTTAAACATGTAATATAGTCGGATGTATATGATATAAGTAATTAGGATTTGCCATTTTCCATTGGGTACAATTTTCAGCTGAAAGCAGATAACATGTATATCTAAACAGACGGAAGGTGGTGGCTAAAGTTTCAGTGTATTAAAATATTAAATTTGTCTAAAATTAATGTGGCGTCTAAAAATAAAGTGACTCAGTGATTCTGAACAGAACTCAAATCCATGGCGCATTACCACAATGTATTAGTGTGGCCGCGATTGATAAGCAATACTGGTCTATACTGAATTGCCCGATATGCAATACTGATGACCCGACCTCTCGGAAAGGTGGTCGGAACACTTGCGATACATTTACAACTGCACAGGTAGTACAACTCAAGCTAGCAGAACTAGTAGACTGAGTTTTCATCTATCTTAAGCCATTTTAAGCACTTTTGGATAGTTCACCGAGCAGATGCCCGAAGTCAGACACATGCAACGGGGATCCACTCAATAATATTACGTTCCAATCTACCTAGAACGACAAACCTAAATCTCTGCCATGAAAGAATTCCGAGATTTCTCATACACGTAAGTGCTTTTCAAGCTTCTTCACGTTCCAGCTTTTTGATATGTAGCTCTAAAAAGGGATTGGATGTTTTCTCACGCAACTGGAAACCTGTCGCTCATACAATAGAGTTCTTGTGAAAAAGTTTCCATTCCATTTCTTCCAACTGTGTGAAAAACCTTTCAATCCCACAAAATGAATAAATGAGGTCATATTTCAAGAAGTACGGACTTAAGTACTCTGAAGTGAGCATGTCAACTTACTTGTGGTAAGACGCCATGCATTTGACTTCTACTCAAAATCAATGAGCCACATGAATGCCCGAACTCATGCATATGCACTAAACTTCGAGGCCGAGACCGTTGGTGGTTTGTCCCAAATAAGTATGTATGCAACAAAATACTTGGAAGGCTTTTTAATATGAGAGGTCGATCTTCATAGAAGCAAGATCTTCTGGTGTAACCGCAATTGAGCACCTACATGATTTTGGATCGATATTCACATTGTCAGTGTTTAACGCTTTGGGGTACCATCTACGTCATATTACACAAACATCTGTCGCTGGAATTCGTTTCTAGGAGCTTAGAGTGACGTATGCAAGCGAAATATGTGAGTATCGTAGGAGGTGGTTATATTTGTCTATGAATGACAACTCCAAGAATCTTAATAACACCGCATTCATGCTCAGCTGGAGAGAATGTGAAATTTTAAAAAGTTCAAACTATTCTTACCATAGTTTCCATGGTGAAATAGTCATGCTTTCTGAAATATGCGACACAGCGAGTACCTCAACCTTGAGAAAAGCGCTAAAGAGTGGTTTCAGCCGCGAATCTAACTTGCTGCAAGGTACTTCTAAGACGTCCAGCCTGAGCTACGATGACCGTCGATGGAGCAGATTCTGATGCAGGTTAGAGAATCAGGTGTATTGGATTTTGTCCGTTTTCCTAAAACTTAAAGGCAGTGGTAGGGGTGGATCGGGCCGAATATAAAAGATCGTTGAATATGAAAGCGGAGGGGTGTAGTGGGTGGTACGAAAGTGAAGGAAAACGGTATGGCCTGTCGAAAAGCTAGAAATAAAACCTTTTCCATGATTGTATGCGAAATGGGGCCGGCCATGTTGAAACAGAAGGCACCTGTTGGGTAAACGGCTCTTCCAGGGGCCGGTGACACTACATCTCATCGGGAATTTTGCCGCATATGATTTCTAAACCCATAGCTTCCATTTGTATTACTCCATCAGGAGTTCTTCCTTACTCACATTATCCCTACAACTGCCTCAAGCATTCACAACGTGCAAAATAATCAAAAGCTGGCCAGTATAGTTGTTCAGCAATCGGAATTTCTAAGGTACAATGCACATTTTCTTATAGAAGCAACCTCAGCCCACACATCCTTGCGGGTACGGGTTGTATTGGGTTGGTTAGTAGGTGCCATTAGTGTATTAGTACTACTACATATGATTAGGTGTTTAACGTGATTAGAGTGGTTGAGTCTTCGTTTCGCTTTACCACCACGTTTTCACTATCTTCTAGTGGCAGAGAGGAATGGTGGTGGTAGTGAAGGAGAGACAAATTCCTTGATCATATGCCAATAAGGGCTCCCAAGAGACTCCTGACTGTGATTGTACCTTTTATGACAAGTGCACGCAATGTCATCCGCTTGAAGTCCGAATAAGAATTTCATGATTTTATGCTGGCTAACCGATCTCGAAAGGTCGATGGGGATTAGATGGTTATTCTAGGCATCTTCAAATAACATGCTGGGTCTCTGAGCACTTCAAAAGAGGGTGAAACGCCTCTGAAAAGAGGATAACTCGTGCCATCAAAGTGGCCAATGCGATTTTTACGTATAAAAGGATTTGCAATTTCTTTTTTTCTCAATATTGCTTACAATATTCTTAGCTGTGATAGAATTAAACTAAGCCTACATAGCTTCTTTTCCTCTCTGAAATCTGTCGAAAACCATAGCACGGGATTGCTTTCACTGGGCTTGAAATGTTATACGGGTTATTTGCATAATTCCTACCTTAGCTCCCCCACGTAATCTCTGATGCATTACATGGGCGGCGGACAAGTGCATGGCTTATCGTACATCGACTCTCGTCACCGCCAAAGTTCAAACAATTTACGTTGAAATCGGTCTTAATTCAAGGATTGTATCGGCCTAGCTGAGAGATCCCTGTGTACGCTTTATCTTATGGCCCCTCTCATATCCCAAAAATCTTCGAGAAACAAACAAGTCGGCTGTCGGGGTGATGCCGCGCTAATCTTTGTGCAATTTGCATAATTACAGCCGACATCGGCTGTCCCTAAATGCCCATCGGATGTGTGAGCAACACGGAATTATTTACACTAAGTAAATAAAACATGGCAAATTACGGACGGGGACACGATGCCTCGAATTCCTCACCATAGCTAGTAGCACATCACTTGCTGCTGTAATCCAGAAGAGTTTACAGACGAACTGTCATTTCAGTTTGGATATACAAAAAAAGCCTAGGAAAAGTGAAATTGATGGAAATGCAATTCGAATAGATATATGTAGAGATGTGCGGATATAGGTTACTCGCTTCTGTTTGTGGCCACCTTCCTACATTTATTTTCAGCCTCCCTTCAAAAGCTTTTTTTTATTGGAAAAATTTTTTTATATTCCACTACCAAGCTCAAATGTCTACCGAGTGGTCCATACGTGCAAACAATGGTATGCTACACCTTGCTTCCTTCCAGACTATTTAGGCTTTTCAAGGGTTTGGCCTACCACAGTGCCTTTGGAATACATATAACCACCATTTTTAATGCCTCATTGTTCGCCTAGCAGGACAGGATCAAATAAAATCGCTAATCTTTGGCTGAGAAAGAACGTAAGTTTTCCAACAAATATCACCAATCGCATTAGGTTGAACAGCTTTCAAATTATTTCGCATTGAAGACGAGAATCATGAAAGACGACTGGAAGCTTCAGAAGCAACACAAAGTGAAAGAACTACACAAGGTACTGCGCTCCCTAGGAGAAACATAGTCAAAGGTTTTTAAGTAGCAACCGCATCGAAAGGAGTGTAAATGAAACGGAAGGATTGTGTCAATGAAGGTTCAAGTGAAGTTTGCAAAAAAACGCTCTCCGGTTGAAGAAATTACATCGCAAAAACCGTGTTGCATTCTTTATGAAACGCACTACATATAGAAGTCCATTTTCATGCATTTTTTGTATTAGCTCCCATTCCGTGGATCTTCAATGGGCAATGAAAACGCACCCCACGTCTACTATGTCGTACTGCAAGAATGAGCTCATTTCCAACCTGCAATACCGCCACTAATTCATGGTCAATCGACACCAAGATACGGAAACCCCATGATTTCTCCGTCTTTTTGCTATAACTTTCCAAGTATTCCTAAAAAGGTGCCAATAGAAGGCCATGCCAAAGTCAAATGTACGAGTCTGTGGAACTTTCCCATTTCATCTCTCCTTCGACATAATTTTCGAGATTTTTGCTATTTGCCTCCTAGTACACTACGGACGATTCTGGTCGACGCGGTGGAGTCGTAAACCGTCCGCTTCGACCGCGACTTTCAAATCGAAAGTTTCACAGCCAAAAATACCCTTGTATTCAAGAAGAACATATATCCATGATCATTTTGGTATCTCTCATGTTAGGATTCAGCAGCGTTAAATTAATTTTGTTGAAAATTTCGAACACAATTTTCATTTCGATCTGGACCATCTCATCTGGGTTATAAGGATCGCATGTTTGCACGGCCTACACTTTATACCAGTTTCAGCGAAGGTGGTGCAGTGGCAGGTGGCGTGGGAATCAAATCCTGCATCAGCGCTCGCCACCAAGCCTCCCATCCCTCGAGAGTCGCTGAAATGGTACCAGACTCATCTAGGAGGATAAAAGCACTGACATGTACATCGTCTGGCCCCCGCACTCATTGTATAGGTCAAATCGCATTCCTCTACCACCACGAATCTAAATGGGACTGCAGTGGGCGTCGCATCCCAATAAGGGATTGTTTAGAGCCCAAAATATCATCCTTACCTTCATCCATTAAGCCAACTCCACTTGTGATTCTGAAGTCAGTGTAATGCTTCAATATACTTTACAGTGATGTTACAAGTACTTGACATGTGCGCTAATCATAAGGTTTTCGCCACCAGATTCGTACCACCCATCTTGTCACATGATAATATGTCACTCGAATCGTTTGCAAGATGATGTTGTCATGAAACAACCGAAAATAATTCATCACATGTCAGCCAATAGCACAAAGGGTTATTTTTCGTTCACATCAGGGATCTAATATGTCCTGGAGTAGAACACATGAACATGTGCTTTGGAGTTTGTGATGACCACCTTGGTCTAGCAAAAATCATGTAAAAATTCTGGTATTTCATCGCATGCATTTCCGACAGCTTGAAGGAATCGTTCACCTCAATTTGAACTTTCTGTAACCCCTGTAGCTATGTCGATTTTGTTTACTACGGAACATATGCAAAGCTCTACACGAAAAAGGTAAACGCGGCTGTGGAACACCTAGAAGTACCGTCCGTGGGGGCGGAGCGGGTATCAGGGGTTGGGCTGCACGAGCTGAGAAACGAAAGAGGTAATCGTCGAAGCAGTGTGGGAGGCGAATCAACATTTGACGCTAGCGAGAATTCAAACAAATTGTACTCTTTGAGCTTTTTGATTTCACGAGAAGCACAATGAACTTTTAGGGTTTTCTTTGGGTTTTTGTCCAAGCACTGAAAGTAGTATAGTGATAGAATCGCGGAAGTTTCGTGCACTTTCAAGGCATGAGGTCGCTAATGAAGCGCTGTTTCCTTCGCCACTTTTCAAGCGTGGTACTCGTTTCCTTGTCAAGCTCTCACGTCGTGAGATTAAGTGATGAAGATTTCGATGTAGCTTTTTGAGGTAGTGTGCGAATTAGTCGGGAGACGAGCGTTTCTACATATTTCGAGGAAAACCACAGAATAGCTCAAAACTGTTGGAAGTGGTTTCGAACAAGATGAAGTTTCAGTGTACTTAATCTGAGATCTGTAAGCTTCTTTGAAATGTGGAATTCATGGCCGCATGCTAGAGGTCAAAAGACCTGTCTCCTGCCTCTCACCTCATCGGAAAATAGCCTTTTAGAAAGGTGATGTCATCTCCGTAAAGGCCGTCTCTAACGACAGAACAAAGAATTATTGGGAGATAAAAGATTTGCACTGCCAACAGTAACACTTCCACTACAATTAATATTTTTTGTTTCTTGATAGCGACACAATTTCGCCGCAGTCCGCGATGCAAAAGTTGTTACAGCTGAGTCACGGGCAAATGGAGAAGTTCTCGGTTGGGTAATGAATTAGCACATCTGTTGGGAAAGCATGGAGTGCGGATTCCAGTCCCGTCCGATACCGAAGCTTCTGCCCATAACCCAGCATACTTGTAACAACTCTGACTGATGTTCTTGATTTCTAGTAGCTGCTAATTCTCGCCGCAGACTGCGATGCGAAAATTGTGACTTAAAAGTACTGTTGATCTGTTTGTTTGAATTGTAACTAAGACGAAGAGTTATGGGCAGATTCTTCGGTCTCGGGATGAACTCGAACCCGCACTCTCCGCTTTCCGGGCATATGCGCTGATAAACTATACCACCGAAACTACTTCCACTTTAATTCGGCTTCTCGATGATATGGATCAGCCGCGTTGCGTGAAACGCAGAAAAAAAAAGAAATTTTGACGGCAATGTGGTCAGAGCGAAACCAACCCAGCCAACGTGTATAGTCAGGAGTGATGTTTTTGTATGCTTAACATGCCATGTGCACTTCCCAGCTTCTTCTTCTCACACTGTCCTTTTCGAGGTGCGAAATGAAACCAGAGCTTGAATTGGAACTGATTTTCTTGATGGTATACTATGTTCGAAGTTAGAAACAGCCGTCCGTAGGTGGGATAATCCGAGTCGGTCCCTATCCCCATCAACCAGATCTCATTCTCTGCCGAAATAGCTTGAGAATGACTGTAAAGGCCTATCCTGAAGAGTATTGATCCAAACTACACACCAATACTATGACTTATGCGACTGTGGTGACCTAGTCGGCGAGCAGTTCTTCATGTTCAAGAGGGCTCTAGAAAATCTAAGACCTCCAGGTACCCTGAACTGCCGTGAGCGTACGATGACCCTGGTTGGCCTTCTGCACTATCCATTCTGTGCCAGTCTAGAAATTCGTTGCCCACAAATTGAAATGATACTGAAGCGATGCCTCAAGTTAAGCTACACGGGTGTGTGGCAATCGGTCGAATTTTCACTTTCGTCGCACTCGCAGCGCCCTCAGTACGACTTGCCGCATTCGGTTCGATTTCCACTCGGGATTCAGTGGGCTGGTATTGTGAGCGACCTTCAATGATTGAAGGTTGGAAGCTTCGAAAGATCGCCTATGTTGTGGTTGTTGCTGTTCCAGCAGATAAAACCACAAACAATAGCACTCGCCGCGGGCGGTCGCGCGAAAATTCGACCAATCGCCCTACACCCGAGCTACACACAATGTTGGATTCTCGTGAGTTATCCCAAAGGATATGTCTCAGCTGGGCTCAAGGATTTGCATGGAAGATCAGAGCTCTTCAATAGTAGAATATCAGCGGTTCAATCTCTGTAATGAATTTCAATAGCACCACTCGAATGGTTTTGGCTACGCGGTACGAAAAGCCTTGCTTAGAAGATCACCTCTATTTGAACTTTATAGCAAGCAAGATAAGACCTCGTCTACGACAAAGCGATGTGAGCTTGCTAAGGAAACACTTCCCATCCGATCGGACAAGGGAGCTGCATCAAACCTTTAATCGTTCTAATAACCTGTTTACTGGATAAAGCACGAGCTTTTTTCGTTCGTAGCTCAAAGTGGAACAAACGGGGTTGCACACTCCCCATCGAATGTTCCAGATCTCAAACAGACAATCGGGTCATCATTCAACCTGTCAACGGAGAAACACTGCATGATTGATGACATGTCTGTGAATCTCTAAGTTCCTATTTGTTTGCATTGAGTAATTGAGTAATTCCCTAACAACCACTGGTCTCTCCTTGAAACAGCTCAGAATAATATAGTGAATTCTCATTGGGTGCCTAAAGCTGCCTAAAACTAAAAAAAGATATTTTTCTTCGCAAAATAGACATGACGTATTGTTAACTTCACCGCCAGCAAACGTAATGCTTCTAGATTCATATAAAGGGCAGTCCACTCTAGGTAGCTCCCAAATTTGCAAATTTTGAAGCTCTGGTGATGGGCCCATCTTAAATGACTCCACATTAAAAGACCCGTGTGAGCTCATATCGGCATAGAGTATCGGACTTGTCTGGTAGCACAACTGAACGATATACACAAGAAGTGCTATAAAGCCGCTTTTTCTGCTACACCTTCAACCTTTATCTAGAGTCGAGAGACGCTTCCTTCCTTGCAGAGGGCTGTTACGGAATCCCTCCAAAATCTGATAAAAGGCTTTATCAGATTTTGGAGGGATTCCGTAACAGCCCTCTGCAAGGAAGGAAGCGTCTCTCGACTTCACCACCTACACACGGTGTTACCGTCTGATCACACTTTGTAGTCGAAGGGGTTGATATTGGGAGTGCAGTTGAACATCCTGTTTCTTCCAGGTATTTATCGCCTTTTATTTCTAAGCAGCTGGTTTCCCTATCTTACTTCTTAAACTCCTTCGAAGGGCACTTCGGGACATGGGAAATGACTATGCGGATCAGAATACAACGGCCTTCTTTAACAAGACGCCAGTGTCTTTCCATAACCAGAGCGACGCTCGTGAAGAAGCTATTCACGTGTGGGTGCACCAAGAAAACTGGCGTAATTGATTGTTTGAGGCAGGTGTTGATGTCGTGGGGGTATCTTATATCTCTTCCCCTACTCTCTGCTTTGTATACGGCGGATCTATGCCTTTTTCGAAGTGACTCTTTTTAGCCCCCCCTGTATATTATTACCTTTATAGTGCGTAATGTATGGGACAGACCAAGTACTTTATTAACTATATAATAACTCTACATAATAACTATATACTAACGAAAATCGATTGTCACCACTATCTCCAGAAAAAGACAGGGTAGCTAAACCGAGAATATCTTCCATCAGTATCAAAAAGAGCCTTGTTTTTTTTTGTTTTGCCTTTGCTGCTCCTATTGTCTTCCTCGTGTTATTTCTCCCACAACTCATACAAAACACCAATATATTAATGAAAAACGAACGAATTCGCTGTTATTATTAGCCTCTTACACAGCGCCTTTCTTCAGATGGGTTTCTAGGGAAGGACCGTCATTTTTCGCATTTTTTCCACTGCTTTCGGCCTGCAGACCCCTGATGCCTGCTCGAATGCGTTTTTTAACACAACAAAGGCAATTGCTCAAAATCATGGGTACTCAGGAGGAGAAGGAATTCACGCATAACATGAACAGTCACCACCACGAAGCCTCGCTACTGAATCACTTCATTTGCTAACCAACCAACAAAATTATGTACGTGAAGCTTGATTCGAAATAGAATCATACCAACCTATGTGCACCTGATTCCACTCCATTGCGATCTTTACCAAAGACACGCAGAACGAGGCTTTATTTTTACACCACATACTCACTCCTTCGGTATTTTGGAGAGAAAAATGTGGAGTTTTGCCTAAAGGAGTTATCCACGAAAATTCAAGCTTTCCTGGCCACAAGCAATGTTTCGCGCGAAAACAATAATCATGCTGCTGAGATACAGGTTGCCGAAGTGAATTGAGCAGGCTGGGATACTGGAGGGCTATACGGGCAGATACACGATGGTCACATGGTCAGGGACGCAGGGTGAGAAGCAAATCAATATTGGGCGCGAAAATTTGAACTGCGCTCTTCGACAACTGTTCAAATGTAGCTTAACGAAAATTTGAGCGAGTTGTTCCTCTACCTGTTTTTCGATTTTTGCCCTGTGACAGAGGTAATTACTCGGTTCTTTTCAAGTTTCTGTTCATGTGTGTGCAGAGTGGTTTTTATAGAAAACAGGATCATGAAATTTTAGTGGTCTTTTCTCTCAGAACTGAGCGAGAAGCACGAAGAAATTGTTCCACTGACGTCAAATTTCCTCCTCCAGAATTGAGCAAAAGCTCTCTTTCTCTAAGTTTTGACAATGACAGTCTGACATGTGAAGGAGTACATTTCCCTTTCATCCCCAAAACAGACAATGCCTGAAGGATTTACAATTTTTACTTACCCTTTTTTTACTCCGTAGCCTTTGTCATTTGCTCACAGAACCACAATTCCTTTTCCTCCATTACCTTTATATAGGTAAATATGTATAAAAAGCGAAACAGTGCTCGATGGCAGTCTATACTGACCCTAACTGCACTAGGTGAACTACCCTCTGCTATTCGTTTTTGTCACTTCTTCTAATAATGGAGACAGGTTGAATTTTTAAGAAACTATACTGATTTGCGCTTCATGGCTTTTTTGCATTCAACGACTTGACTGGAAATCGTGGAAAACTGATTTCGTTTTAGATTTTTCGAAAATTACTCGGTTATTTCATGGGCATTCTACACTTCTGTTCTTTCCGACTAACCATGGAACAGCGTGGTTTCCACCTTGGGATTTACACTCACTGTATATGACCGAAATTCGCATATTCGTATATTATATATATGTATATGTATATATATTATATGTTTATATTTTATATAATAGTATAGTAGTTATATACTGTATATATAATATATACATATATACATATATACATGTATATGTGTATACTGTAAATAATCGCGCAACTCACAATGTATTCGATGTCGCTGTTGTGGATGTTGATCTTTCCAACTAGCGGCGATTCCCAGTGAAAAAATGAAGGCGGCTCGGCTTACAGCCATCAACGCCATGAATATCGGAAGCACTTCCTGAAGCTTTGAGTGCTCGTCCTGAAATCGAACCACATATATGTGAAAACCACCTACACGTGACCAAGCAAACACTTCCGATTGAAAATGAGCAAAAAGAGAGCATATTCATTGAAGAAATGGTTATTCAAAGAAAAGTGGAGAAGCGGCACACGAGGGTAGTTTTTCCTGTACAGCGCATACATGAAGAGATTACGTGTGGCTTGGCCTCTAAAAGGATGTGATATAGCAAGCTAAGATAGTAACAATGGATGGTATTGAAAAGTAGGTAATACTGAGTTTTTTCAGAAGGATGTAGTGGCTGAATCCTCCGCTGCTAACTCAACCTTTGGTGAGGACGATCTAACTGTTCGTGAAAGAAATGGTTATCAGGTAGAAGTCATACAATGCGGTAGTGCTGCCTGCGGCAAGCCGCGGTTGCGTTCACAGGCAGTAAGGCCGCTTTCATACTTTGCGCATCGACGCCGTCACGCGCGTGACGGCGTCGGTGCGCAAAGTATGAAAGCGGCCTAAGGCAGCGAGGCGCGGACGGAAACATAGCGGCAACGCAGCCACGCTCCGCAGGCGACACCGCAGAGTTTGAAGGCGGCCTGGGTGTGTACCCTAATGTCAGGACGCCGCGCGGCACATAGCAGCGAGCGATGTTTTTGCACGAGTTCATTGCCTCGGTGGAAATCGCGCGTAATTGCACCAGAAGGGCGGCTACCGTACCGACGCCTACTTTTATTAATGTTGGCAGTGATATTGAGTTTGCTTTTGAATTTTTTTTATTTTAATAGTCGGGATTCGCAATTTATTTTTAGTTGATAATAGTGTTTTGTCTATGCGGTGTTACCCATTATTTCCATCATTTTTCCTCTCCGTAAATTTTCTTTTGCTACCTATGTCGCACCATAGTTAAATTAATTGTGTTATTATTGTATTATTTTGTTATTATTGTATTGTTTGCCCAAGTATCTCTCTCATCCGCTTTACCTTAAGCCTAGGGAGGGAAAGGAGTTTCGACGTCGACGCAAAGTTGCGTCTTCCATCCCCCCCCCCCCCCACTCCCCCTCCCGATTTTATCTGACCCAAGTACTGTAGACTCGCACAATCCTTCTATGCGGTTAAGAAGTAATAAGCAGATGGTCTCAGTACGATACTCCGGATGGGGAACGTCATGAAAAAAAAACCAAGCAAAGTTGTAGGACTACCTACTACTTTTAGTGTGAACACTGAAACACCAAAGTGAGCTAATTTTATACATATTGGAATGAAAACAATACAAAAACAAGTCCAATATAGCGGCAAAGTGAATAAGAATAGGCGTCGATACTGTCGCCGCCCTTTTTGTGCAATTACACGCGATTCCCACAGAGGGCAGACTACTCGCGCACCAATGTCGCGCGGAGAACGTCGCGATACGGCGTCCTGACATTAGGGTACACACCCAGGCGGCCTTGGGGTTGCATCATACTGAGGAAATTGGCTCATTGTCACAAACCTCTCAAAAGAGGTGGGCCACACAGCTTCACAAGATCTCAAATGGATCCGAAGAGATGTAAGAACAAGCTCATAGAGGCAGAAAAAAATAGCTGAAAACTCCATTTTTATTTTCGTCCCCCCCCACCCCCACCCTTGCCTTGGCACATATGACCTCCTTCGATGTTTTCCAGACTGGCTTGGCGTTGTCGAAGGAACACTGCTTCACCATGCAATACCCCTCTTACCAAATGAGGGAATCGAGTTGTTGTGCCAAAGCTTGCAATAATTAGCCGTGATGAGACCGACGTCAGACTTCGTATCTTTCCGATTCCGCGATTTTGCCGTTCTGCGATTTCACAATGTGGCAGCATTTTCAAACGCGATTCTGTGGCCTTGAGATTCTGCAGCGCTGCGGCTTCAGCATGCAGAGTCCAATAGAGCAAAATCGCAGATTTTACTACGCGGACTACTCCTTTGCTTCTTCCCCCTAAGCCTTTTTAAACATGGTTAGCAAATGTTTGATTTTTTGCGAAATCCGCGAAGTCTGACGTCATTACAAGGCCGCAATCAAACTTCGCCATTTTGCGATTCTGCTCTTTTGCGCTTTTGAGATTGCATTGCCACAACTTCGAGGCGCGACACCGGAAAACCGCAAAATCGCAAAACCGCAAGGTAGCGAAGTCCGACGCCACCCTAAAACGCCCGTCCGTGACATTTTCCCTTTCACTATTAAATATATTGAATCACTGTGTTGCGAATATTCCACAAATGTGCTTGACCCGGCCAGAGACTCTCGGATAGTTCAGCTCACAGATAGTTTACGCCAGTATAATAACAAATATTGGGTAGTCTAAAAAGTTTTTTCGTATTTTCAAATACCGCTTTCTCCCTCCAAACTGCTTTCCAGCAATCTCTTCTGTACATAGACATGTAGTACAAGTCCACACGCATCTATAGGTATTATTGTCTTCCATCTCCCGAATAACCCTTTTCGGCAAAATAAACATATCAACGGTCAACCTCATTTTCAATACAAAAATTATAAACAAATTTTTCTTCGAATGGCGTTAGACAGCGAAAGGAAAAGGTGATAATCCGATGGAGCAAGATGAGTGCTATAAGGTGGATGGGGCAGCAATTTTTATCCAAGCTCGAGAATTTTTTGGCGAGTCATTTTTTCACTAATGGTAGAAAATTTTTAAAATTTTTCTTTTTAAAAATTCTCGAGCTTGGATAAAAATTGCTGCCTTATAGCCCTGATCTTGCTCCATCGGATTATCACATTTTCCTTTCCCTGTCTAACGCCATTCAAAGAAAAAAATTGGAATTGAAAATGAAGTGACTTTTGATATTTTTATTTTGCCGAAAAGTGTTATCCGGGAGATGGAAGACAACAATACCTATAGTTGCGTGTGGACTTGTACTACATATATATGTACAGAAGAAATTTTGTGGAAAGCAGTTTTGAGGGAAAAAGCGGTATTTAAAAATACGAAAAGACTTTTTGGACTACCTAATATATCGATATTTCAAGAGAAATTTGCTGGAACAAGCCAGGCATGCTTAGCAAGCAGTGGGGTTGTCTCGGTGACTAGAAAAGCACTTCAGAGCCCATTGTTATTTTGGCAATGAAAACTCTACTTAATGCACAAATGACAAGAAAAACTCTGCATGGAGTACACCTTGAATTCAGCCGAAGAGATTACGCTGCAATACGAGAAATCAATACCAATGCAAGCAAGCATCAACGGTAATCAGATAAGTTTAATCTGCTTCTATACAGATGACATCATTCACTGACTAAGTATGTCTTTACGTCTTCACGGATGAGCTCCAATGTCGTGAAATCGATTGGAAATGTTGGAGCAGATAGGCTTGATATTTTTTTTTTCGAAAAAAATTTTAAAAGTGGGGGAAAACAATACAATATTCGAAACCAAAAGCATAACAAGCCGAAGTATTGTGAGCAGACTTCACTGTAAAAAGTGAGAGAGTACAAAATTGTAAATAGGTTCACACAAGTATTAAATTAGTGTAAGTCGAGTTAGAGTGAATTGGTAGCTACCTATATTTCATAAAAACACTTTTTCCATTATTAGTAATAAGTGTCTTGAAAGTATCTATTTTCAGACATTTTCTTTTGCAGCAGATCTGACTGGTGTTTTTGCTGTTTTTATCGCTTTTTTCCGCTTTTCTTCATCCGCTAAGGTCCGCGAGCGTTCCAAAAAATTCTTAACAACGAAAGATAATCAAGTCGAACTTCAGAGCTGACCCTGAATGCTATTTCAATAATATTCCACAAAGAGCTCGGTGTCATGGGAATTCTGGGAATTACAACCCCACCCCCTCTCATCCCCCCCCCTTCTCCAGGGCGTGTAGGCTTATGTCCAATTTTCGCTTTCCTACGTCGCACTCGCGGAGCCATCATCACAACTTGTCGCGGTAGGTTGGAATCCCACTCAGGACGCGAGGGCCTGGTGCCAAGTAGGTCCTACAAGAAATAGGCGTGTAGACTTATGCTCAATTTTCGCTTGCCTACGTCGCATCCGCGGAGCCATCATCCCAACTTGTCGTGATCGGTTGGAATCCCACTCAGGACGCAAGGTCTTGGTACCATGGAGGTCCTACAAGAAATAAGTGTTATCTCGAAATTATCTAAAATCAATACCTTTTGTGCCCCTAAGGAGACAAAATATTAACATAAAAAGTAAAAGAAATGATAGCATCACATGATAACAATCCTGAATGCGAAATGATCAATTCGGGCCCCCACCAAAAATGTTGCGAAGTCACATCTATCATAGCACTACTATCTTATACTAAGTGTAAGGATGATTATCGATCGACGATCTTTTAACGGATTGGCTCACAGGCGCAGAATCCTTTCAACAAGCGATGGTCGTCTACGTTCAAATAGCGAATAAATATTCCCAAATACGACCCCATAGATACACATACCTTGATTTGCTATCAACGTACGAGGAAGTGAGAGAACGAGAACAAAAGAAAAGGCGAAGAAAGCTTCACGCCTAATGTAATGTCGCAGCAATGCTCATTCCCTCACTCACTGCTACCAGGCGATAAGGAGAAGCTGTCGTCTAGGAGTCAGAAATAAAAGCAGTCATCCATGTGGAAATAGCCGCATGAGGCTCTCCCTCGACGGCTCTTCTGCTAGAGCTCTCACATAATCATGTGTATGTATAGACTTATTTCAGGCCTATTCACATCGCTAGTCAATCGATTTTTTTTCGAGGTTGTCCCACTTCTACGATGGTAGACACGGCTCGATCAATAATTGATCCTTAGGTGCGGGGCTCATTACATTTTCATTGTCATCCTAGCAGACTACTGGTCTTGGAATTTGATTGACCATCCTAGATTCGGTTTTTCCAGCCCATGCCGTCTACAGGATAGCCGATACATGAAAAACATCCTAGTGGGCGTTAGGGTGCTCAAACGTGACTAAGCTCATCTGAAAATAGTAGGCTGCTCTCAGCGGCTTATTTGGTAACGAAGGTATCACTTTAGAGATATCAGAGATAGACAAATTTTTTTGCTGGTTCGATAGTATTCTGTGCCTACTTGAAGGGACTTGGATGGAGCGGCAAGGATCTACTACCAGCAGAAACTGCTGATAAACCACTGGAAAAAACCAAATGCAACTAAAATAATGTGACGAGAGGCATTGCAAAATGCTAGAAGTAAGTTGAGTTCACTTTGTCGCAAGGGCTATCGGTTGTGGTATGCGTTCACCCCTCAGTATGCGATGGCTATCGAGGGGAGAATGACCTCGGTCAAAGAAGTTAGTTTGAATCGAGATGTTAATGTGGGATCGGTGACTCGCAAGTTCAGGGAGAAGGCTGACCTTATAAAACGCAAGAGCATCGAAGTCTTATGCCTCCAGAAATAACGCTGAAAAGGGGCTAAGGTTAAGGAGCTCGATTATGGAATCGAACTCTCCCACGAAGGAGACACCAGACGAAACAGCGCAGCCAGAGCCGTAGCAGAGTTTCTCGAGGACTGTGTCTCTGCAGTGGACAGATAAGCGACTGAATCATGGCTGTAAGGATAGACACAAGTGAGAGGTACTAATCATCATTACAGTGTACGCACCGCAAGCTGGCTGCCCAGAAGATGAAAAAGACCAGTTCTACCTGAACCTTGATGAAGCCATCAAGGCAGTCCCGAAAAATGACTATCTCTCCGTAGCGGGCGACCTGAACGGCCATGTCGGCAGTGATCGGAAAGGGCTAGAGAGAGTCCACAGGGACGAGGGCATTGAAACAACGAATGCTTGAGGAGAGAGGTTCCGTGACCTGGCTACACCCCACGATCTGGCTATCTCTACGTTCCTCGTGAAAAGCGAAACTCAGAAGGTAACCTACAGAAGTAGGGGAAGGCAAACGGAATTAGATCATGTGCTGAGCTGTCAGTCTTTCAAAAGTGTAAAATGCATCGAGGTACTACGGTCACAGGCCTCCCCTGGGGGGTTGGTATAGGGCTTCCTAAGAAAATAAAGGTAAGAGCTGAGCAGAGAAAAGCGGTGAAAGCTACACAGAATGGAGAGGGATGACTAAAAAAGGAGGATAAGGAGGCTGATTTGTTCCAAACCCCTGCGGTCCGCTGCAGGAGACCTAGGATAGGGCTGCCAAGGTCATCCTACGGTGCGCGAAGAAACCATGGGTAAAACTCGAGGTGGCTTCAGAGGAGATGAAGCTACGTGATTCTGAAACCTGGAGGTCCAGCGAATGCTGAAACAGATGAAGGAAACATACAAATGCTGACAGAAAACGCGGAGCTTAAAAGACTTGTAAAAGTTGCCTATGAAAGTTGCAAGAGACTTGCCAAGGCAACCATAGCCAAAGCCAAAAATACGGAAATGGATAACTTGTACGAGTAGTTAATGAAGAACAGAGGGGCGGAGAAGTTCGTCTTCAGACTGGCCAAATCCAGACGTCGAGCCACACAAGGCATTAAGGTGATAAAGACGGTAAAACGCAGAAAGCGCAAGTGTCATCCCAAGGAAGCCAGCAGAGGTAAAAAGGAGGTGGCAGGAGTACTTCGATAGGCTTCTGAAAGAGGAGTTCCCCCGTTACGAAAGCCCAGAGAGGGAGGCCATAGCTGGACCAATTCTACCTTGGACGAATGCAGAGGGCCGTCTCATGCTAAGGAGAAAGAAGACTGGAAAGGCGCTTGGTGCAGAAGGGGTACCGATAGATGCGTGGAAGGCGCTGGGAGAGTACGGGATAGAGTGGCTCACTCGATCCTTCAACATCATAGCAGCCGAAGAAAGGATTCCAGGTGGTTGGAAGGCTAGTGCAATCGTCCCTACTCCAAGCAGAAGGGTGATGCAATGGACCGCTCCAATTACCGCTGGATCAGGTTGACAGCACATATCATGAATCTGTGCGAGAGGCTGATCGATTCGAAGCTGAGGGAACTCATCCTTATATGCCAGGGACAGTTCGGGTTCATGCCTGGAAGATCTGTAACCGAAGCCATCTTCATCGCCACACAGGTGATAAAGAAGTATCGAGAAAAGTGGCGACTATGTTACTTGGCGTTCCTCGACCTCGAGAAGGCCTTCGATCGTCTCCCAAGACCAGTACCCTGGAACGCGCTTCCGGAAACTTCATTCATCGGAACGGCTGATCGCTCTAATAAGGGATGTATACGACGAAGCCAAGGCTGCGTGACGCACTCCGTACGGGCTGTCGAATGAAGTAGATATTACGGTAGGGGTGCATTAAGGATCGACCCTGAGCCCATTATCCTTTTTCGTCCATCTAGATGTGATGGTGAAGGACCTGAACGAGGGACCATCGTGTACGCCGACGACATAGCTCTGATAGAGGACAGTAGAGAATAACTTCAGGCAAAGGTGCAGAAATGGCAGAACAGGCTGGCGACGAGAATCGATTTCGACCGAACGTCAGGAAGATTGAGTTCATAACCTCCGAAGAGTGCCTAGAACCGATGCTCCACTGCCATGGGGAGACCATGGAAAGGGTAGAAACTTCCGGTACCTCGACAGTGATCTGACGGCTGATGGTACGGTGGATCAGGCGGTGAAGGTCCTAATAAACGTAGCATGGACAAAATGGAGGGAGTCCTCTGGGATTCTGCGTGATCGACGGTGCTCTAGGACGTTCAGCACCAAAGTGTACCGAGCAGTGGTAAGGCTCGCATTGCTGTATGGGAGCAAATGCTGACCTGTAACAAAAGCACATGAAAGACAACTGCACGCGACTGAAATGAGAAGTTAGGATGGGCATGCCAATAGATGCGACTGAACGGTCGGGAAAGAGGTCGTGAGAGCGATCATGCAGACGGCTCCTGTCCAGCTGAAGTTGAGGGAGCAGCGGCTGTGATGGTATGGACACGTACTGAGAAGACCAGAGAATCGTCCCATAAGGAAAGCCCAAAAGTTCGAAGTGCAAGGAAAGCGACCGCATGGAGCCCCAGTGAAGAGCGGAGGGGAGTCATCAAGAGCGACCTCACCGAAGTATGTACAAGCAACGGCAGAGGACGCCTCGGACAAAAACAAGTGGCGACGTTCGACAAGAACAGCGGAATCTGCGACGGCGCGGGACTAACCTAGGAGAAGAACAAGTACTGGTAGTAGTTACTAGCAGACTGAACGAAATCGAATATGAGAAAAAGTAAAGTAGGCAAGTAAGAGCAGCCCAAGAGAACTCAAAAGGATTCATGTGAGAGCAAAGAATTTCTTCCATGGTTCATAAAAACTTGGTGGAATAACAATATAAAAAAATCTGTTTTGTAAAAAGAAAAGTAAACGCAAATAACTTCTAGTGTTCCTAGAAGGAGAGGAATAAGCCTTCGATTTCTTGCCCACACGCGCCGCTCAATCGGTGAATTTCCATTGGACAGGTGCAAACTTCATGATGCTTAGCTACAGAGACGTGACGACGTCTGACAAGAACAACGGACTCTGCGACGGTGCGGTACTAGCAAGGCAAGAGAAGTAGTAGTAGTAGCTATTAGTGGAGTGACCGAAGTCAAAGATAGGAAACCTGATTTCGCACTTTCACATATGACCAGTGGGAGCATTGGGAGCTACTACATGAACTGAAATAGGATTAAAGGTCAGTAGATTACTGCGTTTTTGCAAAGCGAGAATTCACATGAGTTGATTCCATTAGAGTATCTTTTTGAAATTTACCGATACACTCGACCTGTAAACCATTACTACGTACTTGTGCTAAGGATCTGAGGAAGTAGTGTACATGCCCGGCTAACGTTTCGACTAATCGCCTACTTCGAAATTTGTGAAGAATTACTTTTTTGAATTACAGGAGAGATCCCAGGGCGAGTTAATCCCAGCAGCATATTGAAATCCACTGATTTTAACGGGGTTGCATATTGGCACGTTGAGCTGGAACTGTTGCAGTGATGCTTATATGTAGATGTGTGTATTTTAGAGCCACTAAGGTTACATAAGACAAATCTAACATATCTTTGAAAGCTTACAAAACGCTAGTCAAACATTAGCCTGAGCCATGTCGAGGATAAGGAACGGAAGGGGTAAATGTGGCAGAGTGTGGAATGTGAAAGTAGGGTGCTCAGCAGCGTAACATTAGAAAAAACAAACAAAATGGACGACAAATCGAGAAACAGGAACTCAAAACCCTCCTTCTCTAATACCCCTCTGCGTCACTAGTTGGGGGTAGACTGCAGACGGGCGGAGAGGCTGAATCAGTCAACCGCCAGCGTTGTTTCGCCCTCGCCGGCTGATACCCTGCAGAACGACACGCCGTGCTGCGGGATCGTGATAAGACCTTAAGCCGCGCTTCCTCGATGCGAGCTCTGCTACACATCATCTCTTCTGAAATGGAAGGTTGTTTTCACTAAAATATGTTCCCAGTTCTCTTTCTCTTCTTATCCTCCCATTGTATTTAGTGGAGAGCCGTACATGAAGCACATTCGCTTTCATTTATACGGAAGGAAGTTATTTCAAAGTTTAATTTCCGTCTAGGGGCCGTGCATAAGGGGAATTAAACTGCTGTTCTGTCTCTTTCACCCTCCTTTTGAGTTTTACAAACCAGGATTTGGTTATTAATAATATCAATGAATCCTGGTTACAACTGATTTTTAATGAGCTCGAAAGATTGAGGAAGTGAATAAAAGATTTGCTCATGAGGAAGTTCTTTTCAATATTTAATAGAAAAATGAAACAGCATTGGAAGGGAGCTTCGCAGAAAAGCTTCGGTCATTTGCTCCTGTCGCTCTCTCCTTAATGGTAGGACATATGTAATTAGATTTAATCAATCCTGTAAACACCGTAAGGTAAAATTCATGGCAGATTTTGGACACTCGGGTAAAGCGAGGAGGCAGAACTCCATGAGAATTCGCGAGATGAAGGACATATGGATGTCTAACAAATTCAACACTCCGCAATTTTAGAAGAAAGAGAGGTGCATAAGAAACAATACACTTGCAATTTTCTCACTGGCATGTATTCCATCATTCATTCGATCTGGCGGATTCCGATTTTTTGTAGTGCATTCGCATCTTGCTAAGGATTAGTGCGCGTTTTAAGAAGAGGGACAACAGAAAGAAATGTTTCTGGTTTACGAATTAACGCATTATCACGTGTCTGCCACGTAGGACATCGCGCGCTCGCCTATGCCGAGAACTGCGTCCCAGCATTGGGACGCATTGCCCCAGACGGCAGTTTTGGATAACACCTCTCAAAATCGCTGAATTTCGCGCCTATCTTGGGCGGACCATGTTCACCCTAAATACCCTTGTGCAAGTTGATCAAAACTGATTATCTGTGGATTACAAATCGTTGATAAAAGGGTTTTTCTGTGCTGCATCCCACCATTGGGACGCATTGTCCAATGCGGCAGAAAACGTGCGTCCCAGCAGTGGGACGCAATGCCGCCAACGTGTTGAGCAGGAAATCGCCTGATATAATGGACAAGCCTTGCTTTGAAAAATTTGAGGTGATCTACGGAACTTGAACAACGTGACATATCCCTGTACATACCGCTAACTTTGTTCGGCGATTTCATAAGAACAAAAGCCATAAATAGAACATGCACACGAGATTTATTCATTTGTTTAATTGTTTATTTATTTATTTACCTAGTTATTTATTTGGATACGAAATTCAAAAGTGTAATACAAACAACACATTATTTATTATTATTATTTTTCATCTCGTACATGTGTGGCCCATACATATGTATAGTGCAACAATGCTTCAAATACTAATCATAGGAATGACGAAAGTAGGAAAGGCACGCCTGGAAGCGTCAGGACGAAGGTAGAGGAGTGAAAATCGATTTTCACATATTGAATATCGGATGAAACGCAGAATCCTCTTAATATCGCCTTAGCGATGTCTTGTCCACTTTTTGTAGGGTTTCTTCTCGTCTGTGGAGGAAAAAATGAAGTTAATACATCGCCTAGAATACCTTTTGTTTTGAAAGAAGGACATGGTGAAGAACAATTCCGAAGTTTTATTGATCTATCCTCGTTTGTAATACACCCTCCAGAGTTTGAGAGCAAAAAAATTAGGGATCACAAAAACTAGTGTCAATCTGTGAAAAGAAATAATGAGACGCGCTCTTGCAACTAATGAAGACTAGCAGCTGAAATTTTCGATTAAAAGAGGTTTATAAAGGATGGGGATGAATTATGAACATATGCATGCGAAGGTTACCCTGTGTTTCTAACAAATAAGAATCTTCATGTTCGTCTCTCTTGGAACCCGGGCATTACTCAGCTGCAAGATGGAATTTGTTTTCTACCGTACAGTTTTGTTAACCTCCATAATGAGATCGCAAGCTTTGTGCAAGATTAGAAGTAGCAAAAAGTGAAACGCTCTCAAACCTTGGAAAGTGACGAAATTGTCGAAACGTAAGACACCACAACAACCCTATAGGGCAGGAAACAAGTTCAATCATAAAAGTATTATGGTTTTATACAGACAAAGTATTGTTCTGAGACGTAATCATCAACGACAACAATCTTGTTCGGTAGCGAGCACATCAGCCCCGTCTCCGGAATCAACGTTACGGACTCAGTGCAACGCACTCGTACGACGATTCGCGTAGCAGACTATGAATGCAACTGAAGTGATAGATCCCGGTTACAATGGAAGCGAGGAAGGCAGACTCGAAATGAGTTAATCGCGCTCACCTCAAAAAATTCAAAGTTCAAAGTGAAGTGGAAGACTGAGGTACTCTAAATGCACGGCATATTTTCTCCCGAGCTCATGGTCCTGTTTTGGCAACATACTTAATCCCAAGGTTTAACCATGGAGAACAAGGACGTCACGATCAGACATCCGAAACTCAAATAACCGTGGCGAAACGGCAAATGTAGAAAATTATCGTAAGCCGCCGTTTGTAATGTATATTACAAGTTGTTGCTAGAACATTGAGGAGATATCACACTTACTGTGAGGGACTCGTCGACCGACCCCTTTCGCAAATTCAACTAACAGATTCAAGCAAAAATCAAATTTTCAGGCTCAGTTCCAAGCAATAATTAAATTTTCAAGGTCAGCTTTCATGGAAGTCGGGATTTGTCGTGGGATGTACAGTTTTCCCAACTCAATTGAATTCTAAGATTTTTTGATTTTTATTTTTAGATTCATCTTTCTGGAGTATTATTCCCTTACGGCAATCGCGTTTAAGCAGATATAGTTTTACAGAATCAGAATAGTTTCAAATTCTTCATATCTTCTTTATGCCTCAGTAACACCTAATGACGGTGTACAGTATACATAAATAGTTAATAAATAAATAAATAAATAAATAAATAAATAAATAAATGAATAAATAAATAAATAAAAAGCCCTTGGCCGTCACCGATTTAACAGATTTCCGAATAAACAATCCACAGAACGGAGTGATAGGTCTTATTGAGTGTAGCATTTCATAGATAAAAGGAAATTTTCGAAAAAAAAACGTATATTCGAACATGCGAGAGATTTCTCGAGAGCGGGTGTGCGCGAATCGGATAGAGTGCTCGATTCCTATGTGACGTGATGATATATCGGATTAACCATCGCATTAATATCAGTAGCCGTAAAAAGCCGTGTCTGGGAACGAAAGAAAAACCGTTGAGGCGTAATGCATGTAGCAGGGGCACATGCGTGGACAATTTAACGGATGAGCAAACTAAAAATTTTAAGGGCAAATTCCCATGAAAACACCACCTCAACCTACTTCAAGACTGACACATTGGAAGGCTGGGATAGTGTTATGTGGCAAGTCCATGCCTCCTCTCAACGCCTATCTCGCCTTCGGCTTGCGGCTAATGGGAGCGTGACAACGGAAATTAGTGAACGGCCGCCACCACAGATCACCAACGTGGATAAGGAGTCATTGCTAAGGAGCGATAATGCCGGCTGCCCAATGCAATTCACACTAACTAACGATCTAGAGTGTCGGTTGATCAGGAGAGGAATTCCAGTGCCATCGCAGCGAGGAGGGGGGGGGGGGGGGAGGAAGGGGTGGGTAGACTTATGTCAAATTTTTGCTTTGTGACGTCGCAGTCGCGGCGACATCAGGACAACTTGCCGCGGTTGGTTGGAATTCAGCTCAGGACGCAAGGGAGTGGTACCATGGAGGTCCCTCAAGAAATAGCTTTTTGTCTCATCACTATGTAAAAATAATTTCTTTTGTGCCCTTTGAAAAGACAAAATAGAAACATTAAAAGTAAAAGAAACGATAACATTACATGATAACGATCCTAATTAAGAAATACTCACTTCGCGCTAAAACTCCAAAGGGACTGTTGCAATGCATGTAAGCAATCACACGCGAAGAAATCCGTGGCGCCGCTAGCCACGCGAAAATTCGACATAAGTCTACACATCCGGCATCCCACTATGAACGCTATTTTTACACGAAAAGAAAAAGCGTCTCTCCCTTCCTTTTTTGGAGGCTCAGGCAAAAATAAAAAAAAAATAAAATAAAATAAAAAACTAAAATATACGATTGGATGTGCAGAGTGACTCCACAAAGACTCTTCAGAGACACTCAGGTAAGCAACTTTTTATGAGATATTCCCTCATTGCAATAGCTCCGGAAGTCCTTTTGAAAGATGGAGGCATTAGCGGGTGTAGCGGGTGCGAGAATGCAGCGAAAGAAACCTACGATAGCAAGGCCGTTGGCTGTGCAAGTTACATATCCTTTGAGCTATACAAATGTCAGATGCGGTTACAGATGTCTGGCATCGGCTGTGTTTCGTTCCGCTAAGAGTGAATAATCCAATTTTCGAAGGTGCCAGTCGAGACATAGTGAACATATCATAAAACAGCAGAGATATGCCATAACCCGGCGAGAGTAACACGATTGGATTGCGTTCCGACATTCTTGCTAGCCATTCGGTTAAGCAATGTAGTGCAATAGTAGAAGGTCTAGTACTGGTTTATTCACACGTTCGGCATCCTGCTTGCGCAACAAAGAATACTGTACCTCGGCTATTTACCGCAGTTTTGCACGGTGGCACTTGAATCATCTTAATAGAGGAATTCGGCAGATGAGTCTATCCTTTTTAAAGAAACCGGAAGGGGTCCGAAGAAAGAGAAATATGCAAAGAAATGATCATTGTGTAACAACAATCAAAGTTAGGAGCGATACTAGGTGGAAAACCCGGATTCGAAAGCGCGGCGCTGTGGTGTGTATTCGCATCACATTCGCATCAACAAACTGACTTTCCGAGTTGTCCGCTGTAGAAATGTCATTTGTTGTCTCGCAGAGTGTATTTCATTTATTTGTGATGATGTGAAATAAGTGAAACAACACCAGCAACAAACAAGTAAAACAATTCAATGGAGAGTAAGCGAAAGCGTGAGAAAAAAGTTTTATTATAATTAAAACCCAGTAATTCACTTTCGACGTCTTGGCAAGGTGCCATGTGTGCATTGCGGCAACTACAAGCCCATACCGTAAACCAAAATCGCCCTCCTTCCGGTGTCTTTAAGGGGTGGCCGAAAGCCCTCCTCCCAACCTGTGAATTTTTTTTGTGAACAGTCTTCTGTGAGAGCACGTGAAAAACTTCATTGGGAGCAGAGAAGTAATTTTGCGGCATGATATAATTTTGACGGTCACAAACAATGGAAAAACTATAAAAGGCAACTTTTCTAAGCACCTGCCTAACTATAATCGATATGCTTTCTTTACAGAGTTTCCAACTGAGAGGACGTCATTAGGGAAGCACAACTCGTTACCGAAAAAAAAGAAAATTCACGCCCAATGTGTGGTCTTTTTTCTGGAATCGTGTTGAATCGAATATATCATTCCTCACACTTACATCTTGTACTTTCCCGCGGCCAACTGTTACAGAAAACTAAACGCAAACGCGCGCACTCATGACCAAAAAAATGCTCTTTCGACTAAACGAATAGCTGTAACGTGCCTCGCTTAATGGAACTTTCGGGTGAAGCTTAACAGTATTCAATTGGTGCCAGCTGCTTTTGAGGTTTCATTTGTGCTTAGCAGCTGTTCTCCTTCATCGAGAAAAACAATGAAAGGCAACATTTCTTAGCACCTGCCTAACTATAATCGATATGTTTCTTTACAGAGTTTCCAACTGAATGAACGCCTTTAGGGAGGCACAACTTGTTACAGAAAAAAAGGAAAGGAAAGTCACGCTACAATTCATGATCTTTTTCATGGAATCGTCTTGAATCGAATGCATCATTCTTTACACTTCATAGCAGTCTACTGAGATTGCGATTTGATGATCGTGAGGATTCTTTGTAATTATCTCTTCAGTAATGTAGTTGTATAAATTATAAAGGATAATGTCCTAGGTATTAATCAATCCTTACTTGGGATGCGCAGCGCATTTAAAGGCACATTTCGCAATAAAGATGGGTCTACATACCTTCTTGGAATGTAAGTACTTGGGTAACTAGTCAGGCTGCACCTTTTTCACGTCACCGCGGTGCGCTTTCACGGCGCTACATCTGCTCGAAGCCACTTCGACGCCACCCATTTTGCTCAATCGACCAATAAGGGAATTCAAGTGGGTGGCGTCGGAGTGGGTTTGAGAAGGTATAGCGCCGTAATTAGCGCACCGCGGTGACGCGAAAAAGGTGCAGCCTGACTAGTTACCCGAGGATCTACTGTTCTAAGAAGGTAAATCGACCTAACTGATTATCGCGAAACGCGCCTTTAAGTTTCGTTCAGAATCTTTGTGGCGAGAGAATGTGATTTCGCTTGTACAATGACGTGTGGAAGTGGTACCAATCTACCTATCGCGGAAAGATGGAAGACTTGGTTGGCCAAAGTGGGCATCGATGCGGGTGTAACTATCCAGTCCGTACCAAAAGTATGTGGACATATCAAATTTTGGCCGTAAAAAACACCACTTGATTTTGCGACGCGGTTCTCACTCTCCTGTTCAAGTATACGGGAGTTCACAGCGTAGATCCCTTTACTAGCAGTGAAATTCGTCTGATCATTCGAGACTGAACTTCTAATTATCATAGAAGATAACCTCAAAGAAAACGTGCTGAAAGAGTGATTTGTTCTGAATCAGAATTTTTTGAACACCTGTAGGTTGAGAAACTTGGAGATGTCTAGTTACTGATTTGGGGTGGCTTTGGAGCCAGTTTGCAGCTTGCACTTTCTTCGTGCCGTACAAACCCTTAAGAGTACCACCAGGAAATGCTTTATTACCATTTGTCACCCCTTCTGAAAGGGAGGCGACACAAAACACATCTTCCAGGGGGACATTGCCGCAGTGCACGTGTCACATTCGACCAAAAGATGGCTCCAACGTAATGAAGTCAAGACAATGGACTAACCAGCCCGTCTTCTGATGCATTCCTTCTGAGCATCCATGAAGAATCATTGTTGAACGATTTTACCGGAATAACAAGCAGTGCAGGATTTTCATTGATTAATGGATGCGCTTGTGATTGCCTGGGACACCATCAATGGCAACTACGGAAAACCTGCTTCAGAGCATCTGAGCAAACTCCTTGAGCTGATTTGATACTCTGAAGAGCCCAATGTCATTTAAACCCGACAATGTAGTTGTTTTTTTTTCATTAGGCGTCCACATATGTACTTTTGGAACACAGAGAGAATTTCATCAACAAAAACTGTAAAATCGTCCACAAAACCTTTTCAAATATCCAAAAAACCTTTTAAAATAAAGTCTTGTCACATACTTTTGATACGGACTGTATACGTATACATAAATATACATTATTAAAAAGTAGAGACGAGACGAAAGTGTGCTTTATGTCTGGCGGTCAGTTCCAGATAAAAGGCAGCTCAAATCAATCGCTCATTGATCGGTATCATACCAGTCGAAGAAAGGGTTGATTGGCGCTGAGTTTTTCCGTGGCCATTTCCCAGCACTACGGCACTGATGTGGAGGGCCTTAGACATACAGTAGCGCCCAAAAGTCTTCGGCCAAAACTTTTTTGTCATAACTTTTTTTCTACTTGACCAATTTTGACAAAATTTTAATATGTGGTGCTTGAGCCTACTGTCAACATTTCCTTCTACCTGAGTGCCGCTTGACACTTTTCATGGTTTTTTACAAGATATTACTACAAGACTACCCAAAAAAAGAAAAAGGCTGGGTTAAGAAAAACGGCTTTCTTCACAAAAACAAAACGAGCAAGCCTCAGAGAACATTAATATTCTGTAGAGAGACCACGACTTTTGATGACCAGCGGCACAGCGGGACGGCATAGCGATAGCACTCCAAAAACAAAAAATTTCATATAACCACGTAACCTACACCGTTGAGCGCCAAAATGGTATATTCAGTATGCAGTGTTTCCAAGTACAACATAATAAAATTTCTCTTAGATCGGTGCAGTTGCAAAAAAGTTACAAGTGAAAAACCCAAGTGAAAGACCATTTCGCCGAAGACTTTTGAGCGCTACTGTACATACCAGCATATTTCAAAAGATAGCACAAAAAGACAAATAAGAAAATATGAAAAGGATTGCAAACAAATAAAAAGTTGCAGCTAGGTTTCTCTGGTCGAGGAGCAATCTTCTTCGATTCCTCGAATTAGTTCAAGGTTGAATCATATTGTTTCATACAAGGACGCCAGGCTAGAGTCAGAGCCTCGTAGACTTCAGCTTGACAATTATCTGATGAGTGGCATAAAGCCATTGAAGAACCTCAAAAATCCGAACAAAAAAGCACTGCACTTCCGAAACTTTACGCGTGGCTAATTTCTGATGATTATTGCAATGACAACAACGCTTTGAAACTTTTGTGATACAATTTCGAAAAAATCAGACCTCATAAGACGAAGAGGTATAACTTGAGTTTTGTGATGATATGAGACAAGAGCCTATTTTTTGCTGTTTTCAACCGTTCGTTATATCTCCTACTAGTCTAAACGGGTGTGCTTTTGTTCTAGGTGGCCCTAATAACGTCTCGAGAATGGTTAAACTCCTTCAAAATTTTGAGCTTGGAACTGCGAAATCCCGATGGTAAGCTGCCTTGAATGGGAGGACTGGAATAATAGATTAGCATATTGCTGTGGTGAGCAGAAGGAGGAGGATGCGTATCAATGGTTGTTGCTGAAAGCCGACAACCATTCATCTTTGCGGGATCTCCATCACCACTTCAAACCACCGACGGTGTCGATTTCCCAGCAGAGCTGGCCAGAAATAATCGCGCTGAAGGCCCTTGAAACACTTTGGGTTCGTATGACCAGCACTGCTCTGCACTCATTTCCATTATGATGCGGCTTTGAGGAATCCACTTGTTTGAGCCTGAGGTATTCGGCCGCTACAATGGGTGTGAATCATTTCATAAGGTGAACCGTTCAGCATGTGATGGAATTCGCTTTTTCCTTGGAATATTAGGGTAGTGTGAGTGTATGCCGTTGAAACAGAAAATTCGCTTCGCGGCTTCCGGTGTGCGACGCGAGAGCGCGAGTTATGGCAGCCGTATTGGAGCGATGACGGTGCTTTACGCCTCATTCTAGGTGTAGTGGCTTCAAGACTCGACCAATAACGGCGCCCGTAGCTTGCACCATCACGTCGCGCACTAAACGTGGCTACGGGAATTTTCTGTCCAAATGTCATACACCCGAGGAATGTACTGACTACCGTGTAAGGGTCAAAGTTCAAGGTGAAAGTGCTATGGAAGGTGGGTGAAAATTAAAGGCTCTAACCAGCTGCTCTCACAATTAGTCCCGGCGTGCATATCGTTATGTCGAAAAATCGCAGTGCGGCGTCGCAGTCGCGCCGCCATCAGCGCAACTTGCTGCAGCCGATTTTGAAGGACTACCACAGTACCACCCACGTCGTTCAAAATGCAGTGGGCTGGCACTAAGGGAGTTTTGAAGAAATGATACTTAAATACCTTAAACAGAGTATATGGTGCTATCATATTGAAAGTTGCACGTAAGCATCTCTGAGGGGTCAATATGCACACTCAAGCGCATAGTTTGCCTGAGCCTTATTGGACAAAGGAAGGGGTTCCTACCACTATTAGGCTTAGGTAAAACCAGCATGTAAAGTGGGATGTCCCCCTCACTGTCATGACAAATGGAATGTATAGAAATATTTCAAACACATAACACTTTAAACAATACCAACAATACGAAACACAGGAATCCTTTAAGCAAAGTAGAATCAGACATCTTCACATACAAAGGCAATAATAACATCACAAGTAAAAGAAACAGTAAATTTATACAAGAACGATATACACTCCTCCCCCTCATTGACTTTCGAAATTGTTTTAGTTATGTCAAGTATAATAATTACAGCTGTAAGAACGTCAAACGAGCACCTGGACACCGCCGACCCGAAGATCAGACTTCTTCGCAAAAGCTTTGTGCGAAAGTAACGAGATTCGCGTATCTCTGGAGCCAAAGGATGTGTTTGTACTCTTCTGGCTCGCGACAAGGACGAATAAGACGTGCTCGCGCCTGCTCGAGACCCTCGATGAACAACGGGGCGACGGATGAGGAAGGTGATTTATGTATGAATACATAATACATAATCTGCTGTTCAGAACCATAAAGATTCCCCCCCCCCCCACTACCTCCCTCCGAAAAATCAATGGCTGTGACGGCATCTTTGTGTCACTAGTGCAACGCGTTTGATGACTTCATGACAAATCAGCCTTCGTCGTCGTCATATAAACAAATCATCAGAACGAACAGGGAGCCAGAACGTGAGAAGAGAAAAGCGAATTCTATGGTGGCGCAAATCAACCGGGGCAAGTGATTTTTTTCTTCCTGAACAAATTTTCCACGGGACTCAGAGGATAGCTTTAAGGCACCGGAAGGGCAAATATGGCAAACTGTGGAATTATAAGTCGGTATGCTAAGCGCTGTAACAGTAGAGAAAGAATGAAGTAGAACGAGGAAATCCTGAGAAAGAGGGTAGGGGACCCTCCCCAACCACTGTCCTTGGCGCTCCTCTGCGTCTCAAGCCTGTGGGGTATATTGCAGACGGGCGATGGGCTGAATCAATCGCCCGCGAACGTTTTCCCGCCCTCGCCGGCTACTCCCACGGCGGATGAACGACAGCACTATTCGCAAAGTTCCAGGATCGTGATAAGACCTCGGTGGCGCTTTTTCGGTGCGACTTTCGCCACGCATCACCTCTTCTAAGGTGGAATGCTAGTCTTCGGAAAACACATTCTCAGTTCTCACTTTCTCCTCGCTTTCACGGTCCCTTTAACCTTAGTTCAAGTGCGATTACAAGGTTAGCCGATATGATTTCATTGGGAAGTAGATTCTAGGATAACTATTCAGGTTGCGTCCTTTGACGCTTCCACGATGCGCCATCACGACGCGTCAGCGACTCGAACCCGAGCTATTCACTTCCGGTTAGCTTAGTGGGCGTGGCTAGCTCGGGTCCGAGCGTGTAGAATGCCTCCGCTGCGTGGCGTGTGGCAGAGCAGAAAGGTGCAGATCAAGGAGTTATCCTATTGCCCAAAGAAGGTAAGTCGCAAGATATAATTATCGCGAGGTATTCTTTCGAGTATCCGGAGTGCGTGAATAGGAACTTCCAAATTGATAAAGGTGAGCAGCAGAATTTTTCCGTTCCGAAATGCGCTGATGAAGGCATATTCAATGCGGGCGATTACTATCTGGCGATAAAGGGAGTACCCGTGAAAATAGTGGCAATCGCAATCCAAAAAAACGGAAGCGGTGGAAGATGCAACTCGAAAATGTCGATGCCAGGTTCCCACTAACCCTTACCAAACCCCGATGACCCTAATTTTTTAGACACTATGCCACAACGAATGAGTAGTATAATACCGGAACGTAGGTGAGCGAGCTCTACTAAATCTGAAAATGAGTAGATGGAGCAAATGGATGGAAGGCTACACAGGCGATGGCGAAGGTGTGTGCCATTAAGATGAAAAATTTGCTCGGCCGACCTGCGGCGCGATCCAATGTGCCCGAGTTAGGGACGCCGCATTAGTTAGGTCCTGAAGCGACTGCTTTTGGAATAAGGCGTGGGACACCGTTGTAGGAATAGGACCTTAAAGGTGTCCCAGAATTATGGACGCCTGAGTTCATGTTTCTTTGTATTACTCTATACAAATTGTATAAATGCTTTTTCCTTCATTTGCTTCTCAGTGGGTGCACAGGATCTCCCTCTACCAGAGTGCGTGCTTGTCGAGGTGACGCTCATGATATGTTTGAGATTTCACAACTTTTTCAAATGGACTTCGCGGTCACCTGCTTCAACGGTGACAGGCACCTGACCGTACAATTGTTCAACCTAAGGAATTTTCATGGCCTGAACAGTTGAAGACGACCAATTGTGGCCAACAACGTCTGATAGAGTACATCATGCCCATAGGACGTTTAGATACCAGCAAGCGGGTTCCAGCATGATTTGGGGTTCAATAATGACACACTGTTGGCTTCCGTCGATTGGGGCAAAGCATGCGGGAACGTGAACATGAAGAACACGCTGTTAGCCATGGCGAAACGCTGACCTCACCAGTCCTGCGGAACAATACTTAGTGAGATTAGCGGCAAGGCACTTTAGTTTAAAGAAACAAACTAATTCAAAAGTGCTGCCGACCCGACCTGTTCGTCATTACTTTCCAAGGCGTCTGTCAACCCTCCCAAAACATTATTCCATTGATCTCGGGCCGGGGTCCCCACTAAAAGCAAGGTCCGATGAGTCAGCCATCTCAGTATGGAGCCACATAAGGTAGCCCCTTTGAAGATTTTGAAAGGAATGTATGGAAAAACTTGCGTGTCAAGAGCGGCAATCGCTCACTGTGACAGCCAATGAACGGCGCATACCAGGGCCCACGAATGAAGAATGAGAGGGAGGAGGACGTTCGACTGCTCAGAAACCCGGAGAAAAATGCCTAGGAAAAAACTTCGTGTTCCTTCAAAAGTCTCTTGTACTGTAGCCGTGCTGAGGAAATCCCGTATTCCCAGAATGGGCTTTTGTCTACTAGGTTTGCAGCTGCCTTTGTGCCGTAAATAGTAATTTCGTACGCACTCAACCGTATACATATTAGCTACCAGCGGTACCGAACACATAATTACAGATTTCTGACGCAAAATTGGAAATTCCAAACGTTGTAATGATGACGTTGTGCCATCTTCATCGGCACAGAGTAAGCACTGAGGAATATTGAAAAAAATTCAAAGAAGAGTAGGAAAAGCATAAGAATAGTTTTGAAAAAGGTAGTTAGTTGCTCGTTCCTATAAAGAACATTGTAGATGCTGGTTTAGTAGAATATAGCTCTCTAGAAAAGTTGTCTATAAGTGTATTTTGTGCAGGTACATTACTCTCAATGAGTAGAATAACTCGAGTGGTTCCAAAAATAGTAGCTTGTTGAAGATTTCTCGCTGGGACGCTCATCCAGTAAGACCCGCCACTACGCCTAGCCAACCCGAAATACGAGCTCCCCTAAGGCCGCTTCCATACTTTGCGCACCGACGCCGTCACGCGCGTGCCTGCGTCACGCGCGTGCCTGCGTCACGCGCGTGCCGGCGTCCATAGATAATGCGGTCCCAATCACACTACAGTATGGTGTTGTGGCCGATTCGAATCTTGGCGCTGTGCCAATAAGGTGATCGTGGCCGCTTCGTGTATTGATCGTGGCCGCTTCGTGTATTGGCACAGCGCCAAGATTCGAATCGGCCACAACACCATACTGTAGTGTGATTGGGACCGCATTATCTATGGACGCCGTCACGCGCGTGACGCCGGCACGCGCGTGACGGCGTCGGTGCGCAAAGTATGGAAGCGGCCTAAGAGATCCTCAGATAACGCTAGACTCCGCAACGGTAGCTAAAAGCGAAATGTTGCTTCAAATGGGTTCGCCAATTTGAAAACTGAAGAATCCTGCCCTAGCTAAAGCCCTATGTACAATACGCACAGTAGCGCTCACGAGTCTTCGGCCGAATGGTTTTTTACTTGGGTTTTTCACTCGTAACTTTTTTGCGACTGGACCGATCTAAGAGAAATTTTAGTATGTTGTACTTGGAGACACTACAAACTAAATATACTATGTTGGCGCTCAACGGTAAAAGTTACGTGGTTAAATGCAATTTTTTTGTTTTTGGAGTGATATTCCTATGCCGTCCCCCTGTGCCGCTGTCATCAAACGTCGTGGTCTTTCTACAGAATACTGATGTTCTCTGAGGCTTGCTCGTCTTGTTTTTGTAAAGAAAGCCGTTTTTCTTGAGCAAGACTTTTCCTTTTTTCGGTGGTCTTGTAGTAAATTCTTGTAAAAAACCATGAAAAGAATAGGTTTAGGTACCACATATTAAAATTTTGTCGAATTCGGTCAAGTAGAAAAAAAGTTATGACAAAAAGTGTTTGGCCGAAGACTTTTGAGCGCTACTGTTTGTATGTAGTAGACAGCGTACGCATCAATGACAAATGCTTTTTTTTTTGGTGAAGTAATAATAAACATGCATGGGATTCGTATAACAAGTGGGTATCCTTATGAACAACGCAAGAAGATTAGCCCTAACGTGAGTAATTGTGGGACGAAGCAATGTCATGTATTCTGGTATCTAAATAAATCCAGTGGATGTTGGCATTACTTATAAATCCTGGAGACCATGCAATTGATGAAGACGACACTGAAACAAGTAGACTGAATTGTACTCCAGTGAGTACCGATCACCTATTAATGATTCATCTTATAAAAAACTGAATCAGTTCGAGGACCAGTACCCGCGGAAAGGTCGAACCAAACCCAGAATTAATATAAGAACTAGAAAATGTCACAATCACTGCATAAAAGGGACTTTGTTATCCGTGGGCGGTAGGCTGTTCAGTACATCGCGGGCGGAACTCTGGTAAGTACTCGTCGCTTAGCGTTAAATTCGATTCGCAACGATGACTTCTAAGGAAGTCATTCAATTGCTGTCACTGACGCTTCTTGCACTAAGAAAACACAGACGAGAACATCAGTTGGCTGCCGAAAGACATCGCATGATAGCTATGCACTTTTGAAAGATTCCCGATTCCACAAAGATTTAAGTGCGTGGCGCATCACATCCGAAAAAAAAACTATTCAAAACATTAATACAATATTCCGAGCGTTCCCCAACACTCAGGGTCCGACCTTGCGCCACCCCAGTAAAATTTCCAGTAACACAGCAGTCCAGTGCTCCCTTCGCCATTATGTCTTACTTAGAAAACATTTTTGAAGCTCAACTTCTTCAATCAACTATATCTCATTGAGCACGAGCCTAGGCTATACATGGGCGGGTCGGCTGTCTGCAATTGTTTCACAGTGGCTATGTCGGCTGCCTGCCCGAGACAGCGCACTAATGAAACGCGTGAATCATCGAGGCGTTAAATCAAATTTATTCGTCTATGTGATAAAGTTAACGCCTTGAGCAATGTGCCAATTCATTTAGGCCAAATATACGGAGGAGAATCACAGACGAGCAGGAGCAACGCAACCCAATTCAGATATACGGCTGCTGCGAACAAAACAAAAAGGAGTCACTGAAGGGATGTGCTACAAAGGCGCGCTATGGGAGCGACTTGAGAGCAAATGAAAAAAAAGGAAAGAGATGGAGATAGACAGAAAGAAAAGAATGAAAGCACATAGAAAGATAAAATACACATCCCTCCAAATCGCATAGCGCAGAGTAATATACAAAAGTACAATGTACACATATCATGGCCTATTAAAACATTAATCTATTATATTTATAAATATAAGTTAACAGCAGTAAATGTCAGTAACATCAGCGGATGTGCAGTGAGCAATGCAGCTTCCTCCTCACATCGGCTGCATAATTGAACGAGATTATGGCAAATAACTACGAACTAAAAGTGAATAGAACATCTGCAAGACACGAATAAACAGAAAAATGTGAGCGATTTTTAAGAAATGACCAAATCCAGTAAAGGAACCGATTAGTAGCGAGCAATCAATAATTCAGAATAGCGCCGAACAGGGACGAAAGACTTCAAAGAAAAGACCCGAGAACGAGGGAATCAGGAGATCCAACGGTTCTTATTCCAATTCGTTCATCCAGTGATCCAGAGGTAGCTCGAACATCATGAAATTGTTCCTAAAACCAGAAAAAGTAGCCAGAAAACGAGGAAGCTTCCAGACTGGGATAGGAGGAGCAGATCAGGCGTGGTATAGGTATATCTGGTACATATCTGTAGTGATCCCAGTTGATCACATGAATTTCGAATAACTACGAATAATTACTATCTACGCCGACGATACGAAGGCCATGCCTAACTAAATTCAATGAGACCAAATATACACTTCACAATTGAAGATTACTAACTAGCCACCTTCAAGAATACACTTCCTGTGCAATCCCTTACAAGGGTCAAGTGATTATCAGAGAACAAGCATTCAACCTCCAACGACTTTCAAATTCATGCAATGCACGGTTACTAACTATTAGTCACTGGTGCACCTTAGTAAGAGATGGCATAGCCGTGAGCTAGCGAGCTAAGATGGGTCTATCAGTCCACCCGTTCACTCACTTCACTCTATCAAATGACTGCTAAGGTAAAGTAAAAGTGAAAGGCGGAGGAAACCCAGATATTTTAAAGGAGGATAGAAAACGGGATCAAGGTCAACCTTAGTACTTCAAAAATCTGGCTGATATAAGGAACAATGCGATGAAACAACGAAAATCTCAAAAGGAGCATTCCGTGCAAACTACGCCTATGGTAACGGGAAATAGCTCGGATTCACCCCTACTCTTCTAAATACTAGTGGATCTCTCATCAGGGTCCTTTCACGATTTTTGAAACATCAGTTAATTCTTTGAGGCAGACCACTTAATCCTTTGAGGTTTAAATGACTGACAACATCTACAACTGCAAACTAAAACTTTGGATAAACTGCGCTTTAAGAAATAAAGGATCAATCGCAGCCGACAAATAAAATAAAACGAACCGCTTTCTAAACCGGAGAGCCGGGTAGAGAGCGACATATGTTCGTGGTACCAATCCCACCTCACCTTCGTAACCGATGCGTTCACACGTCCACCAGTTCTGAATTTCATTATAATATTACTGAACAGTTCAGATTTACAGGAACCCTTGAATCAATCAGGCAACAGGCGCCAACCTTTTCTTTGTCATCCTTGCTGAGTACACGTAGCTCATCACCAGCCTTGAACGTCAGTTCATCTTCATACTGCGCCTCATAGTCATACGCGGCATAGACCTGAAAAACCTAACAAATCCAAAAAAGCTCTCCAGAGTCAGAAAAAGGATAAAAACATCATGAATTGGAATAAGATGCCATGAAAAATTTAATTGTGGCTTTAAAACTGCCTCAGAGATTTGATATTTACTCACAATTACAGATTCTCCTTATTTAAACTTTGGGAATCCCCACCGTTCCGTTATTTATCGTCCCGGTAGCATTGTGAGCACAAGTCAGATATCGCAGACACCCATCGTATCCCTCTTCATCTTCTTCGCATTTTTCCACAGGAGTCTCCATGTCTGACAAAGTCGATGCTAATACGCATGCACCACCTTCGACTAATTGACGGACCTCAAAAAATGTTCATCAGATGAATTGAGGTAATAGCTCACCATACAGAAAAGATAGTCCAAAGACAGTTACAAAAGTTGCAAGGTTCAAAGAAGGACAGAGTCATAAGGAAGGAATAAGAGAAAAGAAGGAAACAGAGAGATGACAGGAAGAAAATGACACGGTACATTGTCAGCTGAAGAGTTCACGAGCTCAAAGTGTACATCAGAGAGACTAAATCAGTAGGAAAAAAGAAAGGCGTAAAATTTTCGAAGAATCAAAGTTAAAAGACCACACATAGTCACTACGACGAGATCGGTGAAGCAAGGGCACACCCATGCTTACTCATACCAACACAAACAATGAATAGAAAGACGACAGTGAGGGATTTAGAAAGGCCTGTGATCAGACAAATGTTTGGGCACCACCAGCGGATGGAGAGACAAACACTTTTCAAATGAATATTCATTCATGAATATTCATTATTCATTGTCTTCGTAGGTAGCATAAAACAACTGAAGCAACTAGTGTAGACAAATGGGCAAAAGGACCCCACCATGGGTAGATTATTGCAACTAGCCGCACAATGCAACGGAGTCCAACCATCCGAATCCTGAGCATTCACATCCGCATCAGCTTCGATCAGAAACTAAAACAATGACATTAATGTGATAGTCCTTCGAGAAACTTTTTTACGATCTTATTTCCGAAAAAGTCTCATCCCCGCAAGTAATTCGGTGAACAACTACAACTCAAACTTCCACTCACCTTGACAATTTCGTAGTGCCCCGCACAAATGGCATTGTGCAGAGCAGTGATGCCCTCGTCATTGGCCACCGAAACGTCGGACAACTGAAAAAACAAATGATTATTGTGAAGTGCATCGACGCAGCCAAATCACTAATAAATCATCAAAGAAATGGCGCTTAATACTTCAGCTTTTGTAGAAATTTCAGTGGACTTAAGGATAAAGACTCTTTGCTCATCAAGTTTGTCCATGGTAGATCCAGCTGGTTTTGAAAATAGTGGTGATAATGGGACTGTCTACCAATCTGGTAAATGTCCACAGATCCTCCCATTTCCAGAAGACTGTTGGTAGACTGACTGCTCAATGCTCCCTTGTATTTTTAAAGCTTGATCACCACACTGCAGTGAATGTTAAATCTACGAATCTAGTATATGCTGCATCCAGGTCCAAGCCTCTCGTTCTCCTTGCGTCCCCTAATAATGCTCCACAAAAGTTTTAACACCTCATCCAAATTCTATGGTACCCTATTAAGGCAATAGTCTCGAGTACATATAGTATAGTGACACAGATAATTAATGATGCAAAAATACGTTAACGTACCTTAGCGGCACTGGACTTCACCAGATCCAATTCGCCTTCGAGCGCCGCATCCAGCATCAACGCCAGCGGATCAAATTCAATGCATCGACGCTCTTTTTTCATTCCAAGTGGACGTAAGATACCCTTCACCACGCGCCGACTCACTTCCATCTGAAGAGCCACAATAACAGAATGTCCCAACTATAACAAATATTATACTGGCCTGTCTGAAAATCCCAAAATTTCCAGGACGTTTCATGAATGATACGAGCTAATGCCTCCTAAAAGCTGTCCAATCTGCTAGACATCATGCTCAACAACTATCCAGCTACCGGTTATGCATGTTCATTATTGCTGTTTATGATCATCATAAAACAAGATTACTGCGCTTAGTTACGTCGCGATCTAAGTCCTGCTACGGCCAGAAATGGTAGAGGAAAATGGAAGTTCCAAGATGGAGCTCCCAAGGGACCGGATATCATAGGCTGCAAGCAATAAACTTCACGGTTTGCCTGAAGTATCAGCCCATCTTATCAGGCCAGCTTTCGGTGAATTAAGCCAGTAACCATGATTCTAGCCAAACCCAAACCCTACAGATATGTACAACAGCCAGGACAGAAAGGCAGTGTGTGGCTCTCTGACGAAAAACTACATTACGTGGAATGTAGGTTAAAGGAGCAGATATGACAAGCAATACAAAAAGTTAACGATCCTCATACGCGACCTGATTAGTCAGAGAGGGAAATTTTCTCAAATCTTCCGTCTTAATTATGGAGACAACTATACCTCAACACAATGAGTGCAAACAATGAGGAAAGTGCTCTATGCACTTTGTGGGGTCCTACGCAAAATCGAAATACTGTTACATCTCTCGACCTTTTCAATTGCACGGATGAATCATACACTGCGAAGCAAAGCCGAAAGTTGCATTGCCATTACTCCACAAATCGTAATTCAATAGCTAAACTGATATTCCCACCTCAATATCATCGTCACTCTTCGCCACAGACTCATCATCAGTCGTTACGGTCCTATCAGAGCCAGACGAGTTTTCCTTTTCGCCTTCGTTAGCCTCGGCCTGAAGAAGGGGAGAGATGGGCATAAGGTTAGTCTTGGCTGGTTAGAAATTCGAAAGTAAGATATCTGACCTTGACTTCTCCATGAGACGTCGGGAGTTCAGGTAGGAAATGATTCTTGCCTCTCCGCTGCTCTTCCAATATCCGACGGATCGTATCTGCTTCAGGCAACGTGGTTCCTTCGGAGGCTGCCCACGACCTGACGGAAAGCACCAATAATGACCACATTTAAGAATCAATGAACATGTTGGGACAAAAGAGTTTAGAAATCCTGCTCCACCTCCGTTTCGCGGCCTTCAGTGAGTCAGTACGGATTGACACCAAATCTGTTTTACCACTTCGCAACCTTGACTCATCCAGACTATCAGTGAATGTGCCACTATTCTGAAAACCAAAAATCAAGCAGACTGAAGGCTAATCGATAAAATGTCATTAAAATCAATAATGAGGTAAAATTTCAAGGAAAAAACCCTACAGAGAAAAAGTCATGTTGTCGACACGTCTCGACCGCCCTCGAAGGCTTTTCAGGCGCCAAAGGTGCAGCCGAGCCGTCAGCGACGTCCTCCAGCGTTGGATGAGGATCCCTTGGTGGAGATGGGCTGACATCAGAGCGGCTGCTAGAGCCAGGGTCGACGGTGACAACCGAAGTGTATGTAGAGATAAGTGCCGGATCATTGCTTGCTGGTTCGAGTGGAGGCGACGGTGTTGGCTTGGAGCTTTCCCTTAAATTAGTAAGGTAATTATAGTAAGCAATCGAGCCTATTTTGAGACATTTTTAGGCTATTTCTCATCACCTCAGTAATTTCTACGCAAACACTATGTCACTTGAGAGCTGCTCACACCTCTACATTGATAGCCACTGGCGCTGAAGTGGGAATGCACTTAACGCAGCGTCCTAAGGAGGCTGTTCGCACAAACGCTACTCTTTATGCCATCTCTCTCTGAGGTTGAACGACCAGTGGTCTCTCTGAGGTTGAACGACCAGTGGTAAACTCATGTGTGTGAACAAAACCACTAACCATAGGCCGGTGCTCAACAGCAATTAAGCGGAGCTGATAGGTACATCATTTCCCCGAATTTTGGCCGTAATACAGCCGAGGGTTCATGTACCCGTGAGTAATAATACCGTAGGTAGTAATGCACTTATCCATAAAAACCCGTAGTAGAGCCAAATACTAAATTTCTGTTGGATTGAGATCTTAAGGCCACGAGATCCCATGCCCATGGTCAACTCTTTGGCGGAAAGTTTTTGAGAGATACGACCCACACACGACGCTGCCACAGAGTGCTAAGTATGACCACCGATTGACAACCTTCCTTTAGCAATCAGTCCATCGTTCCAATAATCATTCAAAAAAGGTGCAAGGTTTCTTCAAGGATTCCAAGAATATAACCCTCCACTCTCCGACCACGGATACGACCCCTGAGGATCCCTTATCCCATGGATTCGCCCTTGCCCCTCCCTTACACCATCTGGTAACACCAAGAAGATGAGCTGGTGAACAGTAGCGCTGACATCCTCTTGCGCTTACAACTGGAACGTTTTCTGTCTGTCCCACCACAAAAAAATTAACCCTTTTTACAAGAACGAATTCGTTGCTACTACCAACTGACTGACGTACCCATCCACTGAGACGTCACCCCCAGTGCACTTCTCCTCTTTCAAGTCCGGTTCCGTATCAGGTGCAGTTAGGAGGCTGGCTTGGAATGGCTCTACAGAGGCGCGAGGCCGCTCATTTACCACCACCGTACGGCCCGGTTCAGGTACTCGTGGAGCCTGTAAAGTCAAATTGAATTAAGCAATTCCTGGAAGAGGAAGAAATGATTGCAAATCTTCCACACATATGTTGGCACTTAGTGAAACGAAAAAAAACTAGTTCCACAACCTGTTGCTGCATTTTCCGCTGTTCGGAGAGCGCGGCCGCAGCTGCAGCCTTTCTTCTTCGATAGATTTCATCGATCTGAACGGAACTGCGACTTATTTGCAAAGGCATTTCATCGGCTAACAAGTTTTCAACGTTCGGCAATGTAACTGCCCCTGTTGTAAAGCTAATTTCAAATGAATTCGAATAAGCCTGAAAACAATACATGAAACCTGAAATGTTAGATAGAAATTCAGACAACCTGAGTATATGAGTAGCAGAACGATCATTATGACATCGCCACTTCCAATTTTTAGCATCACTCCACTTCACGGGAAGCCCTACAACAACCCTCCCCTCTATTTTCAAATGGCACTCACTAAACGATTGATCATCAATGCAACTATCATACTTCATACGGCCCCTTCGCCCTTGCTACAGACTAGATCGTTAACGCATGCCGGTTATGCCCTTTCGGGCAATTTCGGATATATCAATCACGTTTATGTTTATGTTGATTTGTTGCAAACCTGACGTAAACAAGACTTCACAAAAGCAGTTTATCGAATTTCATTGAAGATTTGCCATTACACACAATCTTCGAACTCTGCGAACTATGACATAGCCCTTGTGTAAACTCTAAGCGGGTGCGCTCTGGACGCCGCGGCGACAGATATCATAGGTTATAATGATGATTCAATTACAATCAAAAAGACCGAGTTTCTGACCGAAGAAATCTTATAAAGTTTGCAAAAATGGCAGTAGAATAACTGGGTATTACCTGCCATTGTAGAGCCTCAACTCGACTGGCTGCAGCACGAAGTAGTTTCTGCTGCTCTCGTAGTTCAACGCTAAGTTGATTCAATTCTGTCTCCCTTTCGCCATTCCTTCTCGTCAAATTTCGTGTTTCATGTTCCAATTCGGATAACCTGAATGCTCAAGCGGTACTGAAGCCCTTTACAACGTCATGAGACATTTCTTTACCAACCTCCTTAGCTCTCCTTCCTCTTCAGCTAAGTCTCTTCGAATCAAATTCACCTTCTGCGCAGCATCAACACCTCCCTGCGTTCTCATTGCTTGTCGGCGTTCCACTTCACGACTAAAACCATACATGAATTCTGGAACATAATTCAAACAGTTCAAAGCGAAAAAGTACCGATTCGCTTCTATCTGTCGCCGTTGCTGCTCAGCATAGTCAATCATGTCGTTGTAATTCCTGAAAAAAATCACTCTTGAAGAAGAAAAAAGTGCTCTTGACAAGTGTTTCGGTGTTTGCAAACAGAAAAAGCTGCAGCTCAGAGGCTCTCAATGTGGTGTTTTCCAGGGTGTAAAAAATAGCGCTGCGGGTGTGGGAAGGGGGAAGAGTGGAAGCTGTTGAATGTGGAACGGAAACATGGCCTCTCATGACCACCGATCTGTCAATTTCGAATACTTATCTTTCTTAGCACCTCCACCTTCTCCCCAACCCATGCCAACACATCCCTCCCTCACTCATCTGACCCTTCTGATAATACATACATTTACATCTACAGCCTTCCTTATTTTTAAAATGCCCAACCCAATCTCCTCACCCCCACCCCCACCCCCACCGTATCAAAGTGGTACCTTCCTAGTTCGATCTGCTATGCTCTTTTACGCCATTATCATGCAGTAATACTTGTCATAACAATCCTGTTTCAGTGTGCCACTTCATTAACAACTGTAATGTCTACTTGTTACGCCATCGCAACTACAACACCACCCAACTGTAACATTAAAATTACAAAGTAATACCCAACAAGGCGGGCATCAGACATTCTTCTCTCCTCAGTGCCCTTGAGCCCTTCCCTGCATCATCTCAAAAAAATCTGTTAATTGAACGTATCTCACTTGAACTCGGTTCACTTCAAAGCGAACGCAGACACCTTCCGTCCTCAGAATAGCTACAAAAAAAAGTTCCATTACCTGCTGGCCATTGGAGGAACACTAATTGTGGGGAGTACGTAGGATGATGCTTTGATGGCACCGACTGATGAAAGACCACACTGAGACGAGTTCAGAGCTGGAGAGCCTGATGAGGCCGTCGTCGTGTAGTGTTGCGACTGCGACGAGAATCGTGATGGTGGTGGTTGAGCGACTACGCGGATAGGCGGCTTCGTCATCTGAAATCATCCATCGATAAAATCAATTGTTCCATAGAAAACATCAATGACTAAGCATTTCGAGGGGCACTGTTATGAAAATTATACAAGACACTGCTGAGTAACACGAAAACAGCGGTTGAAATTGAAACAAGCCGTATCTCTTCCTTTTAGTTCCTTCAGCCCCGCCTTTTTTCGTGGGTGGTGACAGTATACTACGTGTGGCCGTACGATGGCCATCGCTCATGATACCGCGAGGTCACATACCGATTGATAAGCGAGAAATGCGCCCAAATGAGCGATGATTGAAACAATATCAAGACAGTTACAGAGCGCCGTTCCATGAGAGGAAAGTAACACAAAATGACCTATCGCAGCTACTGTAACAGAAATTCGCAGTAGATGGAGACGAAGGCGTAGCTGACACACAGCAACGCAGAACTCGACTTGAAAATGAATCATTATGTCGCCGAAGGGAGAGATGGAGGTAGACGAATCCATTAGCTTCCGTAAACAGATTAGCATGAATTGATCCGTCTGGCCGATCACTTTGGGCTGACATTCAACATGATTATCCCCGATAGAAGGTGGGATCTGGGACAGAACAGAAAACAGTCAATCATCCATAACATTCGGATTACACACATTCATATCAGGTGCTTGAAGTTACGAAACTACAAGTTACTTGATTCGAATTCAGTCCAACAGTTGAGAGAACGAAAACAAATACCGCATAGTGCAATTCCTCAATTCAATCTCCGGGAATACTTCAACGGGCACTAGACGCCATTTACCTTCGACAACCTCCCATTGTTGTACGCGTGAATTTATTACCTCACAATTCCAGGAGAACGGCCTACATCTTTTCTTCAGATGATGAATCAAGTCCTTCGTTTCCCTTCAGGAACCACAGATTCTGCACTTTTTTAGAAACAATCGAAAACCACTTTTTTTCATCAAGAAATTGTAAAAGAGAGGATAAAAGGGAAGAAAAGCTTCGAGAAAAGGCTGATGACGGCCATACACTACGACAGCTCACGAGTTTTGAGAAATCAAGCCACGAACATGCGAAAGAGATGCCATGTCTAAGGAGCGCTTACAGAGTCCGAAGCCTGTAGAAGTGAAGTGTGTAATGTTTGAGATGATTGCGATGGAACCTCACGATGACATGAAAAAATACCAAATTGCCTCGATTGTATGTGAAGAGTTAATTGACCTTGCAACATTTTCTGAAAGCCTACACCGTCGATACTTGAAGAAGGCCACTGCTCTTCAAAAGGACGAAGAACTGCAGAGGACCAAGAAGAGGAAATAAATGAAAGGATGGACCTATAGATAGGAAAAAAAAGCTCCCACGAAAAAATCATCGCTGTCATATCCTACAGCAATGAGAAAATGTAAAACATTTAATTTGTTTTGAAGAAAAGCTCAAAAAAGGTAGATGGGTTATAAAAATACAAAACTGTGAGGAACACAAAACAGCTCCACGAGAAACGACACTGCAAGCCTTCGCTCAAAATTGAAAGACAGGGGTGCAAATTAGTGGATCCCACTTCGAACAAGCAAAGAACCAAGATATGATAAAATACCCAAATGCGAGAGAACGAGCTATCATTTCTATTGGCCAGGTATTATCTAGACTCAGTTCTTTTAGTTTATTATTGATCCTATAATTAATTCTTTGTTTTACTAAATTTATTTTTCTGTTCCAAAGGCTGCAACCTGGTACCGGTGAAAAAATCTAATGACTCCCATGAATTCAAGGTCTCGAAAAATGAACAGCGATATTCTTTACAACCGAAGGGTATGAAGAACAGGACACAGAACAAAGGGTACGAAAGCCGGACTCACAATCTCCTTTCTAAGCCTTCGCACAACACCTCGTCCAGGTGCACTGCCTTCTCTTTGTGGAACATAGTAAGGAGAGATGTACAGAAGATACTAAGGAAGGAAAAGACCACTTTGATGTACGAAACCTTAATAAATGATGTTGATAATCAGAAAAAAAGATGAGGATTACCCGCCCTACATTCACAACTCTTAAAGCAAAAAAAAAACTACTAAATGAAAATGTGAGCCCGTTCCTTCATAGAGCACTACAGTCTCACTACATTATTCGTCCACCGCCTTTCCAGACCGCCCAGAACAGATCGTGTTCAGCCAGCCTAATGTGCCAAAGAAACATGTACGAATGGAACAACCGCATAAGAACCTACGCTTTACGCGGAGGAACCTCATGAATACTACGTAAACGAAATGTATGTGAGTGTCCTTTCGTATGTGACGATAACAATGACGATGAAAAAGAAGGCAGAACTGAGCTGTGTTACTGGTTTGGAGGAGTTATTAGTTACGGGATTAGAGCTTTAGCGAGGTGTTCCTCAGATCTCCCAGACTTAATAATTGTGACCACAAGAATCCCAAGCGAAGTTCCCCACCGTACTTACTAAGGATGGACACATGGTGACAATAGTACATAGAAGCAAACTATAGCTGCCACCACCACTATTCTATAAAACGAATGAAGAACGGAAAGAGAACAGAAAATAGAATAGAAATCGAAAATCTGAAGCTGAAAACCTGTCGATCCGCCTATCTCGTCTACAAATTATTGATGTATTGAATTGATTTGAAGAATTTCATGGAAGCATCACCGGATACCGATTCAGAATTGTAAGATACTAAGGTTAGAGTGAGATTCAGATCTACCTCAGCTCAAAAATTGAATTTTAGGCGATAAAAACTAATAAGGTCCTCTCTACGTCCCTTTTAAGCCCTTTGCAATTCTACACCGGATTGAGGCTACAAAGCTCTTATCGTGAGAGACTAGGCAAAAAATATAAGCTGATTTCAGAACTTGCACTTGATGAAAGCTATTAGTTTTCAGCGATCATTAGCACCTTCTTTGTGGATAACAAGAATAAGGTCGGCAAGGATAGCGAGAGAAAGAAAAAACTGAACCGCTGAAACATTAGCGAAGGCCTGGGCGCTTTTCAGCGTCGAAAGATCGGGGAAAAGATAGACCGCGCGAAGAAAATAGTGCAGCCTAAGAATGCGACGGCCGTTAGACGTCATCCCGATTACGGCGATATCGTTCATTTCCAGCTTGGGATCATCAAAAACGTTCTACAACTCTCTTTATCTTCTTCATCACACATTCTCTTATCATTTTTTCTCAGTAGGAAAACCCTGTGCCGATGGTAAGGTGGGGTGTATGCATTCCCCAATTCTCCGCGCCCTTGAAAAGAAAAACCTTTTCGATCTTGAGGACTCTTGAAGAGGCTAGCCCGTGACTGTGATTGCAAAACAAAGTCCTTCACTGGCTCTACAAAGAAAAGGTGTGGAGGTAAGCAAAGCGACGAACAAAGGCGACTGTTATCCGAAGATCATGTGTGATTCTTGATGTAAAGTTAGTGCGAACGCAAATGTTCGTCTTGGATGGCGGATGGATGGATTTTAACCATGATGTGTAAAGGTCGGATATCAAATTCACTATTCGGACAACTGACTTCGCACAATCATCGGCTTTCCGAGCTCGAGCGAATTACATTACACTTAAATGGCCTACATATTCGTATGCTCAACTCGAGAAGAAAATCAGTCTGCTACGTAACGTCTTCAAAGGAAGGGAACAGCAGCCGGAGCAAGCAAGTCACCACTTATGCATCAAAGACACTTGAAAATTAGCCACTAAGAGAATATTATTAATTGTAAAAGAACATACCGAGGAATAAAACAAATGATAAAAAAATAAATGCTTCGATGTGATTTCAAAGCTCGCAAAACAAGCATTACGATTTCGCTTTCTACCCCTACATACGGCTCAAATGAAGGGCAGTGCATCATGGCTGGTGGAAAAGTCCCAGATTGGAGTGGACGTGCATATCCTGATGGATAATCGGCGATGACCCCAAAAACAAATAACGAGATCCGTTGTTTTCATGCTAAGCGGAGATCGGTCAGTCATTACGGTGGTAATATCCAAACTATTGGTGAAACACCCAGCATTTTGGAAAGAAAAATTAAATGATGACAGATCTGCAAAGCAAAGAATAAGTGAGGGCTATGGAGTTACAGCAAGTTTCTTTATAATTTTTTACAAAGTGCTCTCAAACATGCGAAAGGAAAGTCACTACTTATACTCTGCACTCAAAAATGGGGTAAGCATAATAATTTATGCACCTAACATTGATCTATCATTTTGAGACTGCATCACGGTCTCAAAGAGGTTTTGGTGGTTCGTACATCTGCCAAACTTTTACTATAGCAAGTTTATTACCAAATCTACCTTCACATCATGAGTACGGTACATAATAAACATACAATTGCTATGAGCATAGCACAGTCCTATAGGGGCACCGTTTCTATGTTTCCTCAATTTCCCATTCCTTTCCATTCCTCTGAGTTGCTCCCACTAGTGGGTCCGCCGATGAGGAACTAAGGGCTCCCCATCGTCTTATCTACCGCCGCCTTACTGTAGATTCTGTTATGCGACCCAATGGGGTCGCTTTCCATACGATCTCGGAGAGGCACTCCCTGTCAGCTCTACCCTCGGCGAGCCGGGACACAGCGATGACAACAATAATGCCGATTTCCGGCTCCGCCTCTTATTTATATCCCTCGAGAGGGCGTTCAGTTGAGTCATCGTGAACTGGGGTTCACGACAGTTTGTATACCTACATAATCGAGCAACTAAGAATAACATGATTAGTTCAACTTGACCTTGGCTTTGAGGGCCGGCATTTGCCTTAAATTGCCCGCCGTTCCACGATTACTCCCTTTCTTTCATTGGGAGTTTTGCGATTACTACTTAGTACGATCCTACCGTGTTGGGCGTCAAGGTCAGTCAGTAAAAAAAAGAATTACGAAGCAATGACACCTCTTGTATAAGCAAAGCCGCCCGCTCTCGTAAACGCCTTCTGGAAGGAGTCAATCACTCAGTTCTTTCTGATGCATTACATGGTTAACTTCGATCCAAAATATGAAAATTTTCAAACATCTAAGATGTGGGTTTAGGGCATCGCCATGTAGAAAGAATGTGTGAAAAATAGAATGACCTATACATTCGAATGGAAATTTCAAATCAGAACCAACTGAATGAAATGGACGCAAAATCTTGAGCGTGTTTTATAATCGAGCAGGAACTGTTAAGGAAGGTCTTCCAACTCATGGCGCGCTTTTCGAAAGCAGTTTTTGCATCGTGTGGGGGTACGTGCATGGAGCATATAACTGATGTCAATTTTTGCTGAGGGGCTTTATGAATGCCAAAAAAGGGATTGACGGTTCGATCCCCACCGATGACAAATTTCTGCAAAGTTTGCATTTTCAGTTTCTGGGTTCGTAAACATTCAAATATGAAGATTAAGTGCAGCAATCACCTTTAAAATTCCAGACTACCCCTACTGTCACTTTTCGGTAGGTTTTACATACCAAATTTTTGGGCCTGTCAGTGCTCATAGCGCACCCACGAGGCATTTCTGCGCGAAACGGATTTGATATCCGTGCTCAAAGGGGCGAACTATCTCTAGAGGTGAGTTTCCAGCCCAATCGAGGTTTGATCATCCGACAATTTTAGCTGGGCATTGGTACACCTTCGACTGCACGTTCGACGAAGGATACGGCGATATCAACTGCCAGGGAATTATCACTAATTTTCTTGTTTGACGCTTGATAGGTAAAGTTATAGAGATGGGCATTCGTGGTGTGCATATTTCATTGATATTCATAGATTTTGTGAGTTATTGACTTCTACAGGTAGAAGGGCACCATTACCCATGACCGTTAATTGTCTTTACTTTCTCGAAGTTAGAGTCAAATTTTGGAATTGGCTAGAAAGCTAGAAATGTATCACAAAGGTGACCTCCTGGACACGAATATGGCACTCAGTTGATGCGAAAACGCGAAGTGCGAGCGCTAGGGGCCCCAACGTTTACAAAAGCAGATCACCGAATCCACCGAGAATTGGTAAAAGGAGTCAACTTGGCGGCTGACAACGAAAATTATAGTCAAAAGTGAAGGCAGAAAATGCAAAACTTCTGCCATTGCCGGGATCCGAACCATAAACCCCTGCACATCGCCCGTTTGAGAAATCATCGTCGTCCAGTAGGTCATCCGATTGCTGCAGCATCCGCACGTCGGAGAACGATTATGGAACTGCTACGCACTTTTGGTACATGATGGAGATAAGATTTTATTTCTTTCCGCATTTGATTTTGTATTGGATTTGAAATAGAGAAGCCTTCGGATCCGCGCATGCTCAAAGCTACAGAATGCGTTACGACAAGTGGGTTAAACTCGCCTTTTTAAAAAAAATTTCTTGACTCATTTTTTGGCATTCGTAGGGCCGCTCAGCAAAAATGGAACCAGTTATATGTTTCACTTAGGTACCCGCATACAATGGAAAAAATCGCTTTCTGAAAGCGCGTCATGACCTGAAAGATCTCCCTCGTGAGGTGCGCAGCGCACCGCTGTTGTTCAACGCCAATCCTAAAACTGTGTCTACAGCAAAACAAGGCAAAACTCCAATTTTTTTAAAGTATCAAGTCTAAGATTCAAGTCTTAGGGTTTAATCTAGATGAATCTAGCATCAACAAAGGGTGAAAATCCTAGAACAAGAAACTGATCAAACGACGTATACTTTTTCTGTTAGCATAAACAACCGATTAACAAGTCTGGCCATACTGGCAAATCCAAAGCTGATACAGTCACTCAATTCATCTCGGAACGAACGAGGAGCATTCTTTCCCTGGCTCAGCTTCAGTGTAAAAGCCGGGGCATTACGTATTTTACCCGCGAGTAAAGCAGATGATGGATTAGTCTTGGGTTACGATATTACAACGAAAGGATTATGGAAATGAGTCCATGTTCGAATCCCAAAACAACCGGTTTACAGCTAGATTGAGGAATTACAACTAAGCAATTTATGGATGCAGATTCTACACTAACAAGAAACAGTCTAAAAAACGGTGTTTCCTCCCTTTTTAAGGTCGCGAGTCTGGACAATTAGCTCACCTGGACTAGACTCCACCGAAGGTGATTTAGCACACTGACGTGAAATGCAATAGCCCACGAGACATCGCATTTTGTCATAATTACATGTGGAACAGGTCCATTCGGAACCGATCTTGATTTAGCGCCTCCACCATAATGAGAGACAGCGTAGAACATACAAAAAACGCAGCCACATCTCTAACCAGCCAGCTGTGCGTTTAATGCGGCTGCGAGCGTGGCGCTACGCGATATTAGATGTTTCAAGCACGCCCACATACGTATTTTGTGGAAGGATTCTAGCTGATAACCCCCTTGATCACAGCCCAGAATGCGCAGAAACGGGTTGCGAGCCTGGCAGCGACCTTCAGCGAAAGTGGTCTTCTGGATAAACAAACAAAACTTCATTTTGAATAAAGAGACGATTTCTGCTAGACAAAAGCCGTCACCCATTTTATGGGCCTTACGCAGCACTAGCATGAAACACCTGTTGACACACAGCAACTGCAAAATAAGCAAGAAAGTGCGATACACTCGAAAGAGCAAACCGGACAAAAGGATAACCCAAGGAGTGTCGAAGAACAATGGACAAAAACCTCGAAGGAAAAATTAAGCAATTCATAATACGAAATCTCATAATACGAAGAGCAAAATTTTGCTTTTCAATAGCGTTTTCGGACTGCCGATAGTCCGAAACGTTAGAGACCGAAAGTACACATAGAAATGTTATACATTTTGAGAAGTTCGACGCATAAATTGAACCCTTAGCTTGTGATACTGATTTTAAACTGCGAAAATACGTGCCTCTCACTCCTCTTTCACCCATTTTCGCCCATCTATTGGATTCTCCAACAAAGTCCCGCGACAACTTTGTAAGCGGTAATCGCGAGCCTCGTAAACGCTACCGCTCGACATGAGCTCATTCCCTTCGGAATTCCCAACACAGCGAACCATTGAATGAACTCTAACCCTTGCATTTCTTGAGAATGGCCACTCTATCGCGAGTTCAAGAGCTTCACGATAATCTTCCACAGAGCAAAAGTCTCGGACTGTTGAACAAATAGGAAGCAACGACGATGTCTACCGGGGAGCTTGTTTAATGTTGAGCTTACGGGTAAGCAAGCAACGGAAGGAAAGCGTCGACGAAAGTTAACTCCGCTCTATACATTCAGTAGGAGAGATAGTAGGAAAAGAGCAGCAGAAACACCAAGTACCCAAATAAACGCTGAGTTGGTAAACCATCAAATAGTGGAGCCGAGTGTTAACGAGTACTTAGCAAGTCTTACTGATGAAGAGGGTCACATGCGAAACTAAACTGCTCTTAAAGAGAAAGGATCAAACATCATCAAATCATGAGAAAGGAATTGGAAGTACTACCGAGAAGTCACTTTTAGTAAAATCACAACACTGATATAAGGAAAGGCTCCCAAAATACTTCTGCCTGCGTGGTGATGAAATTAGGAAAACCACCGCGTTTTATGAAAAGCACCTGGTAGCAGCAATATAGTCCTTCCTTTGCTGAAAACAACGAGAAAAAACATTAAAACTAACATATAATGTCGGGTTATCGAAAAAACAGGGAGATGTGACTAATGAAGAAACATACCCTTGTTGAATGCGGGAATGTGGTGGTTCCTGCTAGCGATGATGTAGTCGATGGTATCGCCCGCACACTGTCCGATGCGTGTACCAACGAAACCTGATATGAAACATTTTGTTGTGCAGTTTCTTAAAGTGCGATCGGGCTGAGAGATCATCGGTGAACTGATTTCAGCTAACGAGAACGACTCGTAATCATTTTCGATTCAAATACTGAACTTTCCATTTACGACTTGTGGGCGGTATAGCAACCGTTGGAGCCACCGTTTTAAAGGCCACAACCAGTGATTTATAGAAAATCGGTATCAAGAACACCCTGTGGTGTGAACCAGTTTGCATAAGTAGTACAGTACATGTTTAGCTAAGATATGATCACACAGAGGTAGCGTAAGGGAACAAAAACCAGTGAATGAGATGTAGACCATGCACTTAGACAGTATCAACGAATATAGTCAAAATGGATACTTACCTTCATTCTCACAAATGCCATAATCAATAACTAATTTCGACGTAGTAGAGGCAGTCAGTTGCGCCAGGGATACAGAGGAAGTGATATCTTACTAACGCTCAGACTGCAGATGTCGGATCGTGGTCTTTCAGGTTCCGCTTTTTGCTCTCACGACTGCGTGCTAGTCGCAACCGATTTTTACAACTACGTACAAGTCCCCAAGATTTATAGTCACAGCTTTAGAAAAGTGAAAAAATGACCAAAAAATTTACACTGCAGGGAAAAAGAGGGAAAAGAGCTACCAAGGAGATGGTTGAAAGCAAGCAAAGCTAAAGAATTGGTAAGAAAAGGCCACGGCATTAAAGATTGCACCATACGCCACCATGTTTACTATGTCTCGAATGACTCGAATCACGGAACTTATAACAGTTACTATAACCGGTATGTGCACTCAAAAAATCAAATAAAATGTATCGACAGAAGATTCGCATATTGATTTCGATATTTTTGAATGTTGATAGGTGTTGATTTCCGCCGCAGCCCGCGATGCGAAAGTTGTTACAAGTATGCTGAGTTATGAGCAAAACCTTCGGTGTTGGACGCGACTCGAACCCGCACTCCAGGCTTTCTGGGCGTATGTGTGCTAATCCATTACAAAAATTAACTCATTTGCATATTGTTTACCTTGGACACACCATCAGAAGCAGAAGACTGTGCCGATGGAGCACGAAGCATGAACACTCAGGAATCTTATGGCCTCTTCCTGGAATACTAAAAATTAAAAAAGAGCATTAACCTTTGGCACTGAAAATACGCACAATCAAAAAGAGAGAACAAAAGTTTTTCGTTCAGTTCAGTCAGACTGACAGGAGCTGCATGCATAAGAAATTTCAGCAACACAAGTAAAAGCAAATTAGCAAGCAAAAGATACGTTTAGCAATATGGTAATTGGCACAGCGAAGCGAACCAAATCACGAATATCGTAACATTCTCAGAAAAAAAGCTCGTAAGTGCGATTCAACGAGTTTGGGGAATGCATAATGAATTGAAACTGCTGCGAAACACCCCGAGGTCCAAACATTAGGATGGAAGGAAAGCAATACGTTAAGCCACGACCTTGTAAGAAAAAGGAAATCCGTGGCGACATTCCCATAAACTTCAGAAAGAGGAAGTCACGATCAAGCGGTTTGGAAAGATGGAAGGAGGTTCGTAGATTTCTTGCTGATCACTTACACGAACTAGTATACAGCCAACGAAGAGTCATTAAGAAACTACAGTCCTATGCCTGCTGTTGAGATCTAGTCCAAACACAGCTCTTGTCGAAAAGAGTGACCAACCCTACCCTTCCCCCACACTGGTAACGAGAACTGACAGGACAGGAGTCTTCCAAAAAATATCCCTAATTTATGGGCGCCTGAGTTCGTTTTCTTTCGTACTCCTCTGTACGAAATGTATCGATTCCTCCTGTTCCACTTGTTGCTCAGTAATTGCACAGGTTCTTCCTCTACCGAGATGCATGCCTGGCGAGTCGGAGCCCAGAATATCTTTGGAAAATCCAGAGCTTATCAAATGCGCTCCTCAACGGTTTCACGCACCTCACCGTCCTTTCTTTTCAAAGGAAAATTATTCACGGCCTTAACCGTCGAAGTTATCCCATCGTGGCCAGTAATATCTAGTAGAGTGTATAATGCCGAAAGAATATTTGAATAACAGCAGCCGTGTTCTACTGATGATTTGAGGTCAGAGGTAATACGCTGTGCTTTCCGGTATCGGCGTAAAGCTTCAGGGAACGTGAGCATTAACATCACGCTGCTAAACATAACGAAGCATTGGCCTCAGCAGTACTATGAACTATACGTGGTTTGTCGAGATGGCTAGTTTACATATGAAACTGATTCAGTGATGCCGCTGATCTGTTCGAATTTACCACTTCTCAAAGCGTCCGCCAAACTTGCCAGATCTTGATTCCATTCACTTCTACTGGGATTTTCAACCGTAGACAAGACGAGTCGAATTAGCCATCCTAGTATGGGGTCATCCTGAATAGCCGAGGGAAATACCCGGGATTGAATGAATGGAAAATTGCGTGCAACGTGCTAATGGGTGATGACGAGACTTTAAGCCTGTATCATTGCCGGTGCAGGGCAGATCTATAACTGCTGCTCTTGTTACATGTGAGTTAGGTGGTAAATCAGTTGATTTTCCATTCGCTCAATTACATTAACAAAAGTTGCAATACAAATCAATCAATCGGCATCAACATATGGCCAACACCGCAAACTGTCACAGGCTGAAACCAGATCCTAAAGACACAACTATCTCAAGTACTAACCTTATGCATTAAGCGCCAACGCGATATTAATGCTAAAAACTACATTCTTAGCAGTAAACAGAAAAGGCTGTAAGCACATTTCATATAGGGAAGAAGGGAACTCAATGAAACTATAAAAGAATGAGTAAGTGCGACCAATGATAAGACAGAAAAACGAGCAAGTTCCAAAACTGAAGACATGATTGGATTCAAAAAAAAAACTGCAGACCTTATTGATCCTACTCAAGCTGCCCCCTGGTCCTCGGAGCAAAGTACGCATCATAAAACCAATGAAAATGAGGTTAAATCCAGAACTGTGTTGGAAATACGTCGAAAAGGCTCATTGTAACGCATGTAGTGAAATTTGAGCTCTGACCTTGTACACTTTAATGGCTTTCGTGAACTCATGGACTGCTTACACGGGAAGCTCTGAGCTGATCAAATATTGAATTAGATGAAAACATGCATTCCGCGCCTGGGAGAATAAACAGTAGAAAAACACAAATGCAGGTCACGAGACGATACTCGATATCGTGAGGTCAGTAATGGAAAAGTCGAAGCTTACGAGCGGTACGTGTAAATTATAAGTATAATTATTTATATATAATAATTAAACTTATTATAAAGAATATAAAGGATTATGAGTGTGAGCAGGCCAATGATATGGAATACCGTCGAAGTCCAATGCCTCAGGGCCAACTGCGTGAAATCTCATTGGTAAACAATGAGAATAACGCGCACATAGGATTAGAAACGGTACTGGAATTAGTGATAAAGGGGCCGTATTCTGAATGAAACAAATTACCTAAAATTAAGGTACCTAAAGAACAAGAATAGGAAAGATCAAAGCCGTAATCGTGGACAGTATCTGTATGTCTCGGAGGGGAAAGACGACTATATCGACTATCCCCTGCGGATTCATCGCTGTTTGGCTCACACCGAAACCGAACCCGTTCAAAAGCATTTAATCTGAACACCATGAATCTGGCTTTATACCTTCTTACAAAGGTTCTGATCTTTTCCGAACGGATAGTGTGGACATTCACAAAACAAAATTAAAACTCAAACATATTCAAGAAAAATGGTACAAACAGGCCGGAAAGAAATTGTAGGAATGAATCATGAGCTATGATTAGTTGAGTATACTATCAAATACACAAACTAAACTCAAAAAGATGTAACTTGACTAACATGTTTCAGCGAACACGACTGGTGCTAGTCATAATTCAACAAGACGACGGATTTTTTTCCATCAAAATGAAAATTCACACGTCATATATGCGTTGTTCGCGATCGACTGACTGATAGAGGTGATGTGAAGTTCACATCGATCGTGCTCGCACTGATATTTTTACATCAAAATGTGACTCACACAAATAAAAGTTCATGAAATTGAAAAAATGCCAGATATCGATGCAAGAATATCATATTAACAACAAGCAAATTAAGGAAAACCACGAGGAGTATGAACTATGCCCAAAGGTCATTCACCAGAAATTTAGGATTACTTAAGATCACTTTGGACGGATTCCTAGAAGGATTTGTACAACGAATGTATCTTTCCTAAATCCCAACCTTATCGATGCAGCTCACAGACCAGATGCGATTACCTTTTAATGATGAATCATTGCCGTTCTAAAACATTCGAAGATAAACAATTTATCACTCCCCATTTGACTATTGTCAGCATGAAGTCATGGAATATGAAATCAAATCGAAACTACCGAAACGCTTTACGGGACTGAGCAAAAATCAGTTCCTATCATCAAAGGACACGATGTACCTAGATAGTAAAAAAGGGAAGATGCGGCCGTGGCTTTTAAGAGTGAACGACGTTACTAAACCTTGCGCCATCCGCTTCTATGAAGAACCATCAAATATATATACACTTGCTGTGGATTTTCTCCATAATTTACGATACATATGACAAGCTCAACTTGCAGGAATAGCTACACTGAGGAGGAAATATGCTTGAAATCCTTCCTAGCTGATTATCGGCGCATTAGCGGCGCCGCTCCCGAAGTGTTGAAAGACGGAAGCATGCTGATAAGACAAAATTACTTGCGCCTTCGTTATCGCTTTGACAGTACCACGAAAACTACGAATTTGCAGGACGCACACTTTTAGAACACTGCAAAATTCGCACTTCTCTCATTCTATCACTTCAATCCCACTTCACGCAATAGAATAGTCACCCAATGCCTTTCCCCACGTTGCACTTTTGTTTCTAGCCATGCATAAACTACACGTTTGATAAATTGTTGTTGAAGGAGTATTGTACCGTGGCCCTAATATCTATCGCTTGAGACACCATACCCGTTGGTCTTAAAGCCGTACGCCGGTCAGCGGTTCGGTTGATCCTGACTTTTAGCATACTAACCAATGACCAAAGCTGCCACTGAAAGTAAATTACATATACAACAGATCTACTGTGCATCATACGCAAGGGACGGCAACGGTGGGAAACGCACGTAAGTAGTACTTCTAACACGATGTGAAATCTCCCTTTCTCCACAAGAAAGCTAGTTCACCCTCAAAATTCTCTCCAGTTTTCGCGAAAACACACAATTTCGATCTCCATAGCACAGTTCCTGCTTCTCATGGTGAGTCCAAGGTGGTCAATGTGCAAATCTTCCATTCGTACATATTTCATCTCATTTTTTGAGTTCCCCGAATTCCGTATAGGGTAAGATCAAACAGGAAGTTCAATTCTTTCCAGGCATGGGAAGTTGCGGATGTGGAAGATATACGCATTTTGAGAAAGAATGTGAGTTTGAGTTTCGCATCCGGAAGCACGAAAACAGTGAAATGTAATCGAATTAGTGGAGAACTCGCCTTACATTAATAGTAGGTATACTTGAAACTGATGTGACAGGTTCCTTGAAGGCCTTGGACAACGACAAGTTTAAAGTTCCTGATGATATTATAGGCAATTTCCTTGATTATGGCGATCATAAACGAAGTAATAGATCCAGCTGTTATATTATACGATGGCTGAAGAATGATCAATTATGGAAGTGAATCTTGCTGTTTTACACCACACTGATCAGACGATGTTCAGTTTGACGAGCTGTCCAATCACACAGCTTTCACAGAGAGTTGATTTTGCAATTTCAACTGATCTAAGTTCTTAGTAGCATAATAGAATATGGTCCGAGGGGCTATTGAAAACACCGGGATTAGAGGTGTTGTTTATATTGATAACTCCTTCGCTGTACGCTGTGATACGCTAGAGGGTCTTCAAATGAGCACGAGCAATGGCTGAGATGTGTTATGACTAGAGCGATTCCATAACCAAATAGGCATAAAGTCATACTACTTCAAGCAATTCTATAAAAACTGTACATACGAAAAGCTGCTGCACCTCAAATAAAGCAGACACCCTTGCAAAACGGGTGGGGTGTTATATCAGTAAGGCCACGGTCATACTCACCGCCGGCAGGGCGTGGCTGCGTTCATAGGCAGCGAGGGAGATACGGGGGAGATGCAGAGGTGACCCAGGCAACGAGGCAGGGTGGCATAGGCGGAGACGCAGGCCACGCCTTGCCACCGGCACCGCAGAGTATGACCGCGGCCTAAGACGTAGACATTTTGCACCAACACATCTAAATTTCGGGAAGGAATGCGAATAAACAATTGTGAGCCACAGCTGTGAAGCTTGTCTGGTTCTAAGTCAATGAGGGAAGAAAACCGCGGTAAATGAACCACTTATGCTCACCACTGTCTTACTTATAAGTACAGCACGCGGTTGCGATAGTAAAGATGCTCAGATGTCCTCCTTATGTTGCAAAAAGTAAAGCGCAACAGCGCAACAGAAACCACACTGAATTCACCGTCCCTCCATGACCTTTGTGAAGCATATTCTAATGGTGTTTCAGAAAAACGTTAAATAATAACGACCAACCAGCAAAGAAGGTCAAAAATGGGGGCTACCTTAGAGGAACTGGAAGCAGTATTTCTGAGCGATTATGATTTTACCACAGATTACACAGTTAACGACGGCAAACTACGATTACAACTAACATAAGAGAACCAGTGTACTCTGGTACCGGCCCGTATAACCAAACAACTCTCACTATCCATATGGAACTCTTCAATGCGTTCCTGCGATATTCAATACGGTCTACGATACTTAACAAAGAAAACAGCGGACACATATCGTTACGTGATTAAATAAACAACAATTATGATGGGACGAAACAAAGAATATGTCAGGTAAAGGTCAGATAGGCAAAGAAGGAATGTCACAAGTCGACAAATTATTCACCACCACCATCGAACAATACATACAAAACATAATGATTCAAAAGCGATGCGAACGACGACCAAAGCATTTCGCGATCGATTTCGATGCAAGAAAACGTTCGCTGTTGAATTGTAACACATTTTGTGATGAGCACGGGCATTAGCCCTTCGATGAGGTAAGAGCTAACGCGGAAGGACCAGCAATTTTCGGAGGACCATTGTAATTAGAGTGGTGCGGGGGCAATTAGTCGCCACATCCCTGAAGGAGTGACCGATCGATAGCAAGGCGAGCGATTACGGGAAAGGTCGGTCGGCGGCCGAAGGAACGTTGATCACCTCCTAAGCGATGGCCTCCTTCAAAAACGCCGCTCGGGAAATTCAGTTCAAGTGGAGCTTCTTCGCTCATTGAAAGGCTGGATAAGCTGAGAAACAGGAGGGCAATCATAGTAACTAATGGAGACTCCTCAGCAGCCTTCTAACTAATTTCGCTGCTAATTTAGTTGAGGTGGGGGGGGGGGGGCACTCCACTCTGCAAGGCATCCCGCGCTATTTTCGTCTAACAATAAGTTCTAATGATAAGGAACACCCCCCCCCCCCCCAGCACTGAGTAAGAATTAGGTAAAAACATAGATGTTGGTGCACAAGCCGATTAGTGCAGGACGTACCAGCTAACAAATGACAGCGGGGAAATAAATAGCTCTCTCCCGCCTATATTAGCACCATAGTTTCCTACATTAAAGGCACCGGGAGGGTGAGGGCAAGGATGAAAGCGTATTTGAGAACACTGCTTTCATTGAACTAAGCAAGTTCAGAAGAGATAATGTGTGGCGAAAATAGCGTTGAAAAACGTGCCTCGGACTATTCCACTACCCCAGATACCCCGAGTTGGGTCAAAAAAATAATTTTCGCTGAAACTTCGCCTTTACAGGTTATTCAGGGCTGATCACGAATATCACATCCGTTTTTAGGCCTTTGCGCCAATGTGGTGCAATTGCACCACATTGGCGCAAAGGCCTAAAAACGGCATGTTGGTGCAACAACTCATTTCCACCAAAATCGCTGAAACTTTGCCCAGGGAGGTTATTCAGGGTGCTGATCACGTATATGACACCCGTTTTCGCAAATAACCCCCCTGGACAAAGTTTCAGCGATTTTGGTGAAAACGATTGCTGCACCAAATTGGCGCAAACGCCAAAAACGGATCATATTCGTGATCAGCACCCTGAGTAAACCCTAAAGGCGAAGTTTCAGCGGAAATTATTTTTTGACCCAAAATTTTTCTGACCCTCGCGGTATCTGGGGTAGTGATAGCGGAATAGCGCCCGTGCCTCTGTAGCGTTATTGCGATCCTAGTGCGCTTCACCTCGAACTGCACCTCTCAGGGGGCGAGTTGCCTGCTGGCGGAAGTGGACGCCACTGACATTTGTGTCGCGTAGGGCGAATTTGATTTCGTTCATGATGACATCAAACAAATGAAAAAACAGACAGCAAGGGTGCTATGGAAGTTAGGGGGGCCAGCACTGTGCTCTGCGTCTCTAAAGCTATGGCTAGAGCGCAGAGAAGCCATAGCGCTAGCCAAATCGGGTTCGAATTCTGCATAGAACGATTCTGATGAAGCAAATTCGTGCTTCTTTCATCCTATGTTAGCCTAAGCCTTGGGAAAGGAGATTCCCGGCGCTACTGGAGTTGGGGGGGGGGGCCACTCGACAAAAGCATAAGTTGCCCTCAATTTCTGTTTATAGGCACTCTCAAGGTTATTTTATGCCTAGATACAGCTAACTAACTGAAAAAACAATCAAACTATTCCTCCATCAGAATATAACGAGAAATTCACTTCAACTAGACTAAACAACCACTTACGCATATTCGCTTAAGCCTAGGGAAAGGGAATCTCCTTCCCCAAGGCTTAGGCTAACATAGGATGGAAAAAAAGCACGAATTTGCTTCATTAGAATCGTTTCTATGCAGTATTCGAAGCCGATTCGGCTAGCGCTATGGCTTCTCTGCGCTCTATCCCTGCGTTAGAGACGCAGAGCACAGTGCGCTGCCCCCCCCCCAACTCCAGTAGCACCGAGATTCCCTTCCCCTAGGCTTAGGCAGGTACGCGTAAGTGGTTGTTCAGTCTAGTTATAGCGAATTTTTTAAAATATACCAGTGGAAGATTAATTCAATCATTTTCTCAGTAAGTTAGCTATATCTAGGTATAAAATGACCTTGAGAGTGCCTATAATCAAAAATTGGGCGCGACTTTTGCTTTTGTCGAGTGGCCCCCCCCCTAACTCCCATAGCACCACAGCAAGTAATAAGTGAAGCGCCTAGCCCGCCCACTTTCAGTATAAAAGACTTTCCACAAATACGTGCTGAATGAAAGATGATCAACTACATATTGCCTTCCGCCCTAAATTTTCCCGCGAAAAGCTGTCGCTTGCGCGATTGCGGGCTGTATAACGTCTTCGACGTCATGATTAAGAGTAATTGGAGATCCTCATCTCTTCGTGTGGTTTTACTTTTACTATGAACACCGTACGTAGCGGAGCGTGAGCTCTATTGTCCTTGAGCGGTATTCGATCCAGGGCTATGCTTGTGATACGGCGCAATTAGTCACTGCTCCACATGTCAGTAAAGGTTTAATGATGCTTTTGTCAAGATTTGTGTCGTCACTATGTGCTGGATGGTTCCATCGCTTCTTATCAACAGCTATCAAAGGATCAGAGGTGAGGGGGCGGTCTTGGTCAATGTGCCTTGGGCTGTGCCATGCTTCCGACTTTTATTTGGAATCACAGAGCCGTTTGAACGCCACTGAATTTTAGAAACCTTTCATCATAGGAGTTTAGATAAGATTCACATGCAACTCCTTGATCAAAGTGTTTTCAGGGGTGCTGAGAGCCATTGAAAGGGACCGAATAATTTATTTTAGGAAGTTACAGGTTGTAAACAGACGTCAGCACCACATACCACTTTACACTACTTAAATAACAGGCGCATGTGATTTAAAAAAACACCGGGCATATGTGGTAAATTGAGTATTTTCGCCACAAAAAAAACCTGGATAAATACCAAATCGTAAAGTTACTGTTGAGAGTTCCGAGGCGGGATCTTTGGGCCAAAAAAGCTTATTTTGTGGTCTTAATACAAGAATACTTGACATATGTATGTGACTAACACTGCATTCCATCAAAAGAAGATAAAGAAGCAAATGCAAACAAACGTTCCTCCTGTACGACGTTCTTGGTGAATGTGCTGAATGGGCTCGAATGTGTCGAAGGAAAAGTGTGCGCTGTTATGGTCATCTAAAATGCCTGCCCGAACGTAAGAAAAACCTTGTGCGAAACTAGAAGTTGTTTTCGGTGTTCGCATCCACAGCCCCGCCAATCCCTACGTCCTTACTTGATCTGATCAACGATGACGGTTGTTTGCCACCTGATCGAGTGATGATTGAACAAACACACACACACACACACACACAGCTGGTATTCACGCGCGTTTAGCGTGGTAGGCAGTTGACCAAAGCAGAGCAATCAACAGCAGTAGTTGTCCAGTACGCAATAACTTTGTGTATCCAATCTCACGGACAGGTAGAAAAAAATCCAGATATGATCCGTGAAAGGTACTGGGGATGTTCAAGTCGAAGGAAAAAAAAACTAAGAATAGGAAAGAAGAGGTGTTAATTATTGAGAAAGTGAAAAAACCCTTCCCCACATTAATTCCGAAAAGGGGCGTGTCACGCGAGATAGGCGGGCCTTGTAAGAACAGACGGTAGCTGTCAAAAAAGGTGCCTATTATAAAGCCCCGGGCGGAAATTTCGCTACATATAGTCTTCCTAGACCCGCATGACTTATTTTTGGATGACTAACTTTCGTAGTGCTTATTACTCACATTAGCCCTCCTTTTCCATAACAGTTTAGGGTTTGCTTGCTTGTTTAGGGTTTGTGGGTTGTAGTCAAAGCTGTAGATAATAGTTCATGGTGCAGTGCCGATGCGGTGAAGCGCCACGCGCCCTCCGGCCGCGGTCAAGTATGGGCTGAGAATTCCTGAAGGGGGAGTCGTATTCATGGTTGGAAGGGGTTCATTCATTCTTTTCATTTTTTGATTTTGGGCCTGGGACAATAATTCGGTGTCTTCAAAAAAGGACTATTATCAATTATCTGCACTTCATATAGCAATCTTTTCTTCACAGAACTACGATTTTTCATGGCGTCCATCATAGTGCAAGGGAGAGAGTCGTATGGTCGCCGTCGGTTTCAGTTACGGGGGTGGTACTTAGAAATTATACGAGATTCATCGCTAGATACATATTGCTCTCGGTTCTGGTTAATCCTTCGTCCGCCGAGGAAATGCCGAGCACGTCGAGAAGATGCCGCTACACTGGCTCCTCTCGCATCGGAACGCCCATCGAAAGGTGGTACGCGTTCGAACTAGCCTCAGACAAGTGCAGTCCATTAGTTTGGCTTCAAACGTTGGGTCAAGGAAGTATACCTTAGGTATACTCAGGGAAAAACCTTCGGGAAAACCACTCCTCGCGCAAGAACCTGTTCGAAGAGAGAACTCCTCTCAAACACTCCGGAGTCCCTCCTCTTCTAGGCAGAGGATGCTGCGCCATAATAAAGAGCTCTGCAACTCTTCCATTACGTTGAACCGAATGCCGAAGAAATCCCACCATAAGAGGACATCGAGGATATAAGCTGTGGGAATAAACCAGCTAAAGAAGCGGTGTCGAGAGGTTGAAGAAAGGAACAGGATGTCGCCCAAGTGGCTTTTGTCGAGATCTTACACCGAGGGTGGCAGCTCTCTTTTTTTACATGAAAACAGTGCTAACGGTGAAAAAAATAGTTGCACATTAGGTCTGGTTCAGGATAACAAGGAACAAAGTTTACCAGGTACTTCACTATTAAAACTTTTCAAAAATGAAACGGTCACAATGTTTGAGAAAGATCGATGGATGTGAGCAGTGGAACAGGATGAATGATGTGAGATTGTAGTCAGAAGAATGAAAAAAGACTAAAGTATCGACAAGCCGCTTCTTATACCAAGGAATTTAGTCTGACGACAAACAAGGTTTACTGAAAGCCTGACAGGGGTCTGTTGATAAGTGATCAAAGGATGGGATTGAATATTTAGAGGCAGTGACAGGGTAGTTCGGACCAAATATGGAAAGATTATCAGATATGAAGCTCGACGTGCTCAATAGTGCAAACGTGAAGAAAAAACGGATTGAAACGGACAAAACCCGAGAAATAAGAGCTCCTTCCCGCCAGTTAATCCCAAAAGGGGAGAGGTCGCCCTGAAAAAAAGGGGCTGGCTGTCATAAAACAAGTGGCAGCGGTTGGAGAAGACGGCTCCTGTAAAGACCGGGGCACTCGTTCTCATCGGGAATGTCGCCACATATATTCTTCTTAGACCCATAGCTATCATTTGCGCGAGTCCATTGAGGATTTCTCATTACCCACATTACCCCTAACACTGTCCTTAAAGATATGCTGAGATTAAATGAAACCTGTCTAAATTCTCACTGCGAAAAAGCTGAAACGTTTCCTGCAGAAGGGTTCAAAACTAAGTGAAATGGCTTGTCAATCGACTTCTCAAAAAAATCAATTCATTCAAAGGTGAAGATATTCGCGTGGGAAACATCTACATTGAAAAGCATTCCCCAAATGGCAAAATTACTGCCAGTCTGGGGAAGAGGGGGACGGATAGCGTGAAAAGACCTCGTTCTCTCGGGAACACTTGAGATGGTGAGCTTTTTGACTACGAGAGCTGTTGCAAATCCATGTGGAATCGGGTAACTGAGGATAACGGAGTTCAAAAAGGAATCTAAATGGATGAGTTTTTCTGTGAAAAAGGACAAAGTACCCATCTAATCCCCCGGAGACTTTGAAAAACGAGAGGGCAGGAAAATGGAGCTAACGGCAATAATGCTTCTGGGGAATCACAGCAAGTGCAGCTTGATACAGTCTTAATGGATGGAGTTTTTCTGTGAAAAAAAGGACACAGTACCCATCATATCCATTGGAGACTTTAAAAAACGAAAGGGCAGGAAAATGTAGCCTCTGTGGTAATAATGCTTTGGGTGATCACAGCAAGTGCAGCTTGATATAGTCCACTATACCAACTGTTACCGGTTCTATTCCTTGACACATTTGTAAAAGAGCAGTGAGAATATGACGCATTTCAGAGACAATTTGCGCATCAATGTGAACATTATGGGCTTTCACTCATCGTGTATGACAATGCAAACAATTCTACTGCATGACAAACTCTTGAGAATGCGCCGACCGGTCGAATCCAGTCCTGGTCGTAGAGGTGTTGGACTCTGGTGAACACTTACACATTAACTTTTGTGGCCTCCCTCTTGGGGCAGGTCAGGAAAAGGTGAAATATTTATTTATTACCATATTTATTGACCTATGAAAATACCTTATTTATATTTCATTATATCTTTTACGATTGATTCACCCTTAGTATTCCTTTGTGATTTGAAAAAGGTAATCGACGTTTTGTATCACCTATATGTTTCGGCTTTATGGCTCTGAAGAAGGCGATTTGCCGAAACGTTAGCTGAATAATAAAAATAATAACAATCGCGGAGGCTCATCACAAGCGTATTACCGATTGTGTAAAATGCCGAGATTAGGAGAGTCGGACATGGAGTATGGTGAAAGGCAGTTCCCTGCAGAAAGGAATGAAAATTAAGTGAAATGACTTGTTAATCGACTTAGAAGTTGGTGGGGAAGTGAAAATCTGGAGAGCGCGTAAGCCTGAAAGGACGCTTTAGCTAGTGGCTATCTTCGTGTCTTACTTTCAGTATTCATGTGGATAGATAGTGATGAAGCTAAATCAATCAGAGAGATTCGTAAGTGATCAAATGATCGGCGATTCATTGATGACTCGCACCATAAGACCGATTGATATGTGAACGAATTGGATCAAACAGGAGGTCAGAACACTCAAACGACGGGGATGTCCTAATTCGTCTCCGTGAACGAGACGATTGGACGATGATTGAAAACGAGAGCGAACGGTTCAAATGTGGTGAAATGACGATTAATGCATAGGAATGGCAGTCATAGCGCGATGGACGACGGACGCATGGGATGATGCGTCGGTCGGTGGTGGGTCGTATGTGCTTTGTGGAGAGACAGCACGCTCTACGGAGAGTAGCACAGTCATGGCGCAAGGTCAGATGAAACGAGTGTGTACGCAGACGTGACGAGGAGACGACTAGCCGTACGACAAAGAACTGCCCTTGTCCCTAAGTGGACATGGGAGTGTGCAGACGGAGAGCAGTTGGGTGAGAAAAAATCTGCACGACAACGACGGCCGCTCAGGAAAAACAGCGCTGAGACTCTCTGGTCCCACTCGGTCACTGCATAGAAAACTGCGTTGGTGGCACCTGAACGGGCTTCCAGTGCGTGGGTCTGCCCCACGACAAGAGTGTTCGGCACGAAGGCGCCCACTGCTTTCGTGCAGAACACTCTTATCGTGGCCTTTACACTCAACTTGTTGCTTTTACTCTTGAGATGTGGGGATTCGGAACGATTTGTGAGGACAGCTAGCTATCGCCAGTGTAGCCTATGCTCAGCGCTCTTTTTTCCCAGGGATGTTAGCAGTCATCACCCACCCAACTGAAGAGCTGCGCATTGCAGAGGATGAAAGCCCATTGAGTGGGTGCGTTGTATTGCCATGAGCTTTGCCGAATCATTAGTCTCTGAGCTTTCGATGGACGTTAATTGTGGGGTACCATTCGCTACGACAGGCCGTGGTAGAGGTTATATGGGCAATGAGAGATTGCTAAAATGTGTCATCCAAATGAAAGCTGGGGTTAATGAAAGCTATATGTGGTGCAGTTCACTGGTCAAAGGCGATCTCCCGAGATATGGAAGGGACATCGTTTCTAACAAGCTCCGCCTTTCTTACGTGGCCCGCCTCTCAGAGAATACTTTGCCGGGTGTGCCTTCAGTCTGTAGAGTATAGGATAGGATAATTACAGGACTACTGTATGTCACTTCGCACCTTACCTTGCAATTTCTAGCCCTGCCTGTACAATGACCTTATTTGGTTGCCTCCACCTTCCTTCCAGAATTGATCGCCTACCAGCCCGAGATTTCAATTCCTGCTCAAAATTTATGTCTACTAGCCACTCGCGAAAGTCCTGTTCGTGTATTTTGCACCCCCTACTTCCCCTCACCCATCCCATTATGCCCTATGAGGCGAGTAAAATGTTTATTTACCCCCAGTGTATAAACTAGCTGACAAAGAGAATATTTTTTTGGCACACATGCGTGGCGCGATCATAGGTCACTGATAATAAATTTGAGAGTTTTGTTTGCATCAACGAAGTGTTGCCAACTGCAAAGTACGAATGAACTTGATTATTTATACACCTTCACCTTTTCCTCGTGCTTTCACATCATTGTGGTCAACAGTCGGTGGAGAAGTGAATGCGTTCTTGAAGGCACACCATGCGTAATCAGATTAATGGCTTAATTTCTTGGGGCAAGTGGGTCCCTGGATAATGCTCAGGCTGCACCTCTGTTGCGGCTGAATGGTGCACCCTCACGGTGTTATGCATGCTTGAACACAACCAAGCCGCGCCCATCTAATCAAATCACGCCCCACCGTAGACGAACAAATTTTCAACTACTAGACGCTCACGTGGAACAGGGAACTTGTAGAAAGAGAAGATAATTCAGTGAAACAGCCATTTCGATGATGAAGGCAGCTTCCACATTGGAAATTCGCTCGTCTAAGACCAGGTGTTGGTTGGTTGGGTGGGTGTGGCTCGGTTGTGTTCAAGCAGGTACAACACGGTGAGGGTGCACCTCGCAGCTGCAAGAAAGGTGCGGTGTGAGCAGTTATCTAAGGACCCATCGCCCAAGAATTGTAAGCCACTGATCTGATTTTCGCCTGGTATAACTTTCACTGTTTCGTGTTTCGTTTTTTTTTGTAGTTTCTATCTATGGTAAAACAACTCACATCTGGAAATACGTCAAGATGTTTCACAAAAGGACAAACGTCATGTCTCAGTAAGCCAACTCTTACCGCTTATCTGTCAGTGAGTCACAAGGGTCCCATCCATTTCAGGGTTTGCCCTTCGACTTGAGTCTGATAGTTGGAAATAGATGCTTCGCTAACCGGAAGCACAAATAGGCGAGCAGAGGTGTCCAACTTTCCGATTCGCTGCATTTCATTTCGAACTTTGGGCGGTTTTTCTTCTGTCGTGCACTGAAATTATGCCACCCTCGCAACGTCAGTAAAAGCAGTCAGTGACTTCAGGGATTCTCCTTTATAAATGAGGGAATTGTCTGGTAAAAGTTCAGCTGAATTGTACATTTCTAGCCATACTCAAGCGTAAGCAGTATTGCAAGTACAACATCGGAGATGGGCCTTCCCTCTGCACTCTGCTGGGTTAACCTCAGTGTAAACAGAGAATGCCAAAAAAAGTAATTTTGCCCACGGCTCACATCTGCCAATTATACAAAACATAAGGAAACGAAAAAGATAAAAGTATTGGGGCAAAATATTTCCTAAATGTTCCTCTAAAAGCAGGAACAAGCTGTGGTTCCCTACGTTCACTTTCATAAAAATATAGAGCTTTCATTCGGCGCAGTCGGGCTTCGGAGTACCTACACTATCGAGGTCCGCGTAAAACGGTGAAGCCAGGCTCCGTGGTAGGTCTTCTGTGAGAAGCTTCCTGAGGATTGGTCCTTCGGTCCATGGAAGAACCCCTGCTGCTTGGACAAGGCTGCTATGATCCGAAGTATAATTTTCATGCCTCAAATCCGTCTCCGGGGGGGGGGGGGGGGTTCAGTGGTAAGGGCACGTTTTGGCTCTTGGGAACGAAGGGCGCTGGGAACCCGGTAAAAACGGAATTCAAAGAACATCACCCAGTATGAATCCCCTTAGGTACTCAGAGTGAACGGACCTTAGCAAGGTTGTGAACGAGGGCAACGAAATTCCGGATTTTGCCCAATTGAGGTGACACATCTTGTTCACTCTTTCCTCGCACGTGTTCCTGCTCGTGAAGAAGGCTGCCACTGAGTATAGCGATAGAGTGAGGTCTGCTCTCAAATCTGAGGATGAAATAACCTCAACAGAAATTGCTGTAGCTCGACTAAAATGGGGTTGAACGTGAAGGAGACAAAATTACTTTTTTTGGCACCCCTCTATATCAGTATTTATCGGCCTCCAGGTCAATTCTTAACCTAAGGAGGAGAGCAATTCTAGCAAAGCATAAAGAATGAAGAACGCGGCGCTGTTAAAACTTTTTGGGATCGCCGCGCATCCTACTTTCGTTCCAGAATCTTGTTGAGTTGAAATTGTAGGGTCACATGAACTACTGGGTTGGGACACGGTGGTCGATTTGACTGCGGACGATTTCGATTTGCGCCATTTTGCCACGCCATTTTCCTAGTTGTTCTTTTTTTAACGCAATCTTTTAGCAAGAGGCTGGGAGTAACAAGCTGCTTACAAGCATATGCTACTTTACATGAATTTGCCGACGGCTCTTTGTACCACCCAGGCTTTGGAGTGTTCACTTCCGGGAGCATGAAACGACGCTTCAGACACTTGGTCTTTCGCTAATGGTGTAAAAAACCTCTTCAAAACTTGCGCCGGCCTTGTAAGTGAAAGACGGTGCGAGGACAGCACGAGGGCGCAGCATCGAGTGTGAAAGAGGACTAGAGGACTCTAGCCCAAGGAATGCGTGAGCTGTCCTTGATGGGATGACGAGGGTCTAGGACACTCAAAAAATGCTCCAAAGGATGAAGGCGATTGAAAAAAATGCCTTTAAAGCTTAGCGCAACGGCAAATGGGGTCACCCAACTGAGAACTCTTCATAGATTTGGTCATGAAATTCCACCTACAACAACGGGCAACCTCTTTTCGCTGAGATCGTCAAAGGTGCTCTCCACAGGCTTGGTTGAGAAGTTGAGCACTACACCCCCCCCCCATCTCAGTCCTTAAAATTTTGCTGAAGGATCATCACTTTGCCCATCCCGTGAAGAGTGTTATCATAACACTGGAAGGCAGATACGACAACTCCTTCGAGTCCAGGCTAGACCGAGCTCGGGGAAGTGGCTGGCATCAATTTCCTTCATCTAGAAAACATGTAAAGCCTTTCAGCATGACTGCTAACATATTAATTCTATCCATTTAAAAGACTTATATCTTTAGGAGACAAAGGCGAAAACTTGGTTCCAAACCTAAAATAATCCAGAGTTTATATCCTCCTAGATAAGTACATCAGGAAAGAATGAGGGCTTGGTTGACAGGGGCAAGCATTGCTCTGATGTAAGATGTGGTGCTTCCAGATTAAATAAAAAATCCTGAAGTGATAGCAACTGTTTCAACCATGATCTACGATTTCGTATCCAGATGTGTGGTCTGAAAGTGTTCTAAATCGAAAGACAGTGATTCTTATGGTACTCCACGTCCTAAGGGCCGATGACGACTGTGGGATTATTGCCGTATGAATACATATTTCTGACGCCAGGGAACTCATTGCGCCGCCATATCATTTATCAGCGATCAGTCAGTCCAGTCAAAGGATCACACATCAGCTGTCTACTGTTCCAGGTCACACGATTGCTAAAGACAGGCTAGTACTGCCGAATGTCCCACAGCGGTGAGTGACTATCTGTGGCAGTTGCACAATTCGCTGCAGTTGCACAGTTTATCCAAGCACTTTCATGATTTCGGGATGACTCCGACACGAAACCTTTGCAATTCTGTATAACAACTTCCATGTAGGTCACGTTGAGCCACCAGAACACGCATCGGCTGAAGGGTTGGCTATCCGACGTTCGTCGAGTGTGACTCCCACTTTCTCAGCCGACACTGGAAAACCAGTTCTCAAAACGAAATCAGAAATGTGAATTACGGCCAGTGAGCGACCGATGTCTTGATGCAATTCGTCTTTCTCAATGTTTTACTGCTGCTCGATTCCTGCCTAAGCGCTGAACGACTCACCATTTTAACCACTTATGAAGCTGAGGATGCCGGCCTAATACCAAGTGTACATCCACAGTGCAGAGCATGGATGCTTTGGTGGAAAACACAGGTTGAATACTTCCAATTCTTTGATTCATTATAATTTTTACAATAAAGTTGATATGAAATCTCCCCTGCTCTAAAGGTTTAGCTTTCTACTTCCTAATAATTTTTTATAGGTAGATTGCTAATATACATCTATCTGTCACTCACGGGTGAGATCTTTTAGCTGAATAATAATTTTTACAATAAAATTGATAAGAAATTCTCCTGCCACAAAGATGATGTTTTCTAATAATTTTTTATAGATAGATTGCGAATTATTCAGCTATCGGTCACACGGGTGAACTGTGGCTAATGAGTTCGATTGCATTGAGCCGGCGATTGAAACAGAAGCAGTGAAATTTATTTTGCATTTCAGCACACGGTGGTCGATTTGACAGCGGACGATTTCGATTTGCTAGCATATCGACGGCAATGGGTGCTTATCGATAATGAGCGCGATGCGATTAAGTATCACGTTCCTCTCGCAATTCTCAAAAGCTTCACGGTAAAAGATTTTCGTATCTGAACTTCCTTAACAAAATCAATTTGAGGATTGATTTGAATTTTTCTCTTTACTTCTTTCCCCGGCTTTGATTACTTGCCATCTTCGTGAAAGTGCATCGGCTTCGCCTGCATTGAATTTGTAGATATGATTTCGGATTATTCCGATTTGGTAGTGATCAGTGAACTCGTTCCTATACGGATAACTCGCTGAACCATAGAGACATTCCGCCAATTCATGAGATTCCTTTCAAAACCCACCGTTTGTTATCCGCCAGAGTTGCGTGTTCGGTTCGATATGTATCACTTCAACATCATAAAATGACGGGTAGCTGCAGGCTCTTTTATGGATGGCTTACAGATGGTAACACGCTATGTTGTCATGAATTATGCAGTGTGCGTCCACGCCTATACACACTCAACCAATCAATAATAATCCCCAGTATGGCGGCCTTCTACTCTGGGACGGTGATGCCGGCGGCAGGGCGTGGCTGACTTAACAGAAAGCGAGGCAGGGTTGCGTAGTCGGGGACGTAGAGGTGACGCAGCCACGCCCCACCGTTGGCACTGCAGAGTATGAAGGCGGCCTCAGGAGTGCAAACTCTCGCGCGCCCTTTTGGCTGACTTGTATCTACAACATCCGAAAAAAGGAAAGGTGCATAGGATTTGTGAAGAAAGATGTTGGTGACTTCAAATTCCGGGGAATTCCGATTATTATATGGGCATAGGAAGCAATATGCTCAAAAGTAGGTTTTTCCAATCACCATAGAGATCACTTTCCGTTCGCTCCTTTTGCAGGAAGTGGACATCAATTTTGAAAATGTATGTCGTTTCCATCCTCGAGAGCTGAAAATCGCGAGCAAGAACGCTGCCAAAAAATATCGTATCAACACCGAGAAGCTGTGTTTATTAAGCAGCATCCAGAAAGAGGCAAATAGGTGAGTTTCTCTCTGTGCTATAGAAATGCTCAGATATCATCTGATTAAATCTATCCCCGAAGTGCTCCCCATCATGTGAAATATTAAAGATAATTGAAAATAGTGAGTATAGTCAGCAGTTTAACATTGTCTGAAATGTCACTTGTCTAAAAACCCTCCAAAGCTCTCCCTCTAACCACGAAAATTTCAACAAAAACAAAACAAACTGAACAAAAATCTCTTGATGGCTCTATTACTTCACATAATCTAGTTGGAAACCAGAAACAGTCTAGATGAAACAATAGTCCCTTGAGCTTTCTTGATTGAGTAACCACTTGTCGTTCTCATTTACAGCGATGAAAGCCAAGGAGAGATCAAAATTGACTCAGCAGGAGAAGATACAAAAAATGTGAGCTTTTTCTAATTTTCTATTTCATTGCAAATGTTCTCGAAATCACCTTTTTTTCAAAACTGGTGTGATTAATGTGATACCAATTTATTAAGGAAATCGTCATTCACCTAAAGGACACAAAATCGAATGCCGAAGGACAGTATGGTTTGGACGATGGGTTATTTGAAAATCATGAATCTATAGCCATTTATGTTTCAAAAATTTGTGATGGAGCTACGGTAGCCGATGAACCGGAAGATTTGCAATACTTTGAAGGTAAAACTCAGTTTTGTAGATTACATCTAGTAATATTTATAGTAATATTACTGAATAAGATATCATTAGCCGTCTAATGGCGTTGCACTATCACTGAGAAGAAGGACGCGATACTTCTGTAAAAAAAGCAATTGGATATGAGAATTTTTTGGCTTGAATGAACTTTATGTCTTTCGCAACTCCTCATAATCAACCCCTCAAATATTATACTATTAAAAAACACCGAGCAGTTCCAAATGTGAGCAATGATACATGTCGGTACTGCGATAGACAGCATACCGCAGAACCGGCGGGAGATCTGGAAATAAGAAAGAGACAAAGTTTTCTTTCGAGTTCCAAAAGATTCCATCGAATTCAGCAATATCGTATGAGTGACCAATGTAGTTTCACACTTTCCTGAAGCATTCCTTAATCTTCCAGTTGTTTGTTTCTTCCTCTCCTTGCGCATCACCTATAATGGGTTCAGCAATAGCCACGGGATGGAAAAACGCGAAAATGAATTAAAACCGCGTGGAATCCTTGAAGCCTGTGATAACATTGAGTGAGTGAAGCTTAACTCGTTCTTCAACATGGCATAGTAACCCTTTTCAGAAAAGTATGGTACATCTTCATTCAATATAAGTCTCTTGGATGCGTCTATAGAAGATCTGATGAAGCCAATGCAAAATCCAAATCTACTAGATGGGATCCTACGGTAATTCAGCCAGCACTTCGGGACTAATCGATTATCTGCTCTTTGTAGACGTTTCCAATCGAATGATATCGCCTCACAACGACCGTTTCCTTCCACGCGGTTGATACCGTTTCTGAAGAGAGTGAAGTACGATTCGAGGTGAGCACGATAGCTTTTAGAAAACTTTACCTTCATCACTCCCTTTCAGAATACCTCCGGTTCTATTAGCCGGTGATAAAGTGGTCGTAAAAATTGGCCTACAAATCCAGGCAATGAGCAATTTTGAACTTTCTACCATGGTAAGTCAATGAACGCCAGGCCGCAGCTATACCTTGCGTACGCGCGATCACCAAAGCCGCGACGCATGCAGTACGCATGCGCTTAGCATTATAACATGATGAGTGTTACAAAGCAAAAGAGCAGAGGCGAGATCTGAAAACAGAATTTCAAAAGAGAGAGAGTGTGTTAGACGGTGAGAGCCGCTACGATGGGTAAGTTCCGATGATCACTGGCAAAACCGACCGCGTCCTGTTCCACACCACTCGACATAATGTGATCACTTAATCAATTCTTATCTAGTTTTCACTCGAACTAGAAGCTAACGCAAAGTATAACTGCGGTTTTGAGCTGCTCTCACCTATCCGACCAGTTCTCACCATTAGTTTTGATTCCATGAACCTACAGGACTATGATCTCGATACATGGCTTCGTATGGCATGGTATGATCCCCGATTGAGACATGGATCCAGCCGACCAATACTCGTCAATGAACTCACATTCTTGAAGAAAATTTGGCGACCAGATCCGATATTTACAAATGCAAAGTCGGCCACGTTCCAGAAAGTAAGTGGTCAAAAAGCTCAGTGGAATGACGAAAAGCCGTAGCCACATTAAAGCCAAGCCTTCAGTCAGTCACCTGCTAAGGAAAATGAAGTGAAACCATATCCCAAAAAACTGTTTTTCATTTGGCCTTTTCTGATGACAGAAGACAAAAGTCGGCTCCTCGCCAGGCTGGGCCGTCTCTGGCGCTGCGCCAAAGGCCCGGGTGTGCACATTTATGTCAAATTTCCGCGCGCGGCGACGGCTCTGCGGATTTTTTCGTGTGTGACTGCGTATTAGGTTGTTGCAAAATTAATTTCGGTTTTAAGGTATGTATAAATAAGTACATTTTTCATCATGAACTATTCCATCCCAAGAAACGCCAGACTTACCATTTGGTGGGTTATTCTCTGCTCTTTCAGTAACTTCTATGAATGTCGTTCTAAGTTCTCCAGCTGGCCTTTTCCAGGGCTGCGTATAATCATGAACCGACGCGACTATCGAGTCATCATGCTTTACGAGTTTAAATTGGGACACTCCGCAGCGGAGGCAGCTCATAATCTCAGCAGTGTTTGTGGAACGAATCAAAAAATTTGCTTCTGGCGATTTTGATCTCGAAGAGAAGCCGGGTCGTGGCCGCAGGTCATCGCTTAATGATGAAGATTTAAGGAGAGCCGTCGAAGCAAATCCGGAGACGAATACTCGTACGTTAGTAGAAGACCTAGGCGTACATTACTCTACAGTGGCCAGACATTTACTGGAAATCGGCAAGGTGAAGAAGATGTCGAAGTGGGTGCCTCATGACCTGACCGATGAGCAGCGTCTGGCACGTTTCGACACCTGCTCTGATCTCCTGGTTCGCCATAAAAATGAGCCATTCGTAAACCGTATTATAACTGGAGATGAAAAATGGGTTCTTTATGACAACAGGAAGCGGGGATTAGTCTGGATAGATAAGGATGCTCCCCCAAAAACTTTTCCTATACCAGACCTTCACCCTAAAAAGGTTATGATTACTGTGTGGTGGTGCTGTAAAGGTGTAATCCATTACATTCTTGCAACTTGGTCAGCCAGTCACAGCAGATCTTACTGTTGTGATCTGGAGCAAATGTATGGGAAGTTGCAGAAATTGTGTCCGGCGGTGGTGGATAGAAGAGGGCCGATCCTGTTGCAGGACAACGCAAGGCCACACACCTCACAAATAACTCGGCAAAAATTAACCCACTTGTGTATAGAAGCTCTCCCTCACCCAGCGTATTCTCCCGCATTTCCCCCACAGACTATCGCTTTTTTCGAGCCCTCTTTTCGAGCCCTCAATTCTCATCTGCGTCAGAAACAGTTTACTAATTTAGACGATGTTGAATGTGCCTTCCTTGACTTCGTTGATTCTCGTGATAGTAGTTTTTATAGTGAAGGCTTAGTATTATTACCTGTTCGTTGGCAAAAATGTGTAGATTCTGATGGTTTTTACTTTGATTAATAGTTTTGTGTTCAAGCTGAGTTATAGCACTTTGAAGTATGTGATCCACTTTCGAAATCAATTTTGCAACAACCTAATACATTGCAACACTCCCCTTAAAGTTTTACGCCCGAATCAATTATTCCTTGATTAGGATTGTTTTCATGTAATGCTATCGTTTCTTTTACTTTTTATGTCACTGATTTGTCTTTCAAGGGCACAAAAGTTATTGGTTTCAGTCAATGATGAGGTAAAGAGCTTCTTCTTGAACATCTTTCACTGTACCAGCCCATTACGTCCTGAGCGGAATTTCAACCGATCGCGGCAAGTAGTGCTGACGGCGCCGCGAGTGCGACGTCGCAAAGCGAAAATTCGTCATGAGTGTACACCCCAAAAGTCCACGAGCCTTAACTTACTGGCTAGCATTGCGCCAAAAGCCCTGGTGCAGCGCATGGTCAAGCCATGAAATTATGAGCGGAAATCCCATATGATTATCACAGTTTAACTAGCAGATCATAGATGTCTACGGGTAAATTGAAAGTTTTCGTCAGCGAATAGTTACCAGTATCCGCCATGCGTTGTTCACAACCACTAAAATCGTTATAGCGATGAGTGGGGGTACAGAGCATTTTTATAATTCGCTATCATCATAACACCAGTTTTCAGGTCACCTTTCTCAATTTCTACATGTTCATTTTTCCTGATGGAGAAGTGTTTCTAGATTTCCGAGTGTATTTGAAACCTACAGCAGCGGAAATTGTACTCTGTAAATATCCACACGACAATCCTGCCTGTTCGTTGAAAATTAGTTCACGTGAGTACCTCAGGCTTTTTAAATTTTCACATACCCTTTCACGGACGAATATCCACGCACAGCCGAGTCGATCAACTGAGAGATTCTTGCAATTTTTAAAAATAAAAATTAGAAATATGAAGAAGCTTGCTTTAACTAGAATGTAAACTTTAGTCGGTTTCACCTCTGATGCTGTGGAATTTGAGTGGTTTTCTGATCCAACCGACGCCATTCAATTGAATCGAGACCTTGAGATACCGGAACTTTCCCTTATCAATGTGAAGGCGGAGACTTGTGATGGTTCACGAAAATCAGGTGAAATATAAACTTTTAAGACTTGATTACGGAAATTTTTAGCGCTATTCAGCGCACATGTCAGGGAATGAATTTTCGGAAAATTATTTTTTTTGTCTGAAACGCCGTTCCATGCAGGCAATTATTCATGCATGGTGGCAAGGTTTTTCCTGCACCGACAGCTGGGTTTTCACCTGGCTCAGACCTACATACCGACAGCGATCTGCGTTGTGTTCTCATGGATCAGTGTTTGGCTACCTGAAGAGTTCGTAGAAGGTATCGAAACACGCTCTTTCAGTTTTTTACTTGTGGCTTCCTTCACCAATTTTACTATTAGGTTGGCCTAAGTAATTGCGGATTTTTAAATACTGCTTTTTCTCTCCAAACTGCTTTCGCAGTCTCTTCTGTACATACACATGTAGTATAATTCCACACGCATCTATAGGTATTATTGTCTTCCATCTCTCGGATAACCCTTTTCGGCAAATAAACATATCAACGGTCAACCTCATTTTCAATACAAAAATTATAAAAAGATTTTTCTTTGAATGGCGTTAGACAGGGAAAGGAAAAGGTGATAATCCGATCAGGGAGATCAGGGCTATAAGGTGGATGGGGCAGCAATTTTTATCCAAGCTCGAGAATTTTTTGGCGAGTCATTTTTTCAATAGTGGTAAAAAAATTTTTAAATTTTTTTCAAAAAATTCTCGAGCTTAGATAAAAATTGCTGCCTTATAGTTCTGATCTTTCTCCATCGGATTATCACCTTTCCCTTTCCCTGTCTAACGCCATTCAAAGAAAAAAAAATTGGAATTGAAAATGAGGTGACTTTTGTTATTTTTATTTTGCCGAAAAGGGTTATCCGGGAGATGGAAGACAACAATACCTATAGATGCGTGTGGACTTGTACTACATATATATGTACAGAAGAAATTTTGTGGAAAGCAGTTTGGAGGGAAAGAGCAGTATTTAAAAATACGCAATTACTTAGTTGCCAACCTTATAGTTTACCTTTGCAACGTTGCTCCTGATAACGACTCCCTTTATAATCCCGTAGGCTAGGCCGTGGGATGTGTACCCTTATGCCAGGATTTCGCACGACGACGAGTGGCGTGCGACGCAGTATGCGAGCTATGTACGTCGCGGTAGTTGGGCCTTAGTGCGATTACAAGGCAATGATATGGGCGCCATAGTACTGTTGACCTGTAATCGTCCCGCGACCCAACAACATGGCGCCTTCAGCTCGTCCGCATAGCTTCGCTTACAACATGTCGCGGTGCAGATCCTGACATAAGGGTCCACACGCCCGCCCAGGCCAACCGAGTCTTCCATACCTCCGGTGTGGGCAAATTGGTACCAGACTCGTTGGAAGGATAACAGCGCTAAAATTGTACATTGGCTAGCCACCGCAAATCATTGTACGGGCCACAACGTATTCCCCAGTCACCACGATTCTGAATGGAACTAGAGTGTGCGGCGCATCCCAAGAGGGGATTGGTTATCGCCAAAAAACTTTATCCTTACTTCTTGCTGAGCCGTGGTTACTGAGTGATGCGAAGTTTCAGGTCGGATTTTCGTCTCGTTAACTGTATTTCTCACTCTTAGTGCTGAAAGCAACTCAGCTAAGGAGGAACTACCCAAGGTCTCTTATATAAAGGTACGTTGTCCCAATTTACCTTTCCCCTTCCACGTAGCAATATTGATTGAAGTTGTTACAAGTATGATGAGTTATGGGCAAGAGCTTCGGTCTCAGACGGGACTCGAACCCGCACTCCATGCTTTCCGGGCATATGTGCTAATGCGCAGAAGCTTTTGCCCTCAACTCAGCACACTTGTAACAACTATCGCATCGCGGGTTGCGGCGAAAATCAGCAGCTATCAAAAATCAAAAACTTCGAAGCACTATATGTCTTCATTCATACTCGGCTGCAAGAGCTGCGATCGTCGATAAGTGTGAATGCGCTCTGGGTGAACAGCCCGTGAGACCGCGGTCATACATTGCGGTGCCGGCGGCAGAGCGTGGCTGCGTCTAACTGCGTCTCCGCCTGCCACCCTACCTCGTTGCCTGCGTAATCTCTGCACCTTCCCCGTGCCACTCTCCCTCGCGGCTTGTGAACGCAGCCACGCCATGCCGGTCGGAGTATGATCGGGCCTAAAGCTATTTAATCCTTCGCCTGGTATCGGGTTAGCTCTCACGCATGCATTTCTAACTGTCCGGTTCAGGCAATAGATATCTGGTTCGGCTTCACTTCTGTCTTCGTCTTCGTCACTATGATTCAAGCCTTAGCCGTTATCACTTTCGAACATCACAGCAAATCAATAGTGAGAAACATTTTGTCTTTACTTCTTTTTGTAGTATGAACGAATCGAAGCGCTGTCTTTCAGCGTCGAAAATGCGAGGATAACATCGATAACTACAGTAAATACGAAATAATGCAGTTGATGTTACGCAGTCGATACTATCATCGTGTGGCTAGGAAATTCGATGAATTTTGCAAGGTAAGAGTTAGACCTTTTAACGAGCGAACATGGTCTTCCAATTTCCAACAACAATTTATTTCGTATTTATTACATGTTTCCTTCCTTTTTCTTACAATCGTTCTTCTCTGGGAGCCTTTGAATTTCTGGTTTCAGTACGAGTAGTGTGTCGGGTTTAGGGGTATAACGTGATAGCGGAACAAAACGGTTAGATGTCGAGCGAACAATTGGCTGACTCGCCCATGGGTTGTGTGTCGCGTGCCTTTGATCCCTACGTAGCGCCTTCGCTTGCTCGATTTTAACTATAGTAACGTCCATGCGTACCGTTACAGAATGACCTTTTTCGCAGCTTTCTTCACTCAGCTAATTTGCTTCAATATTTCGGGTACTTCATAAAAGTGACGATAGTGAAAGCAATTAATTGCAGGTGATGTATCCCGTGACGTTTGTTCTGTTCTTGATGATCTATGCATTCGTTATTATTCAAGGAGACGAAGACAAGTGCCTACGTCAATGATTGCTTCGATCTAATCTGCCGCTTTCCCATCTCCTAATCAAATAAATACCAGTTATCTACTGTTCGTGTTTAATTAACAAGGTTCAAAAAATTAAGGACTTCTAGGCACGGGAGAGGGGCACGGGCTAGGGTAAAGCCTGGCGTCGAGGAAAAGTTTGAAAATACACCCCTCACTCCCACCAACCCAGCTCGACCCCAACCTTCCAACCCGAAACACGACCCCTTCTCTCGGTGGATTCCTCGACATGCTGTTGGGGGAGAGGATTGTGGATAAGCCCAGCCGCGCTTCCACTGGCTCGTTGCCTTACTGCATCCGCTCTTCAGCCTGCAGCTCAGCGCGCATACCATCGCTTTTTCCGAAGGAGCGGTGATCGATCGAGCCCCAGATGTATTGGGGAAGTTTATGGAGACCAACCGAGCCTGTTAAGGCATGATATAGGAAATGATATGAGTGGAACCAAGTATAATATTTCGGGATTTTATGAGTGCATAATCTGGTATTAAAAGAACCGTCCACGGAAAAATGAGTTTCTCTGTTACCCATACATCTGTGTTATATTTGCCTAATAAGGGCCGAATGTTAAGATTCACGCGAAAACTGAGAATTCGGCTATGATACAGCTCCCCAATTTCTCGGCTGGGTGAGCGGGGCCTCTGAGTAAAAGCCCCGTTCCGTCATCCGCCGCGGTTGGGAAGGAAGAGTGGGACTGTTTAGATTTTTTCCTACAACGCGTCTCTGAACGACGGGGTGGGCACTTGCTCGGAAGCCTCTCCCACCCGGCCCAGACTTTGAGGTGTTGGATTCACATTTTCTCGCGAGAAAATTTGTATGCGGCCCACGTTAGGCAAATATAACATAAATACATGGGTGACATAAAACTCATTCTTCCATGGACGATTCCTCTAAGACATGTTGCTCATTACATGAGTGATTAACTGGATCAATGGATCACTCTTAGTATAGGGCGATTACATTTGAGCACTATTTTGGATGCAATCATTAGCGAGTCATATACGTCTGAAAGCTTAGTTTAAGCGCTCAAGTATATATCTTTACCTCAGCCTTACTTGCACAGTAGAGGCTTCCTCCTAAACCAAAATTTAGGGTAAATGACTTATTAGACATTTTTGCTTAGGCGTACGCCGTGCATAGTGGAGTGTTCCCTCTATTACATTAGCATCTTATTTTGTTATAAAGAAAATTCCTCAGAAAAATATGCATTATTTGTTAAAGCATACACAAGAGAAGCAGGGATGGTATTATTTTCAGACAGCAGTCCAGTTTAATGAATGGATAATGATAATTCTCTTGGGTTAGACGGTTAATGCATACTAAAAAAAGTCGAATTCATCGAAAAAGCTGTGTCTATGATTTGCTCCCTTTGCCAGATCCCTAAATACTTCCCACGTCTCACTTACCCTTCTTTCTTCCTATACGTACTTCATCTGATACGGTTACCCCTCACAAATGTCACTTTTTTCAAACTCTTTCATCAACACACAGACGAGCAATACGGTATCTAGCTTGTTGCTGGAAAACGAGCAATTGGCTTGGCGCTAATTGTATGATTGCAGATCGTACAACGACAGCAAGGTTTTCTTCAACTTTTCGAAATCATGGGGTATGTTAAAGGCCCGTTCAGTCTCGCGAGGAAGATGGCATATAGCTGGGCTTAAGATCTCAACTTTTTAGAGCCCATGTGGAACACACGTTTATCACAGATCATGGTAGTAGGCGACGAAGAACGTCGTTGCCCAAAATGAGGTCATATGAGTCCGCATGAACTGGGACTGTGGAGTGGACCTTCTGCTTCAGCCCTTCAATACCCATGCTAAGATTTCTGTTGCACTACCTACGAAATGTACTGGTACACCAGCCATGCCGACAGCGGAAGGGACGATGCATTCGTCCAACTCGAAGATAGCCAGAAGGAAGAGAAGAAGCTTGCTAGCTACTCTTGTACCAGCACCGGCGCGACCAAGGTAAGCAGGCGGAGACCTTTGACGCGAACGGGGATTAGTGTGGCAAAGAACCCATGGCCCTGTCCAAATGATAACACCTGCCAAGACGGCCTGTCGCTCTGGCTCAGCTCACAATAGGAGTAGGTACTACCAGCGGCATGGGCACCGTAATCGGCCTAACCATAAGTCATTCTCTTCAGAAGGGACAACAGCACCGGACAATTGAGGCCGCTCTAAGTGAAAAGGATAATTTTGGTTAAGCAGAAACGAATAAACATCCACAAAGACCCAGACGTCGAAGGGCGAAGGAAGAGAAAAGGGCAAAAATGAGAGCAGAGTTCCCCTCTGTTGGACCGGCTGTCTGTACAGGGTTTGCGCTGTAATGTACTTGTGCAATATGATCAATCAGCTTCTTCTGGTCTCTGAGCGCCCACATTTTTTGGAATTACGAGTCCGCCACAAGCTCACTGAAGTTGGTAAGAATGAGGTTGTGGAATATAGTGATGAAGACAATGACAGGGCGTCCTGAGTGAACGGAGAAGCGACCTACCGAATTTGGTGCAATGGCAAGGGAGAGAGGTGGCCGTCCAAGGGAGAGAACTGTAGCAGGGAGGAGTTGGCTGACAGGACCAAGGGTGTCACGTCGACGCAGTCGACTAACGGTGCCCCATTGACCACTACTCCCGTAAAGGGGTTGAGAAAAGCGTTCCATGAGAAACCACTGCGCAGCCGGATTGTTACGCGTGGGTACGCGAGACAGGTATTATTGAACGGTCAGAGAAGAAACGCCGGGTCTCAATGACACGAGGCTTACAACACCGTGCACCACAATCCTAAAAGTATTGAAATTTTGTTTGATACAAGGTACGTGGGTTGATAATCTATCCCCAACAATTCTGACAGATTATTTTTTCCAAATGTTTTTTGAAAATCTTACCATCTGTGTATTGGAGTCAGGTGTCATGAACATCCGTTCATGATGTCATCGACATCTGGCCCACCTCCTCGAGTCGTATAAAACGGCCGCGTGCATCCAGGGCGCGCTCGAGAGAGAATACATTGCGCTTACAGTCGGATGGTCGCGAACGCTCCGACAGTGCGGACCCATGGTGAGACGGTAAGGTGAGGAGAAGTACGAGTTCATCCCAGTAAGCTCAAAACGACAAAGGCTCTTTCATTCCACATCAAGGTCAGATTAGTGTATTCATGGTTGTATGTTATCATGGCCGATTGTGGTGCTACTATATCGACATATGTTTGTGTGGATTTTATGATCAATAAACGTGTTTAATCTTATTGTCTCGTGTGAACCGCCAAACGATATCTGGGAGTGATGCCCCGGAACATCAGGGTCAAGCGTCCAGTTGAGGAAAATTTTCAAAAAATGCGACGCCCCCCCCCCCCAAAAGGGGGTCTCAATAAGACCCCCCTTTTTACGTCTGCGATTGTTAGTTTTCAATTTGCTACAATCTGTTGCATATCAATAAAAGTTTTTCAATGTTAACACAGTTTTTATCAAAAAACAGCTTCGCGTGGCGAAGAAAGCGTCCTCCCTTCTTCCCTTTCCCTCCCACCCCAGGGAAAGAGATCCCATCCCATTCTCTTTTGCACAAAAAGAGAATGGGATGGGATGAAGAAAAAACAAAAGATTGACGAAGGGAAGAAAAACGGACGAGTATGAGATCCAGAAATAAATAAATTAAGGAATAAATTTACGGAACGAAAGAAAAACGGTTGCTCAGCTCAAATAAAAACATGGTGTACCACATTTCAAAAACGTCATCAGAGTAATAAAGAACATCTCATGTCCACAGTTTATACCTAGGCGACTTTTTCAAGCCACCAAAAACTTAAAGGCAGCATTAGGAGAAAGTCGGACGAAAAGTAAAAGAAATAGTTCATATGAAAGTAGAGATGCCTAGTAACAGGATAGTGAAGGAGTAACGGATGGAAATGGCCCAAAACTCGAGAAATAGGACCCCCTACCCACCATTGATTCTCGATGCGGACGACCTGTCCGTCAAGAGGGAAGTAGTCTGATCTAGTTTTCCATAGGCATGTTGCCAAATAAACACAGGGGAATGTTTGGAAATACGACAACATCTATTTTTGAGTGAGCTTCAAGCTAAAACTACGAAAGCGCGCCGCAAAACCTTCGATCCTGCCGGACTCCTTGACCGCTCCCACCCCAGTCAATCGGGAATTACGTCATCGGGAGGCGGGATCGTTGTAATCAAGAGGCGGAACCGCTGCATGATTGCAGCGTTTTGCAGGGTTTCTACAGCTCGGAGGGGCGCTTTTCACCGGGATTTCGTCAAAGATAGCCTTCTGGGGCCCAGGACTACCATGTGAGTGACTTATTGTAGGGATTTCTCCATTACCGCATTACCCCTAATGCTGTCTTTAACATAACGCAACTAGGGCATTTAATCTAAAAAGAAAAAGTTAGATTAATAGCGAGGTGAGGACGCGGTACCTTAGAAATACCACATCCAGCTGATCTTTTTTCTTTTTTCACACTCTAGAGTCATCAACGGCCCGCTGTAAGCTTTGAAAAGCGCCTACCCAAAAGATGATAGAAGAGGAAACGCCTGTTGCAAAAGCCTGGATTGTTGGAATTATAAATTACTCGAAATACTCGAATTACTCGTAAAAAAACAGGTCTGCCGGACGCAAGAAATGCTCTAGAAGTGGGACAACATGGAATTTCACTAAGATCAGGAGCACTGCCTATCAGGAGCTGATGTATCGCTCGTATGAACATAACAGCACATAGGAGTCAGTTTAGTTTCAATTGTAACATTCAAATTGCAACCAATGCTCCGCCATGGAAGTTTTGTCCCCACGGCGGAAACTACATAGTCATCTAATGCAGCAGTGAAGAAAATATGCCTTACTGGAAACGAAAATAGATTTGCTAGTAATACGAATAGTATAAGAAAATGAGAAGAGAAACACGATAAAATCATCAGGGTTTAATAGGAAAGCCCTATTCTTCACGATGGCGCTTGTCCGGAGTATTGTTTCTCGAGCGCTGCACCTCCAAATGTGGATTGCAAACACACGGATCTGTGATTCTTGGTGATGTTCAGCATTCAATAACAAGTTATAGCGGAAAAGTCACAAGATGGAGTCGATGTCAAATAAGCAAGAGTCGAAAAGAAATAAGAGTAGTGTGCCCTTTTGGCTTCTTCCGTCTACCATTGATGTTAAGAATCATATACATGTGCGTATTCGATAAAGCTATTTCAGTCTACAAAATAATACTGATTAATATCCATATTACTCAAATGCTAACTGCTTTTGAGGCTTACAAATGGTGAACACGGCAAAAACCTATAGTTTCGGCAGCTGCCCTTTTTATCGCTAAAAAACTAAATCAACCAAATTGACTAGAACAAAAAACGCATTTATAACAGCAATTGGTCACCGACGTATTCTTCCCTTCGTATGATTCGATCTGAAGCGGACAACATCGACTTTTTTGGACTTCAACGTGCAAAAGAGAAGACAGCCGTCTCCAAATTACCCCATTTCAAACTTTAAAAACAGTAAAAAATGAAGCGATCAAAACAATTAGCACCAACTCGTAGGGCTAGAATACATTATCGAATACGTATACACAAATATTTTTTGAATCCGAAGGAAACATAGAAGAGGAAATGCCGATAGTGCCTTCAAATTGCTCCACAGGCTGAGTAGTGCTTCATTTCGTTTCAGACAACGGTGCGACGCGGCGATCACGATGGAGCGCACTATCTTCCCCATACTAAATTCCGACTATTTGAAAATACTTCAAACTTTACCCAGAGCCCATCTTTCAAACAGGTGTGAATGCTTTTCCTTATAACTCTCTCAGACTTATCTGATGGCTCTTTGCCTTTCCTAATGGTTGCATAGTTCTCGATATGGGTTTCCAGTTGAGGATTTGATGAGGAAAATTTCGAAGTGTTTTACTGAAATGGTCATAACTTCCTTCAAACTTAACCATATGAGTGCGTTTTGGTGAATCAGGGCCTGCGAGGTTGTCGCTTTTGAATGACCATCTGAACCATGCCATATCTTCAAAACGAAGAAGTTATATTGAGGGTAGCTTGATGAGGATTTGACGAGTTAAATTTTGAAAAATTTAAGTGTTCCACTTCAAATAGTCATAACTTCCTTCAAACTCAATCGTATGAGTGCGTTTTTAATGCCTGATGTCTGCGAGGTTGCCGCATTCGCATGACTACTTCTATGCCATACATCTACGATGAAGCGAGAAAAATTCAAGAAAGCCTGTTAAGAAATTTTTTCGTTGATTTGCGATATCTTCCCAAGTTCCTTCCGAAACATTGATTCATTGTTAGTGAAATTTTTTCTAGTATGCATTCTTCGCTCTCAAAGGCCTAGTGGGAGGGCGAGAAGCGTCGGTCAGCTTCTCTGTGGGATGCGCCATGCATGAGGATTTCATCCACATCCTGAATGAATACAAACGTTTTTCCGGTGGCCGCTAACATCAGATTACGTACTTGCAATCGTGGTAAGACATGAAGGAAGTCCATATCAGCTAATTTTTCGTTTTCATCCCATTGTTTTTGGAGTGTCCATCTACGGTGGTCCCGTTCATAGATATTGCTTTTCACGGTTAATCGGTGAATTTCGGAGGTGTCTCTGTACGTGGTTTCGATGCCAGCGGACCAAAGAAAGGGCTATTGCCCTTACCCGTTTCGTTGCGGATCGCGCCATGCATGAGGTTTCCATGATGATTAAGTTTAACTATTTCGGGTTCGAACCCAAGTAGTGAGTTTTATCATTTTTCCCCTTACACTTCAGACCCTCAGCCTGAGAAATTCTAGATCACTGCCAACCTCAACGATTACGACCTTCCCCCTCCTAGCGGACCAAATACGACCCTCCCTCCCCGCACCCTGTTGAGGAATCCTCAACGGAGGCTTGACCCTGATTGGAGTAGCCTAATAGGAAGACGACTGAGCCATCGTGCAGTCCTATAGAAGAAGCTGTTGAAAAGGAGGGAGTAGCTTTTCCTTTGTATTCTTACGTAATGAAGGTTGAAACTACTCGACCTCAGACTACTGGGTCGAAAAATCCAAAACTTACTGGGTCTGAGCCTAGTTTGGTTTCTCAAAATCCGAAAACATAGAGTCAAATCGTTTACGGTGCGCCTGATACTCAACCGTTGTAATCCGAGAGCCTTTAATCGCTCCCCTTAATTGGGAAGACGGTCATATCTCGCAGACACATCTGAGAAGTGCTAACTTAGTAAACGTCTGCTGTACTTTCTCTAACCTTGTAATATCTTTTTTGAGAACAGGATTCCATACTGGTGAGCAATACTCAAGGTGAGGGATGACGTAGCTCTTATAAAGGCGGACCAGCGCTTTAACGTCTTTGCTATGAAAATTTCGAAAGATGAAAACTATAACGCCGACTGCCTTTCTGGAAACATTCTCTATATGGCCACAAAATCTAAGATCTGAGCTAATGGCTACACCTAGTTCTTTTACCTTTTACGGACTGGCAGTTTCTGAGGCGGACACCGTTAATCTCATAATCAGCTGGATAATCCCTTCCGATATGGAATACGGAGCATTTGTTAGATTGACCGATAAATTCCACATCGTGATCCACTCTGTCATCCTTTCTAACGCGTTGTTAAAGTCCACTCTGTCATCCTTTCTATCGCGTTTTTAAGTGCTATCTGAACAATATCCCTACTAAACTCATTGTACTCAGCATAGATTTTTATATCATATGCATACATTTGAATCTTTATATCTGGGAGGATAAAAGCTCTCCTGAGGCACGCTCGTACGGCACCAGTACTCATCGGAAAAACTGTGTGCAACCTTAACTGTCATGTAGCTAAGGCCCAAGTAGGACTTGAACCAGTTCAAAAGGGCATCAGTTATGCCAAGACATCCCAACTTAATGAGCAGCTTTAAATGACAAACCCTATCAAAAGCTTTGGAAAGGTCACTAAGGACCACATCAACCGCATCTCCTTTGTTGAGCGCTGAGGACCAATCACAAAGGCTATCCAAAAGGTTGGACGTTGTAGAGGCTCCTCCAAGGAAGCCATGCTGTTCTGACGGTCTTTGATGATTGCATCCAAAACACTGCCCAAATGTAATCGCCCTATACTAGGAGTGATTCATTAATCCACTTAATCACCTAATGGGCAACATTTCTTAAACACCAGGTTAAGCATTCATGAAATCCTACAATGCTTTATACTACAAAACCGCTACCAAGGTGAGTAGTGAAGAGATGGCTGCGACCGATGCGAGTTTTCATGGTGAGGCTCGGGTGGGTCTTTAGAGTTGAGTGCAGCGCTATGGCTAGAGCACTGGTGCGCTTCCACAGGGCTTGCACCGCATGGAGGATCAAAGCATGACGGTGTCTTGTAGTGAACCTTCTACTGCCAACGGCTGGGCGGACAATTTATTGGTAGTGACCAACCGGCGTCCAAAAAACGAGGCACACGGCGCAGGACTACGATAGCGTAGCCTTGGTCAGTAATAGTCAATTCTCTAAGGCAATCCTGTACCACGGAGTTCTGACCGGACCAGGAAAGGGCAAACTCTTATGACTCGATCATCCACACGTTGCCGATGAAGTAACCCTTCATTTCAGCCACCCAAGTGTATCGACAACTTTCCTTTTGATCCGATGACCAGATGACCACGGACTCGTCCGACAGAATGCAGGTGTCGTCCTTGTACAGACAGGACCTCATGTCTTCCACCGCCGATTCGGGAGAGTCGTCGCAGTAACGGGCATGAAGCACCGTGTCTAACAGGTAGCAATTATGAGCTACTGCTTTATAGGCAGTGCAGCAGCCGAACGGAGCCGACGGCAAAGTGAAAGTAAGCTCGTTCGATATCCGCCACACCCTAACTTGCTGTTAGAGGTCGCTATGCTTATACTTCTTGGTGATGGCACAAGCGCTTGCATTGCTATGTCGGTACGACGAGAAGGGTATCTTGATGATCTGTCGTGCGCGTCCCGAAAAACTGACTGAATATAGGACTGAATGGCAGGCCTCTACACATGCACAGAGAGAGATTGCAGGTGCTTAGTAGCGTTTCGTAGCAGCGAGAAACAGTCATAAGATGGAGGCAAAAAAGATATTTGGGGGGTTTTCAGATAGACAGAGCCAAGCGCCCGGAGAGGTGTACGTACACACTAGCAAGGCGAAACCAAAAAAGTAAAAAAAAAAAACGAGTTCGAACCTCAGGTAATACCGATGTGGAGAAAAGAGGGGAGCCGTTTTAGGAAGCACGCTGAGTGAGCTTCTTATTGCGTTTAAGTAACGCTGCCATTCCAGAGTTTGAATGATCGAGCTCGGCCCTTGTTCTGTCCACCGTGAAAGTAAGGTCAGCAAATTGCCGCTGGGCTGCGGCTAGCGGAGAATCTTCAGAAGAGACAAAGGTACAGGAAGAAGGTCCACAAGCAATAAGGCCACTGCTCTGAACTGTCCTTCCCTCAGGCTCGGGAAACCACTAAGGGCGCATGGCATCCAGAACACCTTGCATTGCTTTATCTTCAACAGTCGTAGTATTGTAAATAAACTCGCACATTTGCAAGCTTTTTTGAACATTTGGAAACCGGATCTCGCCGTTATAACGGAAACATGGTTAAATTCTCGTGTACTGGACGTAGAATTAGTCACGAATCTGCCGTACTCTGTGTACCGATTTGATCGTATAAGTGGAAAAGGAGGCGGTATTTGCTGTTTGCTTAATTCTGCTCAAGTACTGAGAAAAGTTGAACTTAAGTGCGTTCTTAAAGCTGACGCCTTACGTTTTGAATTAATATGCTCCCACAAACCATACAATTAGGTTCGTGGCCATCTATCGCTCTCCTAATTCGACATCAACAGATGACTCTCTACTGATCGATGTTCTTTCGGACTTATGCTCCAGTCAGCTTCACACAGTCGTGCTAGGCGATTTCAACCTCAAAGCCGTCTGGGCGGAGACTAGTGAGGCTGAAACTCCTCATCAGCCTTATTCCTCGACTTTTTCGAAAGCTGCGGCTTTGAATCTATTCTCCCTACAACGCCTCTTGCTCCCAATGTAACCATTCTTCCCACTTTCGCCAGCTCGGATCACAACATCATTGCTTTCGATGTGATACATGAAATTTCTCAGATCCAGCTTCTTCCAAGCCCAGTCTTCCTGAACGCCGATAATAAGGGAATGAACCTCCTAAACGCCGATAATAAGGGAATGAACCATTACTCCTTCAAGTGAGATGTATGAAAGGTTCTGCTCGCAGATTTACAAGGCTATGTCGATTTTTATCCCTTTCAAATATCCTCGACAGTCACTTCCTTAACATATCCTTAACACATCAGAAATCTATTAGAACAGAAGAATAGACTATTTCGAGCTCTTTCATCTCTACTGTCAAATCCCCTCTACAAAAAAGTGTGCTCTGATATTAATTTCCATGTGAAAAGATTTCTGACAAATCAGGAAAGGCGTCTCATAGAAAATGCTAAGCAAAAAGGCCCGTTTCACTATTTTAATAGGAGAGCTAAAGCTTAAGCAAAGCTTTCAGTTCTTTATAATACAAGTGGCCTCAAGTACTACACTGATAAACAGAATGCAGAAGCTTTAGGGGCATACGTTGCCACTGTTTACCCTACCGATGACAATACGGGCAGCCTTCAATCAAATAGCCTATGCCGCACCTCACATCAACTCACCAATGTCTCTACCCATCCCAATGAGGCTTTGAAAATCTTAAAAGCCCTCAAACCATCCACTTCAGAGCAGTACAATGGAATCCTTCAAATTCTCTATAAAAAGCTTGCACTTTCGCTTTATCAGCCTTTGTCTCATATTTTCAATATTTCATTAATTCTTGGAGATGTTCCAGCTCTGTGGAAAGAAGCTCTTGTCACTGCCATGCCTAAAGTACCTGAAGGTAGCATTCCTCCTGACTATCGCCCCATCAGCATCCTCCCATCGCCTGCAAAGTTTATGGAAAGATTAATTAGAGAGAAGCTTCAGGCTTGGCTGCAAATATTCAAAATGATACCGTCAGAACAGCATGGCTTCCTTGGAGGAGCCTCTACAACGTCCAACCTTTTGGATAGCCTTTTTGATTGGTCCTCAGCGCTCAACAAAGGAGATGCAGTTGATGTGGTCCTTACTGACCTTTCCAAAGCTTTCGATAGGGTTTGTCATTTAAAGCTGCTCATTAAGTTGGAATGTCTTGGCATAACTGATGCCCTTTTGAACTGGTTCAAGTCCTACTTGAGCCTTAGGTACATGACCGTTAAGGTTGCACACAGTTTTTCCGATGAGTACTGGTGCCGTACGAGCGTGCCTCAGGAGAGCTTTTATCCTCCCAGATATAAAGATTCAATTGTATGCAGATGATATAAAAATCTATGCTGAGTACAATGAGTTTAGTAGGGATATTGTTCAGATAGCACTTAAAAACGCGATAGAAAGGATGACAGAGTGGACTTTAACAACGCGTTAGAAAGGATGACAGAGTGGATCACGATGTGGAATTTATCGGTCAATCTAACAAATGCTCCGTATTCCATATCGGAAGGGAGTATCCAGCTGATTATGAGATTAACGGTGTCCGCCTCAGAAACTGCCAGTCCGTAAAAGGTAAAAGAACTAGGTGTAGTCATTAGCTCAGATCTTAGATTTTGTGGCCATATAGAGAATGTTTCCAGAAAGGCAGTCGACGTTATAGTTTTAATCTTTCGAAATTTTCATAGCAAAGACGTTAAAGCGCTGGTCCGCCTTTATAAGAGCTACGTCATCCCTCACCTTGAGTATTGCTCACCAGTATGGAATCTTGTTCTCAAAAAAGATATTACAAGTTTAGAGAAAGTACAGCAGACGTTTACTAAGTTAGCACTTCTCAGATGTGTCTGCGAGATATGACCGTCTTCCCAATTAAGGGGAGCGATTAAAGGCTCTCGGATTACGACGGTTGAGTATCAGGCGCACCGTAAACGATTTGACTCTATGTTTTCGGATTTTGAGAACAAACTAGGCTCAGACCCAGTAAGTTTTGGATTTTTCGACCCAGTAGTTTGAGGTCGAGTAGTTTCAACCTTCATTACGTAAGAATACAAAGGAAAAGCTACTCCCTCCTTTTCAACAGCTTCTTCTATAGGACTGCACGATGGCTTAGTCGTCTTCCTATTAGGCTACTCCAATCAGGGTCAAGCCTCCGTTGAGGATTCCTCAACAGGGTGGGGGGAGGGAGGGTCGTATTTGGTCCGCTAGGAGGGGGAAGGTCGTAATCGTTGAGGTTGGCAGTGATCTAGAATTTCTCAGGCTGAGGGTCTGAAGTGTAAGGGGAGAAATGACAAAACTCACTACTTGGGTTCGAACCCGAAATAGTTAAACTTAATCATCATGGAAACCTCATGCATGGCGCGATCCGCAACGAAACGGGTAAGGGCAATAGCCCTTTCTTTGGTCCGCTGGCATCGAAACCACGTACAGAGACACCTCCGAAATTCACCGATTAACCGTGAAAAGCAATATCTATGAACGGGACCACCGTAGATGGACACTCCAAAAACAATGGGATGAAAACGAAAAATTAGCTGATATGGACTTCCTTCATGTCTTACCACGATTGCAAGTACGTAATCTGATGTTAGCGGCCACCGGAAAAACGTTTGTATTCATTCAGGATGTGGATGAAATCCTCATGCATGGCGCATCCCACAGAGAAGCTGACCGACGCTTCTCGCCCTCCCACTAGGCCTTTGAGAGCGAAGAATGCATACTAGAAATAATTTCACTAACAATGAATCAATGTTTCGGAAGGAACTTGGGAAGATATCGCAAATCAACGAAAAAATTTCTTAACAGGCTTTCTTGAATTTTTCTCGCTTCATCGTAGATGTATGGCATAGAAGTAGTCATGCGAATGCGGCAACCTCGCAGACATCAGGCATTAAAAACGCACTCATACGATTGAGTTTGAAGGAAGTTATGACTATTTGAAGTGGAACACTTAAATTTTTCAAAATTTAACTCGTCAAATCCTCATCAAGCTACCCTCAATATAACTTCTTCGTTTTGAAGATATGGCATGGTTCAGATGGTCATTCAAAAGCGACAACCTCGCAGGCCCTGATTCACCAAAACGCACTCATATGGTTAAGTTTGAAGGAAGTTATGACCATTTCAGTAAAACACTTCGAAATTTTCCTCATCAAATCCTCAACTGGAAACCCATATCGAGAACTATGCAACCATTAGGAAAGGCAAAGAGCCATCAGATAAGTCTGAGAGAGTTATAAGGAAAAGCATTCACACCTGTTTGAAAGATGGGCTCTGGGTAAAGTTTGAAGTATTTTCAAATAGTCGGAATTTAGTATGGGGAAGATAGTGCGCTCCATCGTGATCGCCGCGTCGCACCGTTGTCTGAAACGAAATGAAGCACTACTCAGCCTGTGGAGCAATTTGAAGGCACTATCGGCATTTCCTCTTCTATGTTTCCTTCGGATTCAAAAAATATTTGTGTATACGTATTCGATAATGTATTCTAGCCCTACGAGTTGGTGCTAATTGTTTTGATCGCTTCATTTTTTACTGTTTTTAAAGTTTGAAATGGGGTAATTTGGAGACGGCTGTCTTCTCTTTTGCACGTTGAAGTCCAAAAAAGTCGATGTTGTCCGCTTCAGATCGAATCATACGAAGGGAAGAATACGTCGGTGACCAATTGCTGTTATAAATGCGTTTTTTGTTCTAGTCAATTTGGTGGATTTAGTTTTTTAGCGATAAAAAGGGCAGCTGCCGAAACTATAGGTTTTTGCCGTGTTCACCATTTGTAAGCCTCAAAAGCAGTTAGCATTTGAGTAATATGGATATTAATCAGTATTATTTTGTAGACTGAAATAGCTTTATCGAATACGCACATGTATATGATTCTTAACATCAATGGTAGACGGAAGAAGCCAAAAGGGCACACTACTCTTATTTCTTTTCGACTCTTGCTTATTTGACATCGACTCCATCTTGTGACTTTTCCGCTATAACTTGTTATTGAATGCTGAACATCACCAAGAATCACAGATCCGTGTGTTTGCAATCCACACTTGGAGGTGCAGCGCTCGAGAAACAATACTCCGGACAAGCGCCATCGTGAAGAATAGGGCTTTCCTATTAAACCCTGATGATTTTATCGTGTTTCTCTTCTCATTTTCTTATTTCATTCGTATTACTAGTAAATCTATTTTCGTTTTCAGTAAGGCATATTTTCTTCACTGGTGCATTAGATGACTATGTAGTTTCCGCCGTGGGGACAAAACTTCCATGGCGGAGCATTGGTTGCAATTTGAATGTCACAATTGAAACTAAACTGACTCCTATGTGCTGTTATGTTCATACGAGCGATACATCAGCTCCTGATAGGCAGTGCTCCTGATCTTAGTGAAATTCCATGTTGTCCCACTTCTAGAGCATTTCTTGCGTCCGGCAGACCTGTTTTTTTACGAGTAATTCGAGTATTTCGAGTAATTTATAATTCCAACAATCCAGACTTTTGTAACAGGCGTTTCCTCTTCTATCATCTTTTGAATAGGCGCTTTTCAAAGCTTACAGCGGGCCGTTGATGACTCTAGAATGTGAAAAAAGAAAAAAGATCAGCCGGATGTGGTATTTCTAAGGTACCGCGTCCTCACCTCGCTATTGTTCTAACTTTTTCTTTTTAAATTAAATGCCCTAGATGCGTTATGTTATGTTTTTGGTGGCTTGAAAAAGTCGCCTAGATATAAACTGTGGACATGAGATGTTCTTTATTACTCTGATGACGTTTTTGAAGTGTGGTACACCATGTTTTTATTTGAGCTGAGCAACCGTTTTTCCTTCGTTCCTTAAATTTATGGATCTCATACTCGTCCGTTTTTCTTCCCTTCGTCAATCTTTTGTTTTTTCTTCATCCCATCCCATTCTCTCTTTGTGCAAAAGAGAATGGGATGGGATCTCTTTCCCTGGGGTGGGAGGGAAAGGGAAGGAGGGAGGGCGTTTTCTTCGCCATGCGAAGCTGTTTTTTGATAAAAACTGTGTTATCATTAAAAAAACTTTTATTGATATGCAACAGATTGTAGCAAATTGGAAACTAACAATCACAGATGTAAAAAGGGGGGAGGTCGTATTGAGAATCCCTTTGGGGGGGGGGAACGCATTTTTTGAAAATTTTCCTCAACTGGACGCTTGATCCTGACTCCAATACACAGATGGTAAGATTTTCGAAAAACATTTGGAAAAAATAATCTGTCAGAATTATTGAGGATAGATTATCAACCCATGTACCTTGTATCAAACGAAATTTCGATACTTTTAGGATTGTGGTGCACGGTGTTGTAAGCCTCGTGTCATTGAGACCCGGCGTTTCTTCTTTGTCAAGTGAATTGTCGCGTACGCGTTGTCCTCTTTTGTAGACATGGTTCATCACATATTTTATTACTGATTACAAATGAATGCCATACATATATTCCCTTGACCAACCTTCCTGCCGCCTTAAGATTCCGAAATCGTAGCCCACCAGTCGCGTGAGGAACCCCAAAGCCGACCGGCCTCTCACCTGAGGTTCCCCCTCGCTGTTCGCGTGGGGTCCCGGACTAATTCGTTAGTCATGGGTTAGGTTGGTTGCAAGCACCGGTAAATCTAATGTCTTAAAAGCGTCAGACTGAGGGACATGGATCTCGTCAGAAGAACACTACGGTCTTCCGTAAGGTAAGCCGGCATTATCAGCGGTTACTCGGTATTATCTGAAGGCAGGGCACGGGGAAGCTGTTCTTTCATTTTTAATTTCAACTTCTGTTCTAGTTATAGATACATCTCAATTTTTCTTGTTTATCCTTCCTCATACTTTTTCATTTTGTCATGGCCTGTTTTTCCCAAAGATTTTCGAACTCTTTTCGTGCTCACCTCTTAGTGTATTAAATAAATAAATAAATAAATAAATATTTGATGGAATTCTTTAAAGTTCCTTGTTTAAAGGGATTTCTCACTGAATCGATCCCTCGACTGTTCAGGAAACCACTATAGCTACAACTATAAACCGGAGCCAAGGTCAGGCATGGGTCTCAAAGGAATCTTCGAGAGGGGGTCGTATTGTGGGTCGTATTTTGGGTTGAACGAGGTTCGTGTTCTGAAGTACTCGGCAACAACGCACTGTCAAGGAGATTTTGTGAGCCAAATTCTCAAAGAAGGCGTCAATCGATGGTCATACACCAACACTTGGTGGCAATGTGATACTCATCGACTGATAATCTTTTTAACGATTTCTTCATAAGTTTTCGGGGGGAGGGCACGGCTCGAGTATATGAGCCAGGCGAAATTCGGTAGCATTCTTCAAAAATTTCGTTGACGTCAGACTTGTCGATGCTGTGAACGCAGACACGCAGCTATTCACTTACATCTCTGATCTAAACTATGGTGTATTCCGAATAATTAGGGTAATATTCCGAATAATTAGGGTAAAAGTGTTCATAGATCCCAATGATTGCTTAGTTTGTCACTTCATATTTCCTTGCACTGAGACAAAACATTATTATTGCATGAATCGATGTATAATGGCTTTTTTACTATTTACGTTTGTGCCATTCTTACATTGTTCGTAGTCTTCAGACATGGGATTTCCTGCCACATGGCAACGTTCACGAACCGACTGAAGTTTGCTCATCTAAAAAGTGCCCAAAAACCTTGAAAGCACAGTGCGCGCTAATCAGATTAGTCTACTTATCTCCCCAGCATGGCATACTCCGTTAAAATGTCCTCCAACTAATCAGATCAGGACGCTAGTTCCTGCTATCCTGTAGCAATAATGCTCCAACATTTGTAGAGCGCTCAGTGAGCAATGGATAACAGAAACTATGCAGATCAACGATCATGAGAAAGATAATACTTCGTGGAGCACTAGACGCAATGACGCTTCTGAACGTAGGATTTTACGCTGAGGTCCCACCCTTCTTTGATTTATCGATTACCAGCTTTTTTGAGCACATAGTGAATGCTTAGCCACCACCTACTTAAGAATGCCGAATAGTCCGGAAATGCTCTCTCTAATTCGCTCATTTCTGCTAGCCACACCTCTATTTTGAAAGTTCATACTATACGTTGGTGCCGACAATAGGGCGCGGTTGAGTTCGCAGTCAGCGAAACAGAGTTCGACGTGCGGAAGGCGGAAACGACGCGTCACGTCCAGCCCAAAGCCTTAGAAGTACCCCGCGCAGTCATCAGATTGCTCTACTCTCCCAGCATGGCATACTCTGTTGGAGTGTCCTCCAACCTATCTTCTGCTCTGATCGCACACGCAACATGAATTGACAATCGCTTTGTCGAGAGTTCTCGTCAGTAGCCCTTCTGATGCGCATCCAGAGTTCTCATTACTGGAATATGCGTTGTAGTTTCTAGTTTGATCTCTTACTCGTGCTCTCGACTTCTTTTTAGTGAACTCGCGCAGTCGCGAAATCGAAACGCAATGGAAATGATCCCATTTCAAGCCCACTGAGCGGTTTGCTTCCATTTTTCTTCCTTGGTCAGTCTTGACAGTCAGGTTTCACTGCCGCCGAGATGCGCAAATGATAGCTAACGTTGCGCGGCCAATTGAGACTGCCTTCATACCCATCTGAGTGTGATTTTTGGATTTTTAGCTTCAAAGAAAATATATGCATCGATTGGAAACTGATAATATCGGATTATCCGATTTGTGATTTTCGGCAGTTACTGTTATATAGTCAAGATACATACTGATCGAGAAAATGAGAGTATCGGATTATCCACGATTCGGGATTTTTGACGATTTCGCGTCACAGGTAAGATACATATCGGTAGGAAAAATGAGATTATCGGATTATCTGCGATTCAGGATTCTCGGCAGATAGGGTTATCCAATTCTGAATCGAGGATAATCCGATCCTCCAAAACGCCGAAAATCCCATTCAGTTGGGTATGAAGGCAGCCCTAGCATTGAACACACCCTTGTTTTCATTTCAGCAATCGTTATTATAGTATCGGTGCTCATTTTTTGCTGATATTCATCGCCGAACTTCGACAACACTTCTGCAGAATTTTTGGAATAAGAAATAATGGCACAACTCCAACCGCGATAGTATCATGATCGTTTCAAGAGTAATTGAATAAATATTTGGTGAGACTTTTATTCAAAGCGGAATACATACTCGAAAATCGTTTGAATTTATGATCTGCATGTTCATACTTACCGTTCGCATACTAGCGAGATGCCAAGGTGCTGTTGTTGCACACAAGCGATTACTGTGTGGAGCGGGTGTTTGACCAGCATGTACGTACTGACTGTGAAACCCGCGGTACAGAGCATGCCTCAACCATCTTTCGCAGCAATCGCGCCGTCGGTCACCAGGTATTAAAGGGGTCTGATGAAATTTTGTTGATCTGGAAGTCTACACAGAATGCTAGGAACTGCAGTGCTCTGTATAGAGATAAAGTCACCTATGAGTTGTCCAAAAACTCTGTTTGCAGAGTGATTCGAAAAACGTCTCTAAGTAAAAGATGTAACCAGTGTGAGCGCGCATTCGCGCATCAACATCAAATTGTAGTAGGAAAACACAGGATAAATTTCCCTTGTTTCGAAAATGTCGTTTTTCCTATTCTGCAAAACAATACGGCCACCACTTTGGATTTTCTCGTCGCTTTTGATCCCCACTTGCTGAAGCTGTATTATGTTGCAGGCTCATCATTTTTAGGTAATGACAAGAAGAAAACTGCTATCTAACTTAAAGAAAGATTGACTTATCTCAGAATAAGTCTGCAGACGTCCAAATGCCAGATCGCGCGGAAATGGCGACGGCTTTACGCACTCCTCAATAATTTCATTTAGAATCCTACAGGGTATGAAACCAGAAGGAGCACTGAAGTTCTGCTACGCCCTTGGATAGAGAAAAGCGCAGTATTTCAAAAGATGAGTCAAGATTTCCTAGGTCATGCTCGAGTACATAATTTTCGCTGAAGCTTAAGGTGTCAGCAAAGGCCGTTCATAGGAAACTGAAGAGGCGCAAATCTATCTCTGAGCGAAAAATGAGGAGGGCAGTGTTTAGAACACCAGATATCGCGAAAGCAGGGTCGGTTTCGCCAAGAGATGGATGGGAGCAGATCGGACTGGGGTGCTGGATACGCTCAAAAGTTTGTACACTTTTCCCTTACTATTTATTCTCCGTGCTATTTCCTTATGAGGAGAAAACTCAGACATGACTGCCCGGGCGACTACCGGCACCATAGTATGAGGGACAGACTTCGGTTTTCGAAAAGTCCTCCTTCAATGGAGGAGGTCTCATGGCGTGGGACCCAGTAATCTTCAAAATTTTTGCTTCGTTCTCGGAAGGATAAGCCATTCGATCACTGGATCTTCAAGCTTCGTACCATTCTCTCGTCGTGCGTGTTGAAATCTACACCTTTGTGCATGTGAATAAGCTATTTCCCCGGAGCACTCCATCATCGTGAAGCCGTCACCGAATGGACTACCTGACCTGGACGACCAACGGACCTGACCTTTATCAGATGAAGGGTTCGTTTGAGTGGAGAGACATTCCGAAGGAGTTAGGGAATTTAAACAGGCCCTCATCGAAGCATGGCATCATAAGTATTGAAAACATTTTGAAACATTCATATGGGCTTAGATAGTTGAAGTGTTCGGATATTTAAAATGAAAGAAGTCCAACTGCTTGTAATATCAGCATTTTTCTCCTTTTTGCTGTTTTCTCGTTTCGATGCCTGTTGTCTTCTTGTTGCTCCATACCAAGACAAACGAAGAGAATTTTTTCTTTTTCCAGCCACAATTTGATATTGATGCGCAAGTGCGCGTTCATACTGGCTACATCTTTTACTTGAAGACTTTCTTTGAATCACTCTCTCTGCAAACAGAATTTTTGGACAATTTATAGGTGGTTGTATCATTATGCAGAGCACGGTGTATTAATCAAGGGGTAGAACGGGTAAACGCACGAGGACAGCTATTAATGTGAAAGCTTATAGGCACGACTAAGAACAGTAGCTATTTCCTCTTCTCTACTAGGAAGCTGAAGCTTGAAGAATGAGCTACAACTATTTCCTTATTTCCTCCTCCGGAACTGTTGACCGAGTTTCGATGTGTAATTATGCAGGGTCAATACACGTAGATTACAGTAACTGTTTTTCACTAGAAATCACTAGGAATCTTGACACCACACATCAAAGACAGTGATAGGGGTAATGTGAGTGATAAGGAATCGCTAACAGGGGTCATTCACTCAAAAAGTAGAGGTCTAAGGAGCCTATCGCCGAACTCCCCATAGAAAGGCGCGCTTCAAAGCTGTGGCAGCTTTTTAGCTCCAGCGTCTTGCTTGGCTGCTTGGCTGGGGTGGGCCGAGGAGCAGCGGCAGAGTTAGAGTGATCCCGGCTCGCTTTTGTATGCAGGAATGTCGCAGAACTTTTTCTAAACAGCTTGAAAAATGGTTGCATGGTTGCGTGAAGCTCGCAAGTTTTTCTTTTTTTATTTTTTTTATTTTTCATTATTTCTCACTTGTTGTCTTCGCTCGCACGTAGTTAACGATGGGATGCCTTCCAAGTTTTTGTATTGCTTCCACGCTATTTCTAAGCATTGATTACTCGGCTACATGCCAATGTGAAGTCTTCTGGACTACCCGTCTCTTGACGGAATCGTCGTCCGCGTCGAGAATCAACGGTGGGAAGAGGATTCTATTTCTTGGGTTTCTGGTCTTTTAGTTCCGTTTTCTCTTAACCGTCGCATTACTGATCATCTCGACCGTCACACTCACCACTTTTTTCACATTTCGTGCGAATATCCCCTATTACTCCTTCAATTCGGGGAAAATTTAACATAATGCCATGCAATTGCTAAGAACAAAGTCGTCAATGGAAATTAGCTAGAAACGTTCTCTTAGAAGCCTTTTCTTAGCATGAATTAGAAAGTAATCATCTTAATGAGTTAGGCTGTGTTTGAACTCCCACTGTTAACTTTACTCTTAATTTCGTTAGTGGACCCTAGTGTTTCTGGTGGGATTTTTAAGCTTCTTTGCGACGGAATTTGGGTAGTAACGCCCGAAATGCGATGGGTGCGCGAGGCCCTCTCCTGTTCAGCGGTAGCCCACGCAGAGACACGCAGCCATGCCTTGCAGGCGGCAGGGCATGGTTGTGTCTCTGCATGGGAAACCTCTGCTACTCCTGCTTGCATCGTTTCTGTATATTTCCTGTGCTCCGGCTCTGTCTCGCAGCCTGTGTACTCAGACTAAGCGTAAGGCACATTCAGAGTCCGCACGCCATCAAGTTCCTGCTTTACGAATTTTGGATAACCTTTCATTTCTTGCAGTTGGTCAATTTCAATACATGGCTTTGTTTTCATCTTTATTTTCTGAATTATAGGGCCTACTCCGGTACTGATGAATGGACAATTTATGTTCATTATTGATAACATTTTCTCTATCACACAGAAAATTAGCTTTGCATTCTGGATTATTACAATGCCTTGCTATACGCTGATATTATTCGCTCTGATACATGCTCAAATAAAGAGAGCTCCAATTTTGACAGGCTCTTTCTTCAAACTCAACATTACTGCGGGGATCAATGATATTGGTAAGATTGGTACAATATCACAATTAGTACATAGTAAAGTAGATCCAGAGAGGTGCTTTAATTAATATTGAATGAAATTAAACTCAGAAAAAATCAAATCGTAAGACTATTAACACAGATCAGCTAATGTTCCGGAAACTCGTAGAGAAGCTGCGCTCAGTATTCGCGCTGTACAACTCGCGCACGGTGGGCCGTGGTCTATGTGAACCTGCATCCCCAAGGCCGCTTTCATAGCGGTGCCGGGTTGTCCCTTCATATCCGCTCGAGCCGCACTGAATGGCTACTTGTGAATGCAGCCACGCCCTGTTGTTGCCGTCGCTACCGTCAAGTATGAAGGCGGCCTAACCTAGCGCCGCTTAGCCGAAATGAGATTTAAAGTAAAAAATTTTCCTCCTATTCAAAGCTTGTCCTAGCTAGTTTATAGCTTATCGAATGATAAAAAGCCATAGCCACTAATGAATTTAGAACATCAGCGCATTCCTCTTCTGAAATAAAACTTTGAACATTATATTGGTTATCTTACAGTGTTTCTTCTCAACTATTATTTTGGTATGGTATTCCCTAGATGGGGGTGGTTTACCGAAGTATATTTGGCTGCAGGCAAACCATACATTTATATATTTCTGATAATAACATGGAGTTCAAGTAAGTGATATACAAGGGAGCTACAGGGGGTGCAAAAAAGTTATTTTCTCTCCTTCGCTTTCATCCCTACTTTAGTCGAACTTCAGCAAGTTCCGAATAGCTATTTTGACCCCCGAAGTTAAAAGCAGACCTCGCTCTATCACTACACTCCGTGAGAGCCTTCTGCACAAGCAGGAACGGGAGCTTATTCCGAGTGAACATTATGTGTCACTTCAACACGGCGAAATCCAAAATTTCGTCGCTCTCGTCCACAACCTTGCTAAGTTCCGTTCACTCTGGGTACCTAAGGGGATTCATATTGGGTGGTACTCTTAAATAACCCGTTTTTTCGGATTCCCGGCGCCCACCATTCCTAAGAACCAGAACGTGCCGTTACCACTAAAACCCCTCCGGAGGCTGGTTTGAGGCATGAAAAATGACATTTCGGATCATAGCAGCGTTGTCCGAGCAGCAAGGTCTCTGTTACTTCCATAAACCGAAGGGCCAATCCATAGGAAGCTTTACACAGAAGACCTACCTTAGAACCTAACTCCACTGGTTAAAGCAGACCTTGATACCGTAGGTCCCCTGCAGAAGACCGACTGCGCCGACTGAAGGCTCTGTATTTTCATGAAGTGAAAGTAGTCAGCTTGCTCCTGTTCTAAAGGAACATTACATTTCGGAAATATCTCACCCAATACTTTTATCTCTTTCGCTTCCCCAAGCTTTGTACGTGAGCCGTGAGCAAAATTACTTGGCGCATGTGAGTCGTGAGCTAAATTACTTTTTTTGGCACCCCCTGTATAGTCATCATTTTTCAATATATGGGGCATACTTAACTTCTCCGTTTTATAGCTATTAATCGGGCACTTTCGACATCGGTGCTGGTTACCAACCAACTTTCAGCACTCATATTTTCATCGCAATATCACCAGGTACTTTTTCTTTTTTATCGCATCTCATTCTCAGTAGGATAAAACCAAAATATCGCAATTGTTTGAGTCAATACTAGTCAGCTTAGGATGGCCTCTATACTCCGCGGCACTGACGACGGTGAGGCGAAACGGGCAGAGCGCGGACTGCTGAGAGCGAAGACGACAGTATTGTGAAGATTAAAAAGAAATGTGTTTCAGTTGGGCGTAGGTGGCATAGTGACAGGTGGCGCACAACCCACTCTTATGGTGCGAGGATCAAATCTGCCATCTACGCCCGCCTGGGCCAACCAAGCCTTCCATCCTTCCGGGATCGGCAAATTGGTATCAGACTATCTAGGAGAATAAAAGCGCTGACTTGTACATCCTTTGGCCACCGCAAGTCATTTTATAGGCCACATCACATTCATCAGCCATCACGATTCTGAATGGAACTAGAATGTGCGGCGCATCCCAGGAAGGGATTGATTATAGCCAAAAACTTTATCCTTTTTTTATTATGTTTCAGTTATGGCACGGATTTCGACTCAAACTCGCTATGTCCTTACAAATCGTTCCCGGTTACATTTTCGCGTCGTTCATTGTACTTAATGACGTGGAGTTCCTCAAAAGAGCAGGTGCTCTTGTCCCTAGAATAGCTGAGTGAGTGACTCTTGAACACACTAACTCGTTGTTTTCTTATGCATGTTTTGACGGATGTTAGGGCAGGAGACCCGATCGGACTCGCATGTCTAGATGCGCGTGGGGACAGCGCAACTAGATCACCGCCCCACAAACGAGATGACATTAGCCAAACCGATCGTGGCCCAACCTACAACGGAACAAGCAAAGAGCTACGCTGCCATAAGCCAAAAAAATTCGCGTGGCTGCATGTGGCGCACGACTTGATGATTGCAGTTTTGGGTCCCGCATTTGTTAGGCGCTGAAAGGATCACGTATAGAATATGGCAAAAGATACCGTCATACTGTCAGCACCCCAACTAATATGGCGCCCACAGCTCACATATTTCGCGTCGCATATCAAACGACGTGCCGCGAAATTGTATCCTGATGGCACACACCCTATATTGGACCTATCATGCATACGCTGAAACATAAATGTACTGAACGAAGTATGAGACTTTTCAGCAGCACGGTCAGTATGGCTTGCTGCAAAGCAGCAATGATATTTCTTATATTGAATAGTCTGTTTCTCATTGTGGCGTATTGTTATTTATTCTATGCTATGCGGAAAAGAAATCAAACTCAGTCGAAGGTTTGCCACCTGCTGTACGGTATAATAAATAAAAATTCATAGCTGGTTGCACATCGCATTTTATCAAGGATAGTTGAAGTAACCGGTCGAAAATCAGAATGCACTTGATCCTGAGTTTGATCAATTCGCAACGGAACTGGCAAAGTACTTACCGCGCGCTTCATACTCTGGGGTGTACACTTATGTCGAATTTTCGCGCGGCCGCCTGCGGCGAGCGGCGTTGGATTTCTTCGCGTGTGATTGCGTACATTGCAACACTCCCTTTAGGTCAAGTCAGCGACCTAAGATCACCAGTCTGGTTAGTGCTGTCGTGAGCTAATGTTTTCAATTGTAGCACATTGTATGCTGTCCACTTGAGTCGTACTTTTAAGGTCTGACGAAGCTGTTACTACAGCGAAAGCTTGCCAATAAAGCTGTGTGAATGAGCCTTCAATTCTAATACTCAGAAGAAGATCTTACAAAAATGATGCTCAGGGATGGCTTTATTTTATCACTCCCTTGAGGGTTTCACGCCCGAATCATTTATTTCTTGATTAGTAATTTTTATTATGTAATGCTACTTCTTCTTCTACTTTTGATATTGCTATTTTGTCTTTTTAGGACACAAAAGGTATTGTTTTCAGATATTGATGGGATAAACAGCTGTTTCTCAAAGGAGATCTACGGTACCAGATCCCTGAGTCCTGAGCGGAATTCCAACCGACCGCGGCAAGCCGTGCTATTGCCGCCGCGAGTGAGAGTCGCAAAGCGAAAATTCGACATAAGTGTACACACCCCATACTGTGCGGTGCCGGCGGTAGGTCATGGCTGCATTTGATCTGCCTCTCTGTCCGTGCCACTGTGCCTCGCTGCCTGTTGATGGACCCACGCCCCGTCCCCTGGATGCATACCGGCACCGTAGAGTATGAACCGCACCAGAATCGGGCATGGCGAGGAAAATTTTTGGAAAATACAGCCCTCCTACTCCTCCCCGCCAACGCATTCGATGCCTCTGTGCCCACACTCGAGCCGTCTCGCAAGTAGTTGATAATCATGGCATAGCTACATAACACTAAACATAATTTTTGATTGACGACCTTTTTCTAGCCGGCTCAAAATCTCCTGGGCAATGTGTGGTTATAGAGCATTACTCGTCAAAAATTTTGAGATACGACTCCCCCACTTCCAAACACGAAACACGACCATCGTCGAGGATTCTTGGACCCAGGGCTCCAAGTCTCAAGTGATTTGCTAGTGGTTGAAAAAGAGTTTGTTTCATGAAAAAAAGTGGAGGAACTTTAGGTTATTTTTGTGGCACGAATACAACGCACTCGTAACAGAAAAAAGTGCAAAGGAGCGGAATTCCGGTTATTTGTTATGTCTTCCGTCATAGGTATGCTTCAATTGCTACACAGCATTATTTCTGTAGATGATGTTGTTGTTCCTAGTCTTGCTGTAGATCGTTGCTTTCTTGATCAAACTGCAGAAATTTCTGAGATCAGTATAAAAGGAGTTCCTGTCAGGGTACCCTTGAGATGAACAAATTTTTCTTTCTTTTCATGTCTCAAGCGATACTTGTTTGACCCCTTGGTTTGTTCTAGAATTTAGTTACAACATTCATTGTCGGTGTGCAGGGTGTGTCAAAAAAGTAATTCTTTCTTCCACTTTCAACCCCACACTAGTCGAACTTAACGAATTTTGACAACGTATTTCCATCCCCAAATTCATGAGCACACCTCATACTATCACTGAACTCCATAACAGCCTTCTGCACGAACACGATCGGGAGCTTCTTCTAAGTGAACATAATGTATCATCGCGAAAATCCAAGATTCCGTCACTCTCGTTCACTTTGCTATCAAGGGATGACCCCAGGTCGAAGTGGCCGTTCGGAATGTGATACATATGTTCCGACGTATTTTCTGATGCAGATCTCGAATCTGTATTCGAAATTTGCGGAACCATTCTCTGAGCAGAGTTATGGAGGTTTTTTTAAAAAACAGTACTACTTCTTTGGAAGCCCATAGCACGCGAGCAAGACGCTTTTGCGCAAAACCAGGGCGATTTTCGTGTTTAAGGAGTGAAACTACCCCAAGGAACGAGTTTCCAGCCAATTCGAGAATTTGACCAAATTTCGGAAATTCATGGGCTATGGGCTGGCAGCACGTTGAACAAAGGATAAGTCGTTGACCCTTTCCTGGAAATGCTCCTATTTGACGCTTGTTTCGTAAATTTAGTGCGATGGGCAAGTGCAAAAGGTATGTGTAGGGTTGTTCAGGTTACAGGGTAGAAGAAAATTCAAAAACTACCACTTTATCCCCTAGCCACACTCAATCTTCCGAAGTTGGACCAAAAACAGGATTTGGCTGAAAATTTGCACAGAGGCGTAATTTGACCTCCTGTGCGCGAATATCATAATCTTTTTACACAACAACGCCCAAGTCGTGCGGTACGGGAATCTCTTTGACTCGGTATCCTTCCCTTGTGAGTAATGTTAGTAGTCATAAATGAAGTGGAAGAGTAAATGGTGGGTGCGATAGGTACCAGTACAAAGAAACGTCCAGAAGTGAAAGAAAAGCACTTACTGACCATGAAACACAAAATGCAAAAGGACACGCACCGACGGGGAGCAAACCAATGGCCCCTGTCCTGCGGATCCGGATTACTACCACTGAGCAACTGAGGCCGTTGCTAGCTCCGCAACGGCCGCGCTTATGATATAGTGCCTCACCAATGAGATCCAACGTGTAGCCGTCCATTCACAAACACCTCCATAACTCCGCTCAGAGAATCGTTCTGCAAATTTCGAATACAGATTCGAGATCAGCATCCGAAAATACGTCGGAACATATGTATCCCATTCCGAATGCCCACTTCGACCTGTGGTCCATCCCTTGTAAGGTCCGTGCTATGGTTACTGAGGAGATCTTAGTGGGTGGTGCTTTCGAACAGTATGTTTTCTCCGGTTCCCAACACCCTTCGTTTCCAAGAGCCAGAACGTGCCATTACCATTGAAACCCATACGGAGGTGGGTTTGAGGCATGAAAAAGGACACTTCGGATTATAGCAGCGTCCAAGCAGCAAGAGCTCTGTGACTTCCATGAACCGATGGGTCAGTCCTCAGCAGGCTTCCCATGAGACCTTCCACGGAAGCTGGTTCTGCTTTTTAGGCGGACCTTGATGACGTAGGTGCTCTGTAGCCCGACTGTGCTGACTGAGGGATCTTTTTTTTTTGGGACGGAGATAGTAGTGAGCCACAGCTTATTCCTGCTTTGGAATAGTCATTTCAGGAATATTTCGCCTCATTTCTTTCATCTCTTTCATTACCATCTGTTTTGTATACTTGGCGGATGTGAGCAGCCAAAATTTTTTAGCATCCCCTGAAGATCGACCGGAGGACTAGACCAAGAGGAGGACAGTCCACCTTGGGGTGCTGATGTGGAGCATTAGGAATCGGTGCGACGTCTACCGCTCTATTCCCTTTTGCGTTGCGCCGTCCATCAAACCCCGTACGCTTTACCCTGAAGCAGAGCTTCGCTCATTTCGTATCCACAGAAAGGAGGCTTATCGTATTGTGTGATCTATGTTAAAACTGATATCGACCTGAACTCTCTGCCAGGCTGATACTTATAATTGTCCCTAAAAAGTAGTATATACAGTAAATCTAAAACCGCCTTCAAACCTCGCAATTTTTCGATTATTTCACTCTGCGACCCTATGATTTTATGATTTGGCGGTGTCGTACCTTCGCACTCGAAGTAGCGGCATTAAGAAATCTCAAAGCCACAGAATCGCGTGCGAAAGTGCGTCAACGCAAAACTGCAAAATCACATTTTTAAATCAAGCTGCAGAATCGTACGAAGTTTGATGTTGGACCAAGATTATTGTTCTGGCCTCACTTGCCTAGTCACAAGTGTTCGATTACAGTGATAATGCAACTACTCCTCCTTCTGATCTTTTCTGCGAGAGTGCTTCCACCGATGCCCATCACTCTCCTCGTCCACATTTTCTATAGTCCTGTAAAGTAGGCCACTAATGGTTTGGTTATTTTGGTGTTTTCAGTATGTATTCTGAAAATTTCTGAAAAAATCCAATTCAGCACTCTTTATTGCGGTGTCAGTGCTTATCTTTTATGGGTTTGCAGTGATGCTCTACGGCGATATGTTCTTGCATTGTTGAGAGTTAAAAGAAAATCCGGTAATCCATCTATTTCAATCATACAGTTTCGAAGGTGTGAATATTGAAAACTGTGAGAATTACATCACTCCATGTCGTGTCATATTTGATGGAATTCTTTAGAGTTCTTTGTTAAGAGGGATTTCTCACTTCATCAATCTCTCGGCTGTCCAAAAAGCCACTAAATTACTGTAAACTGGAATCAAGGTTAGGCTTGGGTCTCAAGGTATTTCCAGCGGGGGCCGTATTTTGGGTTTGAGATGGGCATGCTTGCGTTGACATACTGGGCAACAGTGCACTATTGAGGAGATCTATTGAGGCTTGGGTCTCAAGGTATTTCCAGCGGGGGCCGTATTTTGGGTTTGAGATGGGCATGCTTGCGTTGACATACTGGGCAACAGTGCACTATTGAGGAGATTTTTGACCGGTGAGCCAATCTCTTAAAAAGGTCGTCAATGGACGGTCATACCTAATAATTGGTGGCAATAAGATGCTTATCTTGGCAACCACTTTAACGACCTTTCTGGGGTTCCTGGAGGAAAAGCACAGCTCGATTATAAGGGCAGAGGCGAAAGGACGGTGGTGGTGGAGGACGGAACTGCGATAGAATTCTCAAAAAATTTCGGTGACGTCAGGCTTGACCATGCTATGAACGCAGACATGTAACTCTCCATTGACCTAAACTATGATGTATTTTGTATAATTAGGATGAAAGTGTTTATAGATCACAATGATTGCATAGTTTGTCACTTCATATTTACATTCAACGAGACAAAACAATGTTAGCATGAATCGGATGCATAAAGGCTTTTTTACTATTTACACTGGTGTCATTCTTTCATTGTACGTTGTCCTCGGGCATCAGATTTATTGGAAATGGTGTCGTGAACGAACCGTTCATAATTTGATCGTGAACGCCATAGTCATGGGCTATGCTGAACATTGTATGCAAGTCGTTCACGTTGCTTTTGCCTTGATCGCGCGACCGATCGCTAAGTATGAACGCTGATTCAGTTGTGCGTACAGTACAGCGGAATTTTTTTATGCAGTAGGCTTCATAGGATTGAGCTTCATTTCCTCATGGTGGTGAATGGCAGCAAGGTAAATGTGCGGAGCCCTATTAATAGCCTGTCGCTTGGATAAGATCGTTTATCTGAAAGGTGCCCAAAAACCGTAGGAGCACACCACGCAGTAATCAGATTAGTCTACTAACCTCCCCAGCATGGCATACTTTGTTGAAGTGTCTTCTAACCTACCGGACCAGTACGCTAGATTTTGCTATCCTGTGAGAATAATGCTTCAGAATTTGCAAACAGTTTGGTGAGCAGTGGAAAACAGAAACTATGCAGCTCAACGATCACGAGAAAGAAAAACTTCGCGAAGCATTTGACATTCATGACGCTTCTGAACGTAGGATTTTACACAAAGGCTCACCCCACTTTTATTTATCAAACCAGCTTTTTCGAAACCTTAGTGAATGCCTAGCCACCATGTACTTGAAAATGCCGAATAGTCCGGAAATGCGCTTTCTAACTCGCCATTTCTGCTAGCCACACCTCTATTCTGAAATTTGTGATCGCTACCAAGACGATACCGCTTTCATACTGTGCGTTGGTGCCGGTGACAAGGCATGGTTGCGTTCGCAGGCAGCGAAACAGAGTACGACATGGTGAAAGGCAGAGACGACGCGTCATGTCCTGCCGCCGGCAGTGCAGGAGATGAAGACCTACGGTCGACGCTGAAAGCTACCATTTTCTGCGTCGCCGTATCCTTATTTGACACACCTCCGCTAAGTGTCGTCTTAATAAGATCCCTGATGCGAAAACAAAACACCCTGAAAATGTCATCTTACTAACCCCCCTGAACGCTTGTTTCGGTGCAGTATTTTGCTACAAATATGTAAGACACTTTGTGCTGAACCTCCGAGATCGTTATCCTACTTTATGTAATCGGCTAAGTGTGTCTGTTGGTGTGTGTGTGCGTGTGTTTGTGTGTGTGTGTTTGACCGGAAATTCATATCTCGCGTCGTAGCAGCAAAGATGGGACCCTGAATTTTACATATGATATAAGGGGTGGTAAGAGGATCTCGACGGTGGTGGACCGAAAGTGATAGCAGCTGATAAGGGCTGATAAGGAGTCTCGAAAGGCTAATATCGTTGAATCCTTTTCTACATTCGGGTTGATCCTAGAGCGCCGACACCCATAGGTAGTTTTAGGGGGTGGGACGGGCACATCAATGATGGGTGTCCAAACTGATAACGCTTGATAAGATTCGATAGGAGCGTCAAAAGGGTAATGTCGCCAAATCCGTTTCGCTCTTCTGGCTAAAAGTAGAATGTTCACATTCAGGCATTATAGGGCATGGGGAGCTTAATAGCGACTTTTCGAAACCGAAAAAGGCTTACGAGGCTGATAAGAGTCATTGTGATATTGGGTAAAGGATAAAATCCGGTACACCGCTCACTATTACTATACGACTGCAGTAGTAGATGCGTCTCATGCTCAGTACCACTGGGTGAACATATTTTAATTATGTCCTAATATCTGCTGCCGAGGCATCGATCGCTGAATTGCCTATCGTTCCAAATAATGGTGCATGTCTTTTGATACTGTGATCTACATGGATTATTAAGATACGATCGAGTTTTATGATAGCAAAGCAAGTGATTCATTCTTTCATGCGGCGCCAGCAACAATTTGGGTATCGACCGCTAGACTGTGTAAGATTCCAAATAGTGGTGCACGTTTACAAACACGATAAGCACTGATAACTGGCATACGGATCTACCACCTAAACGTAGGAAGTAGATGCTCAGCAAAAAGTCAACATCGACGGTTTTCCCATTCTTTTGAGTTAGATAAATAATGAATAATTCGCACATTACTGTGCGATAGCCCAACTGGTGATATTTATTCGGCTAACGTGTCGGCAAATCACCTTCTTCAAAGTCTGTAAAGCTACAACATATCAGTGATACAACACGTCGAATACTCTCCTGCAATTTACAAGAGAAAACGAAGGGTAAATGGGCCTTAAGAGAAAATGTGAAACTCGCTGACCTTTTGAAAGTGTGGAGCTGTAGTTTGGCACCTTAAATTAGGGTTTTTAAGGTGGTGCTCATATATGTGTACTAAAGCTCGCAAGTTTAGGTCAAGTTTCTTATGGGAATCCCCTTAAGGAGCCTTTTTATGGAAAGGAATAATACTATCTAGCGAAAAAAATAATATAATGAATGATGATTGTATAATAATGTAAGGAATGAATGATAAATGAATAAAAACGAATATTAATAATAAACCTACTAATAAAATATTAGCTCAATGTGTCAAACTACAGCTCTATACTTTTAAAAGGTTATCGGGTTTTACTTTTCAGGGCTGATCCACCCTTAGTTTTCTTTTGTAATTTGAAAGAGGGTATTCGACGTGTAGTATCACTGATACGTTTTGGCTTTACAGGCTTCGAAGAAGGCCTTCTTTCAAAGGTATTATTTCTAATGGGTGATTATCCTTTTTATGCGAAGAATTATAGCGTACGGTCCTCCCGGTTTTAAAGATGCTATGTAAACGCTTTCGACGTCATTGTTGATCACAAATCGTCTTCCTGATATTCATTTTCCCTAACAACATCACGAGACTATGCATATTTCACTTGGAGCAATTCTTCGCTTCCTCCTCGAAAATGTTAGCCAAACTCGGGGAAATCAATATGGCTCCAATCTATTTCAAAAACGACTATCTCCAAACTGAATATTGGTGTTTGCATGATTGAGACGATCTCAGCTCAGATATACATTTGGAGGCATTACCCAATGTGTACTGTAGTGTACTATAAAAACAGATTCCACGGTCATCTGATTAGCAATCCCCACAATTTGTCACGAACTACTTCACAATCGCGAAGATCGTGTATAGCTAAAAGAGCTGCACGAGAACAAATATGGCCAAAACAGTTTCTTGGCTCTACCACTGAAAGTCTAACGTTCATCAAAATATAGAAGGCGAGGAGCTGGGAGAGACGGCGGTACTCAAAAGGCACGGTGCCAGGTTTGCGTGGGCATGGTGTGGATGGTTGCTGGTGGGGGCAGGCGCATTGTGGCGGAAAAGGTGCAACCTGTATAGATGCCCATACCCACGAACCTACCGTTTTGGGGGGGGGGGGTTGGCGGACTGACGTGGTTATCACGAAGTGCGCCTTTAGCAATGAGTGCGGCGGAAGGAATCACATTGCTGTGATAAATCGAAAACAGAAAACAGTGTACTGCAATAGAAAACGAGGGGAACAGTCAAAAAGGAGATGCGAGAGAACTCCTCTGATTAGGGTTCACCAGACACCCGAGTGCGCGCCGTTGGGACATAAAATTCGCGTGACCACGTGCATTGTGACATGTGATGAGTGGTAGGGGCCGCACATGTGGTTGGGACATAAAGCGACTTCGTAGCACACTGCTACATTAGGCCCTCCTAGCTCACACGGTAGCTTACAAGCACGGCGCACGCCACAACGCTGATCTCCTGCTCTTATCGCACACACATCATCAACTGAGGATCGCTTTTGTTGAGGGTCCTCGTTAGTTGCCCTTGTGATTCGCATCCAACTTGTTGTTACTATTAGGTCGGCAACTAAGACATTGCGGATTTCACTCATAGATGGCTTTGGTTGAATATTTAGCATGTTAAACACATATTGTTATCTAATAGTAGGCAATCCTGTTATCAATCAATAAAGAAAGCTCCTTGATCGGTTGCATTATTTTCGTTTGGCGTGTGCTGAAAAATGGAGAATCAAAACAATCATTTTCGTCATGTATTGCTTTATTATTTCCTTAAAGGGAAAAACGCATCACAAGCTCTCAAAAAGTTATGTGCTGTTCATGGTGCCGAAGCCTTAAAAGATCGGCATTGCCCAAATTGGTTTGCCTGATTTCGTTCTGGTGATTTTTCTCTCAAAGATGAGAAAGCTCTCGTCGTCCAGTTGGAGTTGGTAACGACTCAATCAAGGCAATACTTGATTCGGATCGTCACAGTATAACACGCGAGATTGCAGAGAGGCTACAGGTATCACATACATGTGTTGAAAAGCATTTAGAACAACTTAGGTACGTGTCAAAACTGGATAGATGGGTGAAACGCATTTAATGCAACGCATTGACATCTGCGATTAGCTAAAGAAACGTGATGAAAATGATCCACTTCTAAAACGAATGATCACTGGCGATGAATGGGTCGTTAACAATAATGTCCAACGAAAAAGATCGTGGAGCCGCCCAGGTGAATCAGCTCAAATAAAAGCAAAAGCTGATATTCATCAAAAGAAGGTTTTGTTGTCAGTTTGGTGGGATTACAAAGAAATTGTCTACTTTGAACTCCTACCACCCATCCAAACGATCAATTCTGATGTCTACATTGCACAATTAACAAAATTAAGCAATGCAGTTCAAGAAAAGCGACCCAAATTAATTAACCGAAAAAGTCAGTCTTTTGAATAAATATTTTGGAGTCGCAACTGTTTTTCAAACATTCAGATAACCATGAGCTCCGGAACAGCACAATATTAAACCGAAAAAGTGTTGTATTCCATAATGACAATGCAAGGCCACACACATCTTTGGCCACTCGGCAAAAATTATTGGAGCTTGGTTGGGATGTTTTGCCACATCCACCATATAGTCCTGACCTTGCACCATCGGATACTTTTTGTTTCGATCATTGCAAAATTCTTTGAGTGGTAAAAATTTCAGTAGTAATGATGAGGTCAAATCGTACCTGACTCAGTTTTACTGATAAAAACCAGAAGTTTTATGAACGCGGAATTATGATGCTACCTGAAAGATGGCAAAAGGTCATTGATAAAAATGGGCAATACATTACAGAGTGTCTTTAATTTTCTAACAAAAATCCGCAATTAATTAGTTGCCAACCTAATAGTATGTGTTGTAGTCTCTAGTTTGATCTCTTACTCGCGCTCTCAAAGACCATTGAAATAGCCACAGTGAATGAATCACAGCCAAAAATTAATAAAATGCTCACAAAGTAAGTGCATATTGTAATCCTACCTTGAATTTGAAGTAAGGAGTAGGATTCATGATCTCGTACACCCTTGTACCGTTCTCATTGTGAATTTCAGAGGCATTCATCCGTGACACATCTGAGAATAAAAAAGTAGCCAAAATTTCGGTCAACTAAAAAAAGAACGATAAATTTTAGGAAATTAGAGGATGCTAGGATGTTTCTAATCATAAACCGACGCGACTATCGAGTCATCATGCTTTATGAGTTTAAATTGGAATACTCCGCAGCGGAGGCAGCTTGTAATCTGTGCAGTGTTTTTGGGACGAATTGCCCTTGCGAACGGACAGCGGAGCTCTGGTTTAAAAAATTTGCTTCTGGCGATTTTGATCTCGAAGAGAAGTCGGGTCGCGGCCGCAGGTCATCGCTTAATGATCAAGATTTAAGGAGAGCTGTCGAAGCAAATCCGGAGACGAATACTCGTACGTTAGCAGAAGACCTAGGCGTACATTACTCTACAGTGGCCAGACATTTGCTGACAATCGGCAAGGTGAAGAAGATGTCGAAGTGGGTGCCTCATGACCTGACCGATGAGCAGCGTCTGGCACGTTTCGACACCTGCTCTAATCTCCTAGTTCGCTATAAAAATGAGCCATTTGTAAACCGTATTATAACTGTAGATGAAAAATGGGTTCTTTATGATAACAGGAAGCGGTGATTAGTCTGGGTAGATAAGGATGCTCCTCCAAAAACTTTTCCTAAACCCGACCTTCACCCTAAAAAGGTTATGATTACTGTGTGGTGGTGTTGTAAAGGTGTAATCCATTACAGTTTCTTGCAATCTGGTCAGACAGTCACAGCAGAGTCTTACTGTTGTGATCTGGAGCAAATGTATAGAAAGTTGCAAAAATTGTGGCCGGCGGTGGTGAATAGAGGAGGGCCGATCCTGTTGCAGGACAACGCAAGGCCACACACCTCACAAATCACTCGGCAAAAATTGACCCACTTGGGTACAGAAGTTCTCCCTCACCCAGCGTATTCTCCCGACCTTTCCCCAACAGACTATCACTTTTTTCGAGCCCTCAATTCTCATCTGCGTCAGAAACAATTTACTAATTTAGACGATGTCGAATGTGCCTTCCTTGACTTCGTTGATTCTCGTGATAGTAGTTTTTATAGTGAAGGCTCAGATTTATTCGTTGGCAAAAGTGTGTAGATTCTGATGGTTTTTACTTCGATTAATAAACTTGTGTTTAAGCTGAGTTATAGTAGTTTGAAGTATGCGGTCCATTTCCGAAATTAATTTTGCAACAACCTAATACTTCTGACAGCTTCCTTGCTATGTGAGAAGAACGTTCTCGTGAACGCTGTCAGACTGATAGCTTTAAAAGGGCGGTTTCAATCTTCATACGATATTTGAACGACATCCGTGAACGGCGAGCTACAGCTTGTGTTGCAAATGTCATGCCAGGACAACTGTATTCGACACAACGCCTTTGTGACACTCCTTGTCTTTATGGTCTCTTGGAGCAGATTTCAAAAGAGCTTGCGCGCGCAGCGAAAAGCATTTGTATATGAGCGACTTTACAATCCACTCTTTCATGTTCATCTTACCTCCGTCTTCCGAACTTAGGACCTTCTAAGGCCTTCTGTGTCGAGCACTACCCTTCACCTAACAGTTTCATGCTGGCAAGATCGTATCCAAACATACCCGCGGGTGACATTCACCAACAGAGGATCAGAGGCAGAACGTGCGATAACAATCGTGTATTACACATGGACCCCAACACAAAAAAGGACGAGAGATGAGGCACCTCTGAAAAAATCATTACCTATCCAATTCGCTCACTGTCCTCTCAGGAAAGGGCACCACAGCGAGAAATGCTTCTCTTTCACTCTCGTTTTTTTGTCTCCATTTGCGAGCCTCGTTTCTTCACTACACTCTCCTATTTGACAGTCTACCTGCTGAAACAACCACCAAATCCACTACCCAAAAATTCAAAATTTTTTCGTGCTTAGCGCAGAGTGTAATGTCAATAGTGTTGACGGATGTTGGACGAAACACCATTAATTTCAGTTCGTAATGAAGGAGCTTGGATGCATGGAGATTATCGTTAACTTAGTTAATAAACCTGCTTCACCAACTTCAAAGATGGTTTGAGTGCTGTAGATGTTCTCACCATGGACATCTATTGGGTTGAGGAATAAGTCCCCGCGGTTTTTTCAACCGCGTTTTTTACAATGTTGCCATCATTTTTTGACAAAGTTTATATATGTTTTCGATAGAGCTTTTTTTGCTCTACAGAATGCTACTATCTGTTTTTTGATTACTTCCACTACCTAATATTTATGAGGTTTGGAAATGAAGTAAGCTGAAAGCAAAAAGTTAGCACTTGCGCACCTCAACTTCCTCGTCTGCCATCGAGACCAAAAAATGAATGTATATACGTTTCGATAGAGCTTTCCAAGCTCTACAGAATGGTACTACATTTTATACAAAACGCTCAACTTTTCGCTGTTTTTAAGACCCACAAATGCAATACTCGCAAAAGTGCGCAGTTTCGTTATCTTCTTTTCCTCGCCTACCATCGAGATTGGAGAGAGTGTGCATATATGCATTCGATAGAGCTTTCTTTGCACTACAAGATAATACCATTATTCTCTTGTATCCTCTCATATTTTAGCATGCAGCAATAAGTTTTTACCTGTTCTTCAATTCAATATTGCATAATGAAAATGATTTTTTTCGGCAGAGTGGTTCATATCATTCGATAGAGCTCTTTTCGCTCTATAAGTCGGTATTTACGGTTTTAGTTCGAATCTATTTTTGTCATTTTTTAGATCATTTAAAAGTCGACGAAATCGAGCATTTTCATCACATGGTGTCGAAAATGCTCGATTTCGTCGACTTTTAAATGATCTAAAAAATGACAAAAATAGATTCGAACTAAAACCGTAAATACCGACTTATAGAGCGAAAAGAGCTCTATCGAATGATATGAACCACTCTGCCGAAAAAAATCATTTTCATTATGCAATATTGAATTGAAAAACAGGTAAAAACTTATTGCTGCATGCTAAAATATGAGAGGATACAAGAGAATAATGGTATTATCTTGTAGTGCAAAGATAGCTCTATCGAATGCACATATGCACACTCTCTCCAATCTCGATGGTAGGCGAGGAAAAGAAGATAACGAAACTGCGCATTTTTGCGAGTATTGCATTTGTGGGTCTTAAAAACAGCGAAAAGTTGAGCGTTTTGTATAAAAAGTATACCATTCTGTAGAGCTTGGAAAACTCTATCGAAACGTATATACATTCATTTTTTGGTCTCGATGGCAGACGAGGAAGATGAGGTGCGCAAGTGCTAGTTTTTTGCTTTCAGCTTACTTCATTGCCAAACCTCATAAATATTAGGTAGTGGAAGTAATCGAAAAACAGATAGTAGCATTCTGTAGAGCAAAAAAAGCTCTATCGAAAACATATATAAACGTTGTCAAAAAATGATGGCAACATTGTAAAAAACGGGGTTGAAAAAACCGCGGGGACTTATTCCTCAACCCAATACAAAGGGTGCCAAAAAAGAATCACTTTTTCCCTCTATTTTAAACACCAAATTGATCAAAATTTGGCAAATTTTGACGGGTATTTTCACCCTCTGAATACAAGGACACACTTCGCAGCATCACCAAACGCCGTAATACTCTTCTGCATGTGCAGGATCAGAAGCTGTTGCTAAGCCAACATGATGTATTGCCCCAACTTGGCATTATCCGCTATTTCATTGCCCTTCTTCTCAATCTTCTTGGAGTCTATCCACACTAGGTAATGGTTGGGATTCGTACTGGGTGGTGGCCTTAAATATACATTCTGCAGAATCTTTCCCAACGCCCTGCACTTCAAAGTACGAGTCACAACTAGTGAAAATCCTCCAAAGCTAGATTCAGGACATGGGAATGGCAGTTAAGGCACACCCAGGTGTCGAGGGAAATGGTCATTTCAGTACCGCACTCCCCTCACTGAGGACCCAAATACGAGCCCCTTTCAACATCGACAGAACCTCTACAAAATCAGTAACTATTGCCGATTGCATGGCATTATTTAGTATAATATTTCTGTAATTTTTGTGTTGATCACTCAAGTTCAATCACAATTTTTTACATAATCGGATCATCTGACGGTACACTCGGCTTATCATGTGGCCTGAGACCATTGCTGACCTCTGCCATTATGACCCCATCCCGCCCGTCAAATAAGACAACCATCCGTCGAAGAATCCTCGACTCCCAATGTACCCTAATGAAGGTGCGAATAATATCAAAATTGGCAACATTGGTCGAGCAGCAACACGTCAGTGGCTTCCAAGAACCGAAGCGACTGTGCATAGGAGGCTTACTACGAGAGAACTACTATGGAAATCGGCTCTGCTGTTTTAGGCTGATGCCGAAGGTGTCGGCGGCATCTGGCGACTCTTATCTTCTCGATGTTGAAAGTAGTGATTCACCAGCTTACTTCTGCTTACAGAGGAAAATTTGTGTAGATTTCACCCCATTACTTTCACCTTTTCCATACTCTCTATTCTGTATTCTTGGCTGTGAACCATGCGCAAAGTGACTTTCATTTTGGCACTCCTTGCATATCGTAACAGCAACTTCAAGCGGGGAGTGACAGCAAATATGACAAACGTTTCCTAGCTTTATAGCTAGCCATCGAAACCTCCGAGCTCCTCTAGCGACTCTTATCTGTGAGCTGGGATCGCCTGCATGGTTCGACCGTACACCAACATTACACCAACACAAGCTCTACGATTGCCTCTTTGATGAATTATCGATTTCTTTCCTCTTCTTCTTCTTCTTTGATAACGGTTTTCAATATCCTTTTACTTTCCTTCTTTACTGATAACATCTTCATGTTATTCCGATGCCGTAGGAGTCTACGCGATCGTTTTTTTCAATCTTGGCCCTTTCAGCACCATAACAGCAGTTAATCACGAAGTCTGCTCTTACAATATTTATGGGATGGAGATGATGGTCTCTAAGCGTCAGCGATTAGCGTGTCCTGCTCCTGTTTTATGCGCACGATAAGCAAATCCCACTGAGACCCAACCAGACACGGCACCTCTTCCATGCACGCCGCGCGCGGCGGTACGAAATCCTGTCCTAACGACAAATTCTGAACGATGAACTGGTAAAACGCCGAAAAATAAAAGTAAAAATACTATATTGAATGAAGTGCCTTTAGACTATGACCTTAAACGCAATCTTTCTCTCGTGATCACTAGGGGCGATTAGTCACTATTTTCCTGGCATAACGAACTTTGACTATAGAATTTTAAACCGAGCTCTCGATAGGCCTCCGGCCGTTCACACCGCTCTGCTACCGATTCGTCCAATGCCGTTCACACCGCTCTGCTACCGATTCGTCCAAGGCGTCCACGCACACATATTTTTTTGCCCGACGTTTTCTCACCGATTAGAATGTGACTCACCCAAAAGCGGCGTATGCCAGAGTCTCGCTTCCCAGTCTTCGCATGCCGTCAAGCTTACAGCACTCAATCGCAGATCATTCAAATTTCAAAAAGAACTTTCACTTTACTTATCGAATGGATATTAACACTACGTCATGTTGGCTCCTTGCTTCACTTCTCCGCTTCTCCTTTGTAGCTGCATGTGAATTTTGTTCGAGTCCACTACGACCGCGCAGTAAAGTTACTTTCGGTTTCTTTATTCAGAATTCCCAAGCTAACCATACCAATCATTTCTAGGGGTCTGATAAATTGATACTTGACTAGTTTAGGAGAATAAAATCATTCACTTGGGCAGCAGATCAGCCCTGTACGTAGTTGTGCAGGCCAAATGGCACTCAGGTGATTCAAGATTTTGAATGGAGGTAGACTAGGTGGCTCATACCGCGTCTTATCCATATTTCTTTGCCCTTTTTGTTCAACCCCACACGTCATCCATTTTCTACATTCGAAAAAATCTAATCGATGGTGACTGCTCACTCGCGAAACGCGTCCCGTTGTTCTATCAACGTCTGCTGAGATTCTTTCAGAATTGCGCTACATCTGGCGATTCCCTTTCTCCTTTTTTCTTCTATGATGTCCGTTCCAACGGCTCGACGAAACATCGATGATTTTGAATTCGGGTTGTCAGCAACGGGCGGGCCAATCATGGCCTGATTATTCTTCCCATGCTTAGTCCGTACTGATTGTTTCCAACAGGAAAGATTTCTGCCCATAATTCGTCAAGATATATTCATTGCCAGCCTCGCTAAGCAATCACTTTCGAGAATAAAGTACCATCTGATGATTAGGAACCCATCCTCGGCTGTATGGGAAAGTCGGAGAGTAATACAGTATGTAGACTCAATCCAGCATTTCCCACGACATTCTTCTCTGCGACGTCTTTCTCCGTTGACCTTTATAAGCACTTCTGCTTACAGATCTCAGAGATAACATTAGTCAGTGTCATTCTGAATGCGTTACATTCCAACTGGGTCCTTTACATGGGGAGATAAATTTATGAATTAGGAACATAAGAACTATGTCTCGTTTCACCTCTTCATCATACGGGTCATTTGTGCGGTCATCATGAGTATATTCAGTGACTGAAATCAAAAAAAAAATGAATAAATGTATAAATCTCGTACCGAGACTACAATTAGAGCTTCTATGTTCGTTGTAGGGCAGTTTAGGGTTTTCTAGAAGTGCGTCTCTGTGCACTGTCATGCAGCAAGGGTAAACTAGTGTTCGAGGAAAATTTTGGGGAATTGAAACCCCTTCAACACCACCCTTACTTGACGATTCGGTATACTCAAGGGATCTCCTAAAGGTGAAAAGGTCTTCAATTGCCCATCGGTCCGGAAATTCCCTCGAAAAAGGATAGTGGCCAGTGAATTTTCGAGAAGAAAACTTTCAAAAAAAGTGACCCCTCTGACGATATGTCAACCCATGCTTGATCCTGTTTGTAGCAGCTTGTTCTATGCATGCATGGGAGTGACCACGGATGAAAACCGTATGAGACTGTGCGTGCACACTCAGATATTCGTGAGGCTTCGTGACATTACAATACTAAGATATCTGTGATTTCTTGCACAGCCTCTCCCAACAAAATAGTACTCGAAACAGTACGTTCTTGACCTTTCGCCGTATTACTTCAAATCTGGCCAATCAGCATTGACAACCAATTGCCACATCAAAGACACCGGAATGGGTAAATTTGGCAGTTTGTGGAATAAGAATGTAGGGGTACTAATCTGTATCAGTAGAGGAAGAACGAGACAGTACAGTGAGAAACCCGGGAATAGGAATCCGAAAACGCCCTTCTCCCTCGCACCCCTCTGCGTCACTGGCCGGGTATCTGCAGACGGGCGGAGTGGCTAAATCAGCCGGCCTTGTTCCGCCTTCGTCGGCAACTCGCCCGGCTGCATGATTGCAGACGACACACCATGCTGAGGAGTCGTGATAAAACCCTAGGCCGACTTTGTTTCGCCACACATCACCTTTCAGAACTAAAAGGTTTGTTCTCAGAGAAAATGAAGTCATAGTTCTCAGTTTTTCCTTACCTCTCCCGATGCCTTTAACGATATGAACGGGTAAATCGTTGCAACCGTTTTATATGGCAACCGTCAACCCTGAAAAGGTATACTATTAACGAGAAGGGGTGGGGTGCATTTCTTCATTGCTCCATTGAACATTTCGTCATTGAACAATACCGCAGCCTTCATATTTGCGGTGGTGCTAACGGTGGCAAAGCGTGGGGCAGAACGGAGCGGGCGGAGACGTAGGGAACGACGCAGCCACGCGCCGCCGTCAGCCCGCTGAGTATGAACGCGGCCTAAACTTTCCTTGCAGACGTGTCCATAACATATCGTAGATGCCAATTATACACATGTGTGATCTACTACTGGAGTTAGGGAGAGGCAGTCGACTGTATTTTAAGAGAAATTCGCTTCAGCTTGAATAAACATCCATTTACGCATACTTGACGCGGACTGAAAGAACTTCTTTTCCATGCTTGATCTACACATGGGAGGAAAAAGTCTGAATCCCCTTCATGAGAATGGTTTCTTTACAACATTCGAGCACAATTCGAGGCGCCATACCCTTCTGTCCTTTAACCAAAAGACGTTAGAGACGCAGAGCACTGTGGACTGCCCCTCCCCCGAACTACGGTAGCTCCCATGGTTCGACCTTGTAAAGCCAATGTTACTGCCAACATTCTTGTTAATGCACGTAACTAGTTCAAGTTACTAGTTAACATTCAACAAGTTGTCCCCACATTGGTGAAACAGCCTGCAGATTTCAGGGGCGAAGAGTTCCATCTGAGGCTGACCATGATCCGATGGTAGAGGTAGAGCGCCTTCATTACCAGCATGGCTCACCTGCATTGTTGAGCAGAATGTGTGGTTGATGCAACCTTAACCCCTACAACCTAATTCCGAGCCAGGCCTGAAAGCTTGATCAGAGGCTCTATTCCTGTGTATTCCACTGTCCAGTAAAAGTCCGAATTGGCTTGGAGTGGCTCAGAGCCTTTAGGTATCAGTGTTGTTGACGAACACCGTATAATGGTTTTACGCTGCAGAATCCACAATGAAATCACTTTTGAATATTACAAAACCAGACATTTATACCGCTGTGTGGCTGAGCCTTTGAAGGAAACAAAAGGTAGCCGATAAGTAGTGATTGCGCTTAATAAGGCAAAATAGATTTTGCAGAAACCATCTTAATTACAAGTTTATTGGCAATTATTTCATGACAGCTAGGGTCATAGAATTCAAATTACGCGCGCATTGGCGAGATTGATGGGCACCGTGTGCCTATCCTTAACTTCCCGCGCGATCTTTGTTCACTCTTGTGTTGTTATTTACTCCCGCTTCTTACCAATATAATAAATAACAGTCTTATGTGTTCACAAATAGCCATTATTCGCTTTCTTTGAGTACATTATCATTATTTCTCTTTCATGTGGGATGGGAGAAGATGACTCACCAGCCGGCCTTTAGCCGTCTGCGCTTCACCCGGCACCATGGCGCAGAATCAAAGTGGTGGTGAACCTCGGTCATCCGCTTTTTTCTTGGTTCATACTGTGCGTTGCGATCGTCTTCGTCTAATCAGCAACGTTTTTTGATCGATAGTGAAGCAACGGAGGATTTCTTCGTTGTTGATCACCGTGCTAATGTAGGTGAGGAGCCACTCCGCTGTGCTCACCGTCCGGCGCCATTTTTGTCTAGGTTTTTAGCCTGGGCCTAAGTTTAATAAAGCCCCTATCCCCTCAAGTAAGGCTTAGGTAAAAATATACATTTGAGTGTACAAGCAGATGATTGTGGAACGGTTTGAGAGAGGAACAACAGCGCGACAGTGAGTGGCACCCCTCAACTATATTAGAGCCGCATTCGCTCTGTAAGGCCTGGTTCTATAGGCTTACTGTGGACGCTGTTTCTGCCTAAGTTTAAGAGAAGAAAGGAATTCCTTCGCTGGTCTTCCACGATTCAGACAAAAATATGCACTTGAATACGTAGATTGACGCTTAGGAAGGCATTCACACCCAACTGAGAAGGATTTTTGGCGAATCGGAGTGAGGTAAAAGATACGAATCGATTGGGAAAATCGATACGTATCTTTTACCTCACTCCGATTCTCCGAAAGCGCATCGACGGTTTGAGGGAGCTGGCGCATTCACGTCAAGGATAAGATACATATCGATCAAAAAGGTGAGCGTATCGGTGCACCCGCGATTTTGGCTATTTGCCACAATGCAGATAAAAGGACGTGGTAGTACGTGGCATCTACGAAAATTCGAAATCGTGGGAGCTTCGATGCGCCGATTCGTCAATGCGCCAGAAATCCCTTTCAGTTGGGTATGAACGCAGCCTACTGATGCCTAGAAGCTAAACATCGTTTTTGAATGTTTTCTATTAGATGCCCTCCTTTTACGATAGCACCTATCTCCATATTGGTCCTTCAACCTGAGCTGGGGCCAAATAAAGTCGTGGGGGGGGGGGGCGCAAAATACTCACCGACGTTAAATCTTTTTTCCCTCCCTAGGTTCAGGCTAAAGCAGATGAAACTTATGCTTTAACAGATGCCTTTTCATGTGGGAGGAGGGGATATAGGGGATATCAATCTCAACTTAAGCCTAGGGAGGGAAAGGAGCTTCGACATCGACGCAAAGTTGTGTCTCTCCCCTGACTTTATTTGACCCCTGAGCTGTGTATAGACTTTGAAATGCTTACCTCATAGTGGTATTTGATAATGCAGTGTCTGGCTACTCTAAGCTGAAATAGAATCGTTGCAAACACCCTATCCTTAATTTAGGCCTGTGAGGCCCCTTTAGAGATTAGATGGGCAGTCTGATTTCACGGGCATTACAATTTAGAATGGTGTACTTTACAGAAAACACCTCTAAGGGTGCCCTAGAAGCTACATCCTTCGTGTATGGGACAGCTGAGAGCGGAACAGCTCAATCGATCTTGTATCCCCGCAGATCACATTTTCCCGTATCGATTTGCCAACCACAGCCATTCGCGCGGCTACGTGTCTGGCACTTCAGAATGAGCTCCCTTCGGCAGTCTGCTTGTCGGTTCCCTCCGTTACCGTCTATTGCCATATCTACATGGTATATAAGTAAATCTACCGTACCTGGTATATACGGTACCTGTGAATCACACCTTCTCACTCGCCGTTCTTCTCTGGTTTTTTATTTATGATCACTTATAATTCCTCTTCTATACATGACTTAAACCATTGAAAACCTCACCTGTACAAGCAAATATCTTACAACAACCGCAGTGAGAAGAGTTCTATGCGAATCGCTCACTCATAGTCTTTGTTCGAATTGTGACATTCATTTTAGCGCACGAAAGTACGAACCCCATCACCAGTGTCTATAACTGAACGACTGTTCGTAATTAGGGTTGTGAATTACCTATCTTTGAAAAATTTACAACGAAATGTTTTGCCCAGCTAAAAATTTTGAGAGTTGTTATAGACAAATATTGTTGGGAAGTATAAAGACGGTAAGATGAGGTTTTTTTATTGAATATGGTTGGATATGTTGTTAGCACCGGTCGTGTTGAGCACTCGCAATCGCATTCGAAGCGCTCATGCGTCCTGTCCACCAATCACTTGCATCAATGCCAAGCGCATGCGTAATCCGATAAACGTGGCGAATGGGATCGTTGATCTCAGGCCGCCTGTAGGTCACCGTTATACTTTGCGATTTTGCGGTTCTGCTTTTGTGGTGTCGCGGCTCCGCGCGCGAAGTTGCGGCATCGCCCAATCACGAGGTCGTAGTGTCGCGTGCGAAAGTGCGACGTCACGAAATCGCAAAATGCAAACTCTGATGGCGTCTTTAGATTTCGCTGATTTTGCGATGTCGCAGTCCGCACGCGAAGTTGCGACAGTGTAATTTTCAAGGTCTTATTGCCGGTATCGCGTGAGAAAGCGCGACGCTGCAAAGTCGCAAAGTCTGACGGCGGCCTCAGTGTTCACTGGTCATATCTGCCCAGCCCGGGTAACAAGACGGATTTGGAAGGCCGGTGATTTGTTTCCACCGTAACCCTGCTTAAAGGACGCAAACGCGTCCTTTAAAGATGTTGCCACCAGCTCGGTCCTTTGAGCACCGTGGAAGTTGGGATTGTCGAAGGTGGGGCAGATGTTTTGGCTGATGCTTTTTCAGGTAGGAGAGGGGATATGAATTTTAGCCTAAGCCTAGTGAGGAAAGGAGTGTCGGTGAAAAGCATTTTTCTCATCTTCGACAACCCCAGCTTCCACCGTGTAAAGGACCGTGCTGGTGGCAAGATCTTCAAAGGGTGCGTTTGCGTCCTTTAAACAGGGTTACGGTGGGAACAAATCACGGCCTGTGGAATCCGACTTGTGCCCGGGTATGTACCCTAATGTCAGGATATCGCACGACGACGACCGGCTGCGAAGCAGTGTGTGCGAGCTATGCACGTCGCGGTAGTTGGGTCATAGAAGGATCGCAATGTAATGCTAGCGACGCGATACGCAGTTGACTTGTAATCGCTCGGGACCCACGAACAGGGCACCTTTAGCTCGTCCGCATTGTTTCGCTTGCGACATGCCGTGGTGAGAAATTCTCACAGAAGGGTACACACCCGCGCATCCCACACCGCCTGTGCAAATGGTACACTGCAAACTCTTCCTGCACTGCGAGCCTCAACTGGGGCGTTCGCTTTCCATCCTTGCATGTCGGCTCAGCAACCGTGATATTGGAATCAACTGGCGGTGTTTGCGGCAAACAGAGATGCAGGTGTCGTACGCAAGGAGAAATGCAATCCTGTACTCATTCTCATGAAACTCTCATCCCTCGTCATGAGATTCCATTCGTAATAAGAGGCGAAGCTCTCAGTACAGTTAATACAACAAGTTCTAAAAAAGCGCAGCAAATTCCTGATGATCACGGAGCTCGGGCTGCAACCTGCGTGCGGCAGCTGCGTTTTGCCTAATTAGCAAGGAGCGCACGATTGTTGCGAAGTATGAATGTGGACTAAAACGCTAAAATCAGTTTAACACCGAAATGCTGTGAGCATACAAATACGGTGCTTAAATTCTACCTGTGGATCCATGTGAATGGCTCGAAGTTCCACGGTAAATGTTATCTACCATAATCGCGTCGGCATTTATAAAATATGCCCTGTACCGCACGTACACATTGCGCCAATGACGTCTTTTTGAAAAGTTTCGGGTTCAGTTGCCATCTTGAGTGCTTGTGGCTGTTTCCGATTGCTGCAAGGAAATTACTTCTACTGAAATTTTCCCGTAAATTTTCTTGCTGCAGAAATATTTGTGCTCAAGGAACATCTTATATTTTTTTTTCTCCATTTTTCACTTCAACTATGAACGACTCTCACGAGGCCTGTTGTTCCTTCCAGTTGTCCCTTCACTTCAATCGCTGTTCTTGATTTTCTTTAAGACCTAATTTCCTCCAGCTTGTAACATCTACTCAAGCAGCATGTATCCAAGAGGTGGTTGAATTATGAACTCGGCAGCGCAGCTATGTTTGTTTGTTGATTCGTTCCGGTCCAACTCGGTTCAATACGAACGTAATCGAAGGAAGAGATCCATCATGCATGGCAAAACTGGTCAACAAGTCCCTGTCTTCTAAGAAACCGGCACAACTGTCTCAACGTCGCCGTCGGCAACTACGTTACTCCTGGACCCGGATTCCTCTTGGAAACCAATCAGGTTCCAGCAGATTCCAAGATCAGTGCATTGTGGTACACGTGCAACCTTCATCCCTGATCAGCTGTGTGGCAGTGCAAATATGAACGCATACTTCCCTTGGGGAGTCCGCTTCCACAATTCACGAGGGAAGAGAAGGTGGTTTGGGTCAAATCAAGTCGGGGGGGAGACGCAACTTTGCGTCGACGTTTCACCCACGTTAAAGCTTCTTTCCCTCCCTAGGCTTAGGCTAAAACTGATGAGACCTATGCTTTGACATATGCTTTTTTATGCAGAAGAAGGAGATATCAATTTTAGCCTAAGCCTAGGGAGGGAAGGGGTTTCGACGTCGACGCAAAATTGCGTCTCCCCCCGGACTTGATTTGACCCGGTGGTTTTTTGTGTGGCTTGTTGAAGTGAGATGTATGTTCTCGGAGCTGTTGAGCTTCTCACTTTCTTTATAGTGTGGCTTTCATGGATAGAAGGGAGTTTTCTATACAGAATCCGAAGACGTATACGTAGGAAATATGGCCAATTCGACCTACCATTCCTTCTTTGTAGCTTGAATCTGCAAGGATATGAGGAAGACAGGGGACGACATGTATGACGATCACCTGCGGTGTCTAATATACTTTTGCTACCATTACTACCCTGTAGCATTTATTACTTCCGAAAAAGTGCTTTGTGAAACTTCCATCCTAAGCTCACACCCGTAACTCAATCATTTTCGGTTTCGTTTCATCCATTGATTGTTTGGTTACTGGGATACGAATTTGCATGCATTAACCTATGATCGTCCCAATACTTGAGTATGAACAGTGTGCCCCCAAGCCCACATAGCAACAAAGCTGTCAGAGCATTCTATATACATAAACTTTCTTTATCAGAAAGGTTAATCAAGATCAAAGTCAAGACTACGCTTCATTTATGTCAAAAGCACGCACGGTTACGTCAGAAAGGTTTACGTTTTGCTTGATTTGAACGGTAGGTGTTTTATCTCTCCCTCATGTGAGCTCATTCTCTCCAAGACTTGAGGAATGAGCGGTAGTTCGCTGCCATTCATCCTGAGAGGTATTCTTCGCAGTATATTTTTAGATGCGCCGCAAAGGAAAAATGAAAACCTTGGGCGGCAAAGTTTGGTCAGGAGACGGGGGGAGGGGGGTACAACAGTGGAGTAGCTGGAAGTGTGGATTTCAATCTAGGATTAGGTAGGGGAAGGAGCTTCGGATGAGTGACAGTTTATTTGGGAGGAAGCACCGTACCACGTGCGAAAAGGCTCTCTCAATTCTGAGTTCTCCCCTCTTCCCCGCAGCCCATCCCGACCAAAAACTCATCTTGGTCACTGTGGTTCCAACCGTAGCTCTAGTAGTGCTTCATCCTATTCATCTTACCATCAGTGTTAACTTGTGTATTTTCACTTGTGAGCCGTTTAAGGTTTTGCATGAAGAGTGCTGAAATCGGATTCCAGTTTCATTCCATAGCATGATGCTTAAACGTTGTGTATTTGATGACATTTAGTGTCGGAGTTCATCTGAAGAACAAAGAATACCTTACCACACGATGCTCATTTGAGTGGTTTTATGTTCAAACGAGTTTGCGCTGGTGCTACAGCAATGAGGGGGTCTAGGAGCATTCCACTATAGACATAATTTTACCATATCATGAAAGGCGAGGGAACTCCTTCTTCCCTCCACTAAAGCTAAGGCAAAAGTGTACGCCTGAGTGGGCAGATTCACCCCACTGCGATAGCACCTTTCTGCTTTTTCTCTTTGTCGGTGTTGAAAGGGATTGTCCTGCTCGAATAAGCCTTGATTGGTCTTTCAATGAGGATAGCTCTCATGTCTCCCTTGTACATTTTTTCGAAAGCAAAAATAAATGTTTGGGTACTTCTTCCCAAACATTTAGTTTAGATACCAGAATTGGTTTCCAGCTAGCAATGTCGGCTCCCGGAGGAGGCGGAGATGCTGGAAAGGCTGGTACGTGTTTTTATACTTTTTCTCACTCCATTTTTTGAAACAATCTCTGATTCAGTAGTCTCCAAGAAGGCTATTCTGACTGAGGCAGAAGCCAAACTCCAAGCCCTTTCCGTAAGTATAATTTCATTACAGTCTACCTATTCAGTATTTGGTATTCATGATGAAGTCCTTAAATGACGTTAGGAAAATAACATGACGGTAATATGGCAGCAATCAAGTTTTGCGATCGCGCCTTTTGGGCGCAAAGTATAAGATGCGTGTAGCCGTCGTAATAACCAGCCGTTGTAATAACCCGGCGGAACAATATAGTTATGGTAGAACGGTCAATGTTGTGGGAAGCTTAGTCCGTGAAATCTTCTAACATAGCATTGCAAGACTTCTAACGAGTCACAGTAAGCTTCGCCATTCATCTGATTATACGCAGAAAGCAAGAAACTGGAAAATTGACTGCATCACAGGGGATGCAGTGGCCGAACTTTCTATGCCCAATAGGTCGCACGAGTCCACTGGCAATAATGGGAATTCAACATAGTCGTACATTATCTTTGCCAGGAGATCGTTGAGTTACTCCTGTTCAAATTATCTTATGCGTACCCCGCTTCTCATCAGTGTTGTCGCACCCGAGGTACATCTCGTAGTTAAATTTGGTAATATCAATGAGTAACGACGCAGAGAGCAGTCATGCCGTCGTGGTGATGCGAAAATTTGACGGGCTTCTGATCAGTGTCTTATCGTCAGGCCGATCGGAGCTTTGCGGAGAGTTGGACTGCGTCATTCTATACGAATTGCGTTACACACCGTCTCCTTGAACACCTAGTGTTCATTCCTAAGGTTGACGTTTTCTCTTCCTCTGAAGAAAGGCTTCTGTCGAAACCTAAATTATCCCTATTGCTGCTTTGAACTGAAGGTCTTGCAATTTTTTCACTCACTTCTAGGTCTTTAAAGATGGCCGTTTGCATCGGGGCTTAAGGTATAGTGATTTAAGAAGAATAAAACTCGTAGGGACTTTCAAGACATATGGAAAATATAGTCACTGGGTTACATTCAAGTAGAGCTGCTGATAGATATTGTTTTCAGCTGCAATCAGCTCCACCAGTCATGGCAAAAAATGCAGCGCCTGGGACATTAGGAGATAAATACTGTGTTCAAACCAACGCATTCGGTGTACAACTCGATAAGCCAATGGCTTTCTGGCGTTATGATGTCACAATCTATGCGGAGATCAGAAGAGGGGGGAGGAAGGTGTACTTCACCAAGAAAGGTCGCGATGAGTACGTTACCTTCCACTTATTCCTCAGACAGTATTGCTGAAAGAATGTCGGCACCGCTTTACAAGTTTCTAGGCCAGTCACAGCAATACTAGCTTTTCAGCTACCTTATAATGAATCGTAACTACAAATGCAAGCTGATTTATGATGCCGTTATACGGATGAACCAAGATTTTTTTGATGATCCAAGCCTATTGTGGTATGATGGTCAGAGCATATTGTTTTCGGGGAAAGATCTCTACAAAGGACGGGACCATCAGGTGTGTCAATTTTGTTTCGATGCTCAGGCGACATCATTAGTGAGTTAATCCAAGCTATTGCTCTTCTTTTCTTAAATATATGTTGTTTGCATTTGCATACGATGCGTTCCATAGCGCAGGCATAATTGTTGCATGTTCCTGCAGTAGTTCCTGGATGACTGCATTCATGCTTTGTGCCCGAGTTGTTCTGAATTCCCCCTCCATAACTTCAAATGTAGCACATAAGTAAACCACGTGCTTTTTTTTTCGAAGCACTACAAATCGAGCAGTCGTCGAAAAAATTGTGAAAAAATCTAACGCTCAACAAAATGCGCCTGTAGCGGGCAAACTTCTACTGAACACTGGCATATCCATGGCGCGTTGCTTCCATTATGTTTTCAGTCTGCTGAACAAATCTCATAAATTGTTTTTCAGGTCGAAATGAAGTTCCATATTTCTGGAAAGGATTGCAAGCATCCATCGCTCTCTGTAATAGAAACTATCACCTTCGATATCATTCCAGTTAAGGAGGGCTACTGCGTAAGTATATAATCAATTCTTCCTGTATCAAACAATGTGTGAGTTTCTGACTTTTTTCTTCAGATGTCATTGACTGAGAAAGTGATGCTAGAAAAAACCGCTAATTCGGATCTCTCTCAAAACGATCATTCAATTACACAATTCATGGAGCTTATCTTCAATCAAGTTGCTGTCACGAATCCGTCAGTTTTTGTTTTTATGAGCAATATTAATCAAATTCTGAATTAATTGAATGGGTTGCAGTCAAGAACATGCAGTGTTTGAGAATGGAAAGGTGTTTATTTGCCATCCATGGCTCTACGGATTCACGGAGAAAGATTGTCCAGACGTTGGCGGTGGTAAGAGACTCTATCCTGGCACGCAAAAGAGCGTGCGGTTCGTCGAAGGGCCGGGTGGACGCGATTATAACAATCCGGCTCTTATCATTGATGGTTAGTTTCGATTGCTTTGATATTAGATAGACTTTGTATCGATGTTCCTCAAGAAACTCAGGCTTTTTGAGCCTGGGTTTCCTCATTATTTGCGGCATCCTCGGCTAATGATCAGCCTAAGCCTTCGACTTTTCACCACGGTAATCCCATTGAGAGAAAACAATGATGCAGTAGCAAACGTAGCTGATGCTAGGTAAGGTGGTGAGGCTCAGGGTCGCATGTTCATCGGTGAGGTTGGGTTGAGGAGGATTTAAAACTGGATATTTCATCGTTACTTTCCAACAGTAATAGCTACATCTGCTACTGCGTCATCGTCTTGCCTTTTTGAGAAGTTCTTGTTGACGATCGATCACTCTCGCAGTGCTTAGTATTAGTGGGTATCTTTTGCTGCAGTTGTTTCTGTCTTAGAGCAGAACCTTGGGTAGGTTTCAGAGAAATCTAGTATAATTTCCAAAGATGTGCACCTGCTCGTTGTGCAACGAACCTGCTCAGCTGACTCATGTGCTTGGCAATGGTGATAAGCTGAACGTTCGGACCTACGTCACTACTGCGAAACCATGATTCTGCCTCCTCCCAGTAGTTGCCGTCCTAACTGCGTGAAATCCTCAAAGTTGAAGCTGCCATCTCGAAAGCTATGTCTACGACTTGCGGCTGTCGATAAGCCACATTTAAAACCATGTAGTTCAGGGTCCAAGTTGTCCTGTTTTGGGAGTTTTATCTTGCTAGAAGGGGTCCCATCTAATGGCAGTGACATATAGACTGTCAAGCAGGTGATCACCTGAAAACCGTTGAAGCTTTCTTTGCAACCTAGTACAATCTTTTTTTAGCAAAGAAGGCTGCATTTCATGAGGAAATCAGGTTGATCGAGAAAGCAAAAGCCATTCTTGGTGGCCACATGAGTGATAAAGTGACAGACTTTGAACTGGAACGACTGAATACGGGTTTAAAAGGTAAGTTTGGTGATTCGTTTTCATTTGAATGTGCTACGAAGTGTAATTTGAGTAAGAAAAGGGGCATTTATACTTTGAATGAATGCTTGGGGTGTGACAGTGTGTGGTGCAACTCTCGTTGAAGGGCGCTTTATTAGCCTTTTGATATGGCCGTGCGGAGCTAGGGTGGGGCGTCTCCAAGCCACGGCTACACCGGTGAAGTGGTGCTGCAAAAGTTGTGGCCTACATGGGGTCATACATTGGTGCAGAGAGTGGGAGAACACGTTCACGGCGCGGATCACCGAATAAGGAAATCCTTTTCCTTGGCTTGTGATATTTTCTTCACAATGGCACTGCGTAGCGTCCCCTGCCTTCATATTCAACAATGTACCGGTTGCCTTTGTGATGCCTTCAAATTCTGTTTTTTAATTAGACTTCATTTATTGCTTAGATATCATGGTGCAGGGAATACTGTAGTCCGCTCTTATATTAGAGCCCAAAATGCTTCAGGATTGTTCTTCTATACGAAGTACAGGGATTACGAATGTGATCATCAAATAGCTGGCGTAGTCAGTCACACTGCCAATGATACTATGTAAGGCTCAGTTTTTCTCACGTAGTATATTTTTCATTTATTTTGCATCTATGCATCTTATATTCTTCCTTTCCATAGATAGAATCTGACAACGACGGGCTCAAGGCCTCGTCAGACTTGGCGATTTTGCGATTTCTGCGATTTTGTGGTGTCGCGTCTCCAAACGCAAGTTGCGGTATTGCAGAACCTCAATGTTAAGGTGTAGTAACGTGTGCGGAAGTGCGACTCCTTATTGCGAAGTCTGATGGTGGCTCAACACTTGTGAAATTCATCACCTTCGACTGTACCTTTGACTCATGTTCTCCTCAACTTGTCTGGAAACGCACAACAAAAAAAAATCGAATCACAATCTGTTCTCAACCCCATGGGTAATGTGATTTGAAAAGCGTTATCGAGGTAAATTTTTGTAGGGGGGAAAAATAGCTCCCTGAATATCGCTTAGGATGGTTCGAGAATTGTTCGTAAATGAGAGTTTTTCGGTATGACGAAAAATACGTGGATTGTTTAAGGTTGGAGACTAATTTTTTTTACAACAAGCACTATTTCTCAGTGTTAATCAACTGCAAGACTGCAGATTAATCGCAAGATGTAGTGCCAGTGTAAATAAACCTCCCAGTTCTGAATTCGAAACACATTTTTTGGATCCAGGAAACTAGCAATAGAAGCCATCGATAGCTGTTATGATTAGAAATTAGACTTGGTGCGTGTATGGTGAAATGATACATACCTTTGCTTAAGTATTCATTATAATGCAGGTAATTAGCTAGAAACCTGCCCGGTTATGGTAACTGCTCTTCGCAGAAGTTTGTTTCAGATTCGAGGACCGTGATGGGCGGAAGATTTCTGTACGCAAGTATTTTGAGGAGAAATACAATATAGAACTAGAGTGAGCTTCTGCCTTAGATCTTTTTTCAAAAGGCTGCTAATGCAGTTGAACTTTTTAGATATCCGGACGCACCGCTTGTCAAAGTCCGCGAGCGCGGTCGAACTAACAACTATCCCATGGAACTGGGAATACTGAGACCGATGCAGAGAGTCACTATTCCTCAGCAGACGGAAGATCAGAGTCACAAAACGACAAGGGTGTTTACCCAATTCAATTTTACTGGCGATTTCATCTTTTTTCAATACAGTTTTAGAGCTGTGCTGTCGCGCCTGGTGAACGACAGGACAATATCGCGCGAGGAGCACGAGCTTTGAAGCTGTTTGGATCTGAAGAGAATCCTTATGTTGCCAATGCCGGATTGTTCATTTTCAAACAACCTATGAAGGTATTTAAGCCTCTTTCTTACTGTGCTCATCTCGCAGTAATTTCGTCCGGTATTCTCATAGGTGGATGCAAGGCTTTTACCACCTCCTAAACTAAAGTATCGCGATGAAATAGCTACTGTGCGAGACGGAAAATGGAGGTACCTTCTTCCCTTCTCTAATACTCATAATCTACTTCCTAAGGTAGGGTTTAGAACTCCTCGTGGACACCTTCTAATACCAGCTGAGTGCGGAGTGTGGGCTGTTTATGGATTGGTAGCGCGTCAAAGTAAGGAAAGTGTTCAAAAGCTGGTTGTGTGAGTTTGTAATGCATTTTTGTAGTTCTATATTTTCTTTGGGAAACTTGTCTTTTCCAGCGCATTTGCGGAAATGTTCTTCAGAGAGGCTACCAATCACGGAATACGGCTTCCACACCCCTCCGAAATCAAGGTGCGGTCGTGGTAACTCGTTTCGCAACTTTTAGTGCAATAAAAATCGCTTTTTTTCTGAAAATAACTACACTGCATTGTTGCGCGCAATTTATAAGGTGAGAGGAGAAAGGGGGAGGTAGTGTGGTGTGCAGGGTATTTAATATATTCCATATTCCATTTAATATATTACTTGTTTGCTCCCTTGGCCTGTCTTGAATGATTACTCCTGAACAGAATTTGTTACCGAATCCGTTTTGATGTAAGCCTATGTTGTTGGTGAGCTATAGAGATATCGCAGATTGCCTCAATATCCCCGTTTTACACGAATCGGCTTCCTGCACTGTTGTTCATATGTGTGCTTTGTCATAGTTAATCGAGTGAAGTAATTTCAGGTAACTGGGCATGAGAAGGAACTAGAAGATCTGTTAAGGAATGCTTCTAAGCATAATTGCAAATACTGTCTGATCGTCAGTGCGGACAGCATTAAAACCATGCATAGTTGGTTTTTCTTTCATTTTTGCGAAGGAGAGGCAACAGATCAGGAGGTTCTCATTTGGAGAAAAACAACTTCTAATTGGTTTATCTGTTTACAGAGGAGCGTCGAAGGTCATTTATTTTCCTCTGTGAGCAGGATGAGACCCTATGTGTTGTTGTCAGTATACGAACTCATCTAACACTCTCCAAAAGCTCAAGATGTTCTTGTTTAGCTGTGGTGTAATTGCCTAATTCCTAAGTCGACCCAGTGGTTCCAAGCTGGGCGATTCCTTATGCCAAACCCCCACTTTAGTGACACTCTAGTTTGTACATAAACAAACCCAAGTGTTACAGAAATAATCAAGCTTTGGGAACGGGAACTAGAAATGGTTACACAAGATGTGAAGCTTTCCAATGTTGAAAAGGTAATGCTTCCAAAATGGTAGCATTAATGCTTCCTTATAAAGGTTTTGTTTTGAAGGTTGTCAAGGAAAAACGTGCTGTCACGCTGGAGAACATTCTCCTCAAGGCTAATTTGAAGCTTGGAGGTTTGAATTACGAAATTGAGATGAATGGACTGCTCCCCAGCGAATCAGTCAAGTGAGTTTATTAATGAATATTCTGATTGGCTGTGGAAACTTGTGCTTCGAGATCCGTGCTTCCTCTCACTTTTTTTATGTCAGTTTTATCGCACACATCCCTTTTACCGTGATTTCAAACGTTTTAGTCAAAGGGACTTGTTAGATTCACAGCCGCAGCATGGGCTGCAACGCACTCAGTTGCAATGATTTATTATTTCACGGACATTTAATTAGAATGAAACCATTATTTATGTTAGGTGTATTGTAGAAATTGGATCCGCTCCGGCCGTCTGTTTTTGGGAATAGGTGTTAGTCATGCACCACCAACGTCCCATTTCGAGCGAGACAAAGCAGCTCCCTCGGTTGTTGGTGTGAGTGGAATTTGAATTGACATTTTCAACCATTTTTTCATGCTGTTTCAAACTATTTTTTTAGTACGCTGCGAATTTCAAAACAAACCGTTATGATTTTGTTGGAGACTACCTGTTCCAAAGTTCTAGGAGGGAAGAGGTAGGCTGATAGCTGTTTCTCAAATTTCATTGATGTGGAAGGAAACAATTCACAAGTGTTTTCAGACATTGAACACCATGTCAGAGATCGTGAATAATGTTTTCCCGAAATTCGCTGAAAATCATGACGGGAAGTTCCCAAGAGATCTTATAATTTACAGGAGCGGTCTTTCCGAGGGCTCATTCAGCACGGTGCACTTTTTATGCATTTTTACATCATTCAGTACAATACGGAGTGATTTCGTTTAGGTGCTCACACATGAAATTCCACTTCTTCGTGGGGCACTTTCTTCTCTTGGTGTGAAAAATATAAGGATCGTATTCATCGTCGTTCAGAAGGAACACAATGTGCGATTAATGTTGGAACGCGTGGGTTTTCAGACACTCTCATTTCGATTCCGTACATTTTACCAACCACGAGCTGAATTTTTTGGTTTTAAGTAAGATTTACGTTTAAGATTGATCGCAGTCGCAGGCCAACAGAGCAGAATATTCCTCCCGGAGTCGTTGTAGATCAACAGCTCACCCATCCGTCTTTCAAGGAATTTTACCTGAACTCTCACATCACTCTACAGGTTCACTTCTTGCATAACCGGCCACTTCTTGTATAGAATTTACGCAAAAGCTCTAGGGTTCTGCGCGCACTCCACGATATACTGTACTAGTTGACGATCTGGACTTGTCGATGGACGAATTAGAAGGAATGACATACGTGCTCACTTACGATCATCAGATTGTGAATCTCCCGACTTCCCTGCCAACTCCTTTGTACGTTGCCAATCGCTACGCGGAACGTGGTCGAAACACTTATACTGCCCACCTGTAAGTTCAGATAAACGCCTATGTTGTTTGTAGCTCCGATCGTTTCCCATTTTTATATTCTTTGCAGGATCAGCTCGGGATCGAGTGGTTCATCGGACTCTGGATCTTCCGTGGATTTCGGACGCCTGGCACATCGCCTCTCATACAACAACACAAGGCTGTGCAACATTCGCGTGAATGCATAGGCTGTTTCCATGGTTTAAAAAATTATGACCATGAACGCTTAGGCACTGTGTGCATTATTTCAACACACGATCGTACAGGAAGAAATTATTCGCAGCTCCTAATTTTGTATGTTTTTATGGTTGCCAGAGGATTCGCAAAGTTCGTGAAAAAGTGGCTAGCCATGCACTCAACGTTCGTGCAAAAGCTTTGCGATCGAAGCGATCGTGGCGTTATATTTCTTCCTGTGCGAGAGTGTTCTTATCTCTTTGAGAATTATGCATACGCCTCATGAAATCTCTATTGGCCTACATTATTAGCACCTGCATCATTACTTTAAGAATTATTATTATGGCATATCATTAGATCTGAATTTTTTCGCAATATGTCCAACTAATCATCGTCATTTGTTATTTGTTGTTTTTCGTGTTTGCTAACGAGTTAATTGAAAAGCAACGTTGTTGTATCTGTTCATTGTTGTTAATATTTCGGTCCCAGTGAAGAGTTTTCATTTTTTCCCTATATGTCTTTTTCATACCAGGTTTTTGGCCATTACCTGCTTCACCTGCTTCTTTGTTCTGAAAAAAAAAAACAGTGATTGCCACTATTACTGAAATCCCGTTCATACTACCACTCGGGAAATCGGAGAAGGCGTGAAAAGCGATGCATAATAACGATGGATGCAATCTAGAGATAAGCTGTAGATTGGTTTCCTACTGAGGTGTTTATTTACTATCATCAATGTAGTTCGATGGAGAATCGTTGTTTTGTAGTTGTCTGATCTTAAAGAACCCGTGTTGGTTTTGACGGGTTGGAGCACTCATATACTGCTCCTTGTATTCAAACTGAACCCAAACGTATTAACGATTAAGTGAGAAGCGGGACTGAGTGGTACTTGAACCTGTGAACACTTGGGGGTCAGCAGGACGCAATTTCAGACCCTTTCTGAAAGGAAACGGCACTATTCTGCCATCGTCACCCCGAAAACCGCGAGTTGGCCTGATGAATAACTTCCGCTGAAATTGTTCAAAGGTTAAAAGGGTCACTTGGAGTGCTGATCACGAACTTGACATCTTTTTTGTCGTTGCCGCCAATATTTCATGATCACAACATATTGGTGCAACAGCTTTCACCAAATTCGTTTTAAGTTGTCATTCATGGGTTATTCAGAATTCTGATCATAAATATGACCTTGATTAAAGGCACCGGGAGGGGTTAAGGATAAGGTGTGAACTGGGAACGCATGCTCTATGTAAACAAACCTTCCACTTCAGTAGAGATGATGTGTAGTGAAACTCGCATTGAAAAGGCGCGGCTTGGGGTCTTATCACCATCCCGAGCCCGGCGTTTGTCCTCCAGTTCATCAGCGGGCGAGTTGTCACCGGCGGCAGGACAATTCCGGGCCGGCTGATTTGACTCTTCGCCCGTCTGCAATCTAGTCCGGCTAGTGACGCGGAGAAGCGCTAGAGAGAAGGGGGTTTTCGGGTTCATGTTTCTCGGTTTTTTCCGTCGCTTTTCTCTACTGTCACACTGCTGAGCATCCCTACTTTCATATTCCACAATCTGCCGAATTTGCTCCTTTCGGTGTCTTGAAGCCCGAACCCCGTTCGGCTCAAGATGGCGTTATTCTTTCAGTGGTGCTGTTGAAACTGGGAATCGTCATTCTTCCGCTGTGGCTTTAACCTGCTGCTGTCCTATAATCGATCTGCACGCTTGAGCGTATATTTTCGCCTAAGTTCTGATGGAGAAGGATCCCCTTTTCCCTAAGGCTTAGGCAAACATAGCGAGAGCAGTGTGGTGCCTGAAGTAGTACCGCTGCAGTAGCAGTGAAGGACGCTATCTCCTCAAATAGTTGCCATATTTATGATCAGCACCCCAAGTAAGCCTTCTAGGTCAAGCCAAGCTCGGTGAAAGCGAGTTGTTGCACTACTTTCGTGCAGCTGGACCAAATTGACGCTAACGTCAAAAGGGATGTCGTATTCGTGATCAGCAACTAAAACACTTGCAGGCGAGTTTTAGTGATTTTTTTTGCCGTAGTCGCGGTGCTTGGACCCGTGTCTGGGGTAATGGTGCTTGAATAGTACAGAAAACGGCAAAGCTGTCATGCGACATGCTTGAGCGGCGTAGCGGACGAGTTGTCTTCCTCTCATAGTGCGCTGCCAATTTTTTGTCGATTCGGTTGCCTTTTATAATTGTTCTTTAGTGACGTGGACATCGTTAAAGCATCAGTATTTCTATTAGTTGCGCTCTCTGTAAATATTAAAGCTATAGTTCCTCCTACTTTGTTCATGAGTGTAACGTTTTGAGTGTTTCATTGTCTTATGTTGGTTTTCGGAATGGTAAGAAGCTGCTCTCGAAAGTGATAAGTGGATCGGATATAGCCAACTCTGCATCAAAACTTATTCATTCTTAATGTCAATTGCTGTGAGTAATCGTGGCTAGATCGTAAGGCGACTTTGGAAACTTGTGGGGGTATCGCATCTAGCCGGAAGCTTATTTTGTGTTATATAAAATTTAAGCAATTTTCACGGAGCTCTGCTTTAAGGTCCGGGACATCCCTGTAAATGACATGTCATTCCATTGTTGAACGGCAACATTGCTGCTTTGACGTACTTTGCTAAAATTTGCGAGTCCATGTGCAGTAAATGCAAGGCGTCACTTGAAGTGCTTCTAGCGAATCGCTCCTCGTCTTATTGATCCAAAAATGCTATTGTCTTGAAGATTATTCCTGCGACTCCAATCGTCCAGCCGTTGGCGATACTTGATTGCTTTTTTGTGCAACTCGAAGGGCTTTGTTTTAGGACTTGTATATGATTTCTTGATGTTCCGTTGTTTATACACATTTTTCTAATGTGACACGATCACTTACAGAAAATAATGGCAGATATGGATGTTGATTCGTCATCACCACATCAATCACAGCAGAACGGTTTGTGTATCGCAGTCGCGTTTACCTTGCAGTATCCCAAGTAGCCTGTTTAGGTAATGGTCATGACCAAGCGACCGAGTTTTCTGTAGAATTACCACCTACTGCTACACCTGGAGCACCTGCTGGACCAACTAGCGGACCTGGAGCAGGTCCTGCACCACCATCAACGGCTGCTGGGGCTCCTGCACATGCTGAAGTGTTCGTAGCAATGCCCGTTCTGCAGCAACACGGTGATGTGAGTGACGGTGGAAGTCTGAAAACGGCAAATGCGAAGGCTGCTATTATTTTTGAGCTATTAATTCACTTTCACTTCGTTTACCGTACAGGTCTTCGTTGGTCCGGGATCGAAACGAGAAGCGCAACTTCTGGGTTTGGGTCTCACAAAATTGAGCAGCAGAAGGAAAGATGATCTAACATTAGCAAAGAGATATGCTATGGATTTATCTATCAAGCAAATCATGCTGCGACAACAGAAGGCACATCATGAAAATGTACTGTTTTGTAGTGTGCTCAGTATCGTTCCTGATAACATCGAGTTTCAGCAACAAAAACAAGCAATGTACGCTCAAGCGCTATCTTTGATGGCTCGTGTTTATATCGGTTCGATTTCTTTTGAAGTAAGAGAGGAGATGATCAAGAAAGCCTTTGAAGTGTATGGTCCAATCAAGAGTATCAATATGAGTTGGGATCCCACCACTGGCGTAAGTGCTTTACGAATTTTATCAACTTTATTATAATATTATGTGTGTTCTCTGCAGCATCACAAAGGATTCGCTTTTTTGGAGTTCGACGTTCCGGAAGCTGCGCTTCTCGCACAAGAGTCTATGAATGGCCAACTGATGGGTGGAAGGAATCTTAAGGTATCATGGCCATTAGTGTTTTTCTACCCCGCCTTTTTATAAGAGCACAGGAAGTGATTTCAAAAAAAGGAGTGACAAAGTGCGTTCATCAACCCTAAAAGATTTTTCGAGCAATTTGCATATGCTTGCAATTCGGGTGGTGATCAGATAGTGGTCGCACGCAAACTCCGCGACACAAAAAACACCTCGACGACCCTGTTTTCATGTCACCGTGAATAGAGGAAGCGCAGTATTGAATGAAAATTCGGAAAATACGTTTTAGTGAATGTGAGGGCCACCTAATGAATAGTACCGTCGTGCTACCGCCAATGCGACTTTGTTATCAAGTTTCCCATGCATCTGCAGTTCCCGCAGTTTCTTCGATCCTGGCTCTCACAAAATACATTGTATGTGGAAGGGGTAACTGCGGCTTCACACAGGTCTATTGAAGTGTGAGCGGAGGTCTAAGCTCACACTTTAATGGCTTGATTTGTCGTATGGGTCGATTTACAGTGCTTTTTGGTTCGGGATTTTTGCTCTGCTGTCCGTGTCTGGCTGATTACTATGTCTCATTCTTAAAAACAAGGATTTTAGGTTGGTCGTCCTTCTAACATGCCACAAGCCCAACCGATCATTGAAATGGTTCAACAGGACGCTAAAAAATACCACAGGTAAAATTGATTTCTGCCTGGAAAATGTTGTCAAGTGGCTCTTCTATCGTAATTAATTCAGATACTTCTTATTGCTGTGTTTTTAGGTGTTACGCTTTCGTATTCGTCCTTCTAACGGCGTCACCTGTGTTAAAATTGCTATGACCCCTTTTTATTTAGAGAAATGCTAGTACGCAGGCTTTACTCAGAGAGACCCGATCCGCTTTATGGAGTATTTAGATCAACGTGTTTACATCTCGAGCAATGCTTGATTTCAGTGCGATGTGCTCAAAAATACGTTTACCGCTCTTTATTTTACAGAAGCTGTTAAGTAAAGCGGCATGTCAGTGGAAGACTATCGCTATCAACCACAATGTTTTAACTAGTAGAGTCATCCAGTGTTTGCATAATATTCTATTCTAAAATCAGAGTCATAACGGATAAATAATGACTTCTTTACAATTACAGAGTTTACGTGTCTTCAGTACACCCCGACCTCTCGGAGAGCGACTTGAAGAGTGTGTTCGAGGCCTTTGGGGAAGTGGTCAAATGTCAACTGGCTAGGCAAAGTGCTACCGGAAAAGGAAGCCATCGGTTTGTCCCTTATTTTACCGTCCGCAAGCGATGTTTGTTTGGCCTCCACTTATTCCTACTATGTTATTCGAACTCTCAGTGAGAGCTTTTTTGCTCAATGGTAGACTTGTACGGCCTTACTTGTCAATATACCGTCTTAGCTGTTTTGTGTCATTCATGGTGTATCTGTTTTGTAGTAAACGTAAATTGTTTAGTGGTTTTGGATACATCGAATTCAACAACGCAGCAGCAATGAACGAAGCTATCGCTGGAATGAATATGTTCGATCTTGGTGGACAATTTTTGAGGGTTAGTTAACCTTTTCTCGAATAGAAAAATGCAATCAAATGGAATATCGAGTAATGTACGGTGATATTTCTGCAGTAATACATGATACTGACTTAAGGTTGGCCGTTGCATTACACCACCTGAAGCTCTAACATACCTGCAACCTCAGACCCAAGCCGCTTTACCAACTGCTGCTGCTCAAGCTGCTGCTGCAGTGACTGCTAAAGTAATGGCGGCTGAAGCCTCAGGGGTGAGCTTTCGATTATTCCGCTTTTTTCTTCTACTGTGGTCGCAATTTTATTGGCGTCAGTTTGATAGTGGTGCCAAAGGGAACACTCGTTCCTGTTCTGCTCAAAACATCTTTTCAGCAAGCAAAAACGAGTCAAGGATCTGGATCCAATTCTCCTCGTCCAATGAGTCCGGCTACTATTGTGCAACCATCTATGGCCACTCTTTCCGTGGCATCTCCTGGAGTCACAACTGCTCCGCCAACAGTAGTAAATCCAACATTAGTGCCTCCTTCTTTGGCTGTGCCACCTCCACCAGTAGCCATAGCTAAGCCGCAGTTGTACGCTGTAAGTTTTTCTTCTTGCTGATAGAGGTTTACTTTTTTCTAGTTAGTCAGGTATGTTTTCGGAGCATACGTGTTTTTAGCCACCTGTTCCTTCAAGCGCGCCGTCGGCGCAGTATGGTTATGGTGTGCCTCCCCCGCCGATGAATGGATTCCCTGTGGCTCCTCCTCCTCCTAGTGCTCCACCTGTGAGCGTGGTACGTTCTTTCAGAATATAGCTTTATTCGTATGTCTATTCAAATCTTATTTTATTTCAGCCTCCTGTTCCTCCTCCCACTCTCCATCGTGGGTTTGGTGGATTTGCTCATCCAGCTGCTCCGGTACCACCTACGAGTGTTCCACCACCGACAAGCATTCCATCTGGTGCTCCGCCACTGCCTCATATGATGCCACCGCCTCCTCCTCCCGCAGCTCCCCCGAGTGCGGCCCCAAAAGGAGAGCGTTCATTCGAAGAGAAGGTGGGTGTTTTCCGTAGATTGTTTACATATGGAACTATGATGAGCTTTTCCTTGTCAAAAAATGTTATAGTGTGTGTGTGGTTACTGTCCTTCATCTCAAGATGTTTCAGATGGAAAGAATCTTGGAACGAACAAAAGCCAAACAAGATGCAAAGCTTTCCCTTCCTGTGACGTTTGGAGCCATTGATCCTTTGTTTGCACCTAAAGACCCACTCGCACAGAATGAGGAGTCTGGAGGTAATGAAATTTTTTGCAATGGTGATGCGAAGATAGGATATAGTAATAGGAAGAAGAACGACACAAATATCTTTCTAGATATGCTCGCTATCACCGGAAAATCCAACCAAGATGTACAAAGTATGGCTTTGGCTCTAATAGGAGACAACGCTGTGGCACTGAAAGGGGGCAAGGTTCGTTTTTCCCTTGTCTGAAAAATTATTTCTTCGTATAAGAAGAAGAGCCACTTCTTTGTTTCAGGTACCTGGACAGGCTGACGCAGCAGAACCTCAAAAGAAGAAAAAACGAGTAGTTGAAGCGAAAAAGATTCAACCCAAGGTGCTTTCCATTATTTTCACATGGAATGAGAAACCAAGAGATCATTTACCACGTGGTATCCCATAGCTTTGTGTTTCAGCTGAATACGGCGCAAGCGTTGGCCGCTGCGGCGAAGGCTGGTGAACTTTCCGACGCTGTGATTAACGAGCAGATGAATAGCGAAGATGCCACGTTAGCTTCACAAGAGGGATTAGCCATTCGGTCTGTTATGCCATCAATTTTCTGGCCCTTCACGTATTGAAAAAGGGAGTTCGTTTCAGAGGTAATGACGCTCGACATCTTCTGATGGCGAAACTGATGCGAACAAATCGGTCTTGCATCCTAGTTTTACGCAACATGGTGAGTCGCTTTCGATATCGTTGGTGATAATGAACTGGATTGCATTTATTTTTTGCCTTGTTTAACGTGTTATGCTCAGGTGAGTCCTGAAGAAATCGATGAGTACCTTGAAGAGGAAATCAAAGAGGAGTGCTCAAAATATGGCACTGTGCAAGAGGTAAGCGCTACATTTCTTTTTGTAATCCTTAAAAGAACTGGGAGGGGTCAAGAGAAAGAGGGATTTGAGAAGAAATAATCATTTTGAAGCTTACATTCGAGGTTAAAAGCGATAATCAATTAAGAAACTCGGATTCAAAAGCGCGACGTTGTGGTCTGTATTTGCATCTTCCGTGCATCTCTTCGAATTGTAACATCACCTTTCCGAGTTGTTCGCTGAAAGGGGAAGTCACTTGTTGTCTTGTAGGATGTATTTAAACTATTCATGATGATGTGAAGTAAATGACAACAAACAGCAGCAATCAAGTGTAATGAGAATGAATGGGAGAATAAGCGAAAGACAAAGATGGTAATGATAAAAAAATCCATTGAGTTCACTTTCAACGTCTTAGAAAGGTGTTGTGTTGGCAATGTCTGCAGCCAAACGGACTGCAAGAGTTAAGGTATGTCTTACCATAGCAAATTGCACCCTTTCGGTGTCTTTAAACTTGTAACTGATTCTGGGTAAGGAGATTCTGAACACTACATAGATTACGGTTATTATGGAGCAAATGAACTGGATTCGCGCAGAACATGCCCTCTGTTACAACTTTCTGGCCGAAAAAGTCGCTCCATATTTTCACTATTCTGGCCTTGTTTTCTTCGATTTTCATAATGGCAGCTATGCAGATATGAAATTATACAGCGAAATGAGTGGCGCGGCAGCGGTTTGCTCGTAATTGACGATTGAAATAATTAAGCTTCAATGAGTAAATCTCCATCCGATCACACCTACATCATATTTATTTATGTGAGTAATGTTATCAAAATGGGCGTGCGAAAACACTGTGGTGCTCTTCACGACGTTTTGTGAAATACTGTTTATAGCTGAATATTGTCGTCAGACAGGAATAAGGATTATAGTGGGGAAATCCGAAAACGGGCCATTGTTGCATTCCTGAGACTTGTTGAGCGTTTCGAAAGAAATTCCAGTTGCGCTAGATTTCTCAAAAACTATTCTTAGTTAGGGAGCCTTTCACTGTTTACATATGATACCATGTACACTTTTAATAATCTTCCGTTCAGGTCGTAATAGCAAATGATCAAAATGCCGGTATAGTCAAGATTTTCGTACGTTTCGCGGATCCCAAACAGGTACGGTACCCACTTTTTTGTGATAATTTTGAAAGCGTTTTCTGCCTTTTCTCGCTTACATTACTGTAATGTCCAGGTTGATGCTGCACGAGCAGCTCTTGATAAGCGTTTCTTTGGTGGACATACGGTTTCTGCGGAAATTTACGACCAGGCATTGTTTGATCATAACGATCTCAGTGGATAATCGGCTATTTGTTGTTCCCGGAGCCCTTCTTGTTAAATGTAATGTTTTGTTTATTCTTTTGTTTATTACAAATACGGATATGTGTAAATCATTTCTCCAGTTGTCATCCAAATCGTTGTCGCTTCTGTTTTTTTATGCTTTTGGTAATGCCACTCGGTTTGATCTCATCAAGCTGATGTGGGCAGAATAGTCTTGCAGTAATGGATGTGATAACAGTGGGTATTTTATTTATAAATACTCTTATTTTATTTTAAATACTCTTATCTCTCTTAGATGCCCTGTTTATTGGTGTGAAAGTAATTGTTTTGTTGTGTTGAATATTGTATCCTGTGTATTTTAGATGATAGTGAAGGTTCGGCCACTGTTCGTTGTAAATGTGAAAATTATTTGGTTTCATGCTGCTCAGTCGAGTATTGTTAGATCATATAGACTGCTGTTATCAGCGGAACAGCTTAAGCAGCTTTGATACTTTGCAGCGTCGCCAGAGTGCCACCGACACAGGTGGCGACTGCGGCGCTCGCGCGACGCGCTCTGTTTATTACGCTCGACCCAACAAACCATACTACAGTATAATGTCCGTGGGGAGAGCCCGCGCGAAACTTGCCTTTGTTTGGCACCATGCCAATATTTTCGCGAAGAATTGACACCGAGAGAGGTCAACTTGGCCGGTGGTGAAATATGGATGTGGGGCTGCTCAGCAGTGTAACAGAAGAAATACCCCCTTCTCTTCTGCGGCAATTTGCGTCACTAGCCGGAGGTGGATAGTGGAGGGGCGAGCTGAATCGGCCGGCCGCGGATTTTGTCCGGCTTTCGCCGGAAACTCGCCCGCCTGATGAACTGCCGAATAGCCCGCCGTGCTGCGAAGTCGTGATAAGACTCCAGGGCGCGCTTTTTCAGTGCGGGTTTCGCCGAACATCACCTGTTTTGAAGTAGAAGCTTCGTTTTCATAGGACATGTATTTCAAGTCCTCACTTTTATAAAACAGCGCATTGGCGTCGATTGCAGCCGACGACCCACAAAGTTTGAAAGCGGTCTTATGATGTACGCCGCAAAGAATGAAATCAGCCCTTTGATAGTTTATCTTCATATGCGATCATGTTGCCTATCGCGGTGTATAGCGCAACACCTTTTCCTCTTGACGCAGCAGATGAATGTTGGTTACATATGAATGGCCTTCTAGTCACTCAGATTTAGTAGTCGAATGTGTTGTCGACCAGCTTTATGGGTTAAGTAGATTAGACCTCGGCGCATTAATCGCTCAGTGTGCAAACAAAATTTATCTAGTTGCTTCACGGCGTGCGTGATCGTAGGTGAGCAATACTGGCATTAGTGGGTATCTTAACGCTGGTAAAATTGTAGCAATAATCGATGTTAAACGAGTCAATCATCTAAGTTTTTAGCAGCACCTTTTCTTTGCTCATTATCAAATAGTTTCCGCTAGGCTTGGGATGAATCTGTGATAGCCTTCTTGCTGAAGTCGTCTGTATTTGTTGAAAATGTTTTGGTGAATTTCTTACACGCTGAACGAGAGTCAGAGAACTGTTTGAGCAGATTCCATGGTGATGGTTTCGATAGCACCTTTTAATCGCGGCCGATTTTTTTTTTGTTTGTTTTAAAAATGTCCAAATCAAGGGAAGCCTCACACTCCGCCATAGTACAGCACTCTTACAGGTGCTAAAGTATTAGTGGGGAGGGGGACACACCGCTGTGCTCGGTATTCGGTGCGATTTTGTCTAGCAGCCTAGGAGAAGTCACTCCCTCCTATGTAAGGCTTAGTTAAAAATATACACTTTAGTGTACAGGCTGATGACTGTAGAATGGTGTCGGGTGAGGAACAGCAGCGAGACAGTGTGTCTCCCCCCCCCCCCCCCCCCCAACGCATTAACACCCACCTGCAGTGCTCATATAATAGTTTATCAAATTACTTATCAGTTTATCAGGCAAAAAATTGCTGCGAAAAGTAGGCACGTAGGTCTCAGAATCTATACTTATGACATTACTTGTTGAAAACATAGGTTTTTGTTTTTGAAGTGGAAGTGGAACTAGGGGAGCTGGTTTATTTAAAAGTTGTAATAGGAAAGGTCAAAGAATACGTCGTGTGTGTTTACTACGGTATTTCTCTGGCAGTGTGGCATCGATCTATTCCTGCTCACAGCTGGGGCCGTATGCTATCCTCTCCCGGCCGGGGAGACGTCCCCGGCCGGGTGAGATCCCCGGCCGGGGACGCTTCCCGACCAGCCGTATGCTATGCTGCCGGGAGCTCCTCGGGGAGGAAAAGACGCAGAGTTGCATTGGCGCGTACTTTCAAAAGACCTTTTTTGTAACCGTGTGTCAGGCAAGTGATAATGGAGCACATGGACACTGTTCAACCATTACAACCACAGCAATTTCAAAATAAACAAAGCAACTATTTTGACTGAAACTTCATATGACGTAGTATTTGAAGGTGCTGATCACGCACAGGATAGTATCTACAAATACCTGGACGGTTCGGCGCGACAGTAATTTTCACTAAGTTATAAGTAATTTTAACTAAATTCAACCGAACAATGTAGCACTAATTTGCTGGTGAACGACATAAACGCAGAAAAGAACGACATGTTCTCAAAGATAGTACTGAATATGCTTGTATTTCGCATTCTTTTATCAAATTCAATGATGCCAAGTAGCGTGAGCGTCAGAAATGAGAGTTTATTCCGTGATCAGTACCCCAACAGTGCTGTCGCAGTGAGGGGGGGCATCCCACTACTGGACCCTATTTTTATCAAAGCTAAGAAGGAGAAAGGAGCCCTTTCCTTCTTCCTTCAAGGCTTAGGCAAGAATACACGCTTGAATGAGCAGGATGACCCCACAAAAATCCGAAAGTACTCAGGTGTGAAGCTTTTTGTGAGAGAGCCCCTCCCCCACTGCGATAGCACCCCCAACCACCTCCTCTGCAACTTTTGGGGTTGTAATGGTTGCAAAATAATCCAAAACAGAACACAAAACTCAAGTGACCACAAAGCAAAAACATACACAAAAATTTTGCAATCAGAACAAAAACATTGATGCCCAAAACTTTGCCAGTAAGAGCACCACCAATCGTAAGTTACATTTAAAAAACAAAAGATGTACAAAGTGCGCGAATTTCGAGGTTGTTGACTAACAGTTGATTAGCAGCACTCCCTCGGAGAAGTGCAGGACCTAAAGTCGAAATTAGAACCAGATGGCGAGCGCTGTGCTCCAAAATTACTGTTATACAGCAGTTTTTCTCTGATCACTTTCGAAAATAGTGTGCGCTGGCGCAAATGCTTCGCTCCGCGGTCACGAGATTACTGTATCCCCGACGCTTCCCGACCCCTTGCCAGTCGGGGACGCATCCCCGAGATTTGGTGGGCGGAGCCTCTTCCCGACGGCTGGTTGGGGACGCATAGCATACGCCGTCGGGGACCCATCCCCGGCCGGGAGAGGATAGCATACGGCCCCTGGTGCCGTCCTCATCGCCTCTTCTTTCCTACGATTATTCTGCGCAAACACCATGATTTTCTGTCACTGTTTTTCGTTAATTGCCGCAAATTGACGCTAGAAACTGGTCCACATTGATAATCCGCCGGTCTCGGCACTTCATGGGAAATACGTTGGTTAGGTAGCCCTCATTCCATTCTCTCTGTTATATGTGCCTTATGTTCCTCATGCGTCTAAATGTTTCTCTCAAGAATTCAGCTTCAAGGATGAGGCTTCCAGGGATTTTATTGCTTACGGGAATTCCGTTGCTAAGCTTTAATCGGTACTTGTGGTTGTCAACTCACATGATTGTTTTGACGAACAGCCGCACTTGGCCGAATGGGTCGAGGCCGAGCGCTGGACTATGTTATCAGTCTCTCGCAATCATTGATGAAACATTCTGATATGGGTTCTCATGAACTTTCCCAGCAGGCTTGTGTCGCTATTGCTTAGTACGTAGAAAAAGTGCATGCTGTTGACATCAAGCATGTTTTATCGCATATAGCTGGAAATGAAATGGTGCGAATTTACATTTCATGCAGGGGGCGTAAGTTATGAGGAAACCCATGAAAACGCTTTGTTGCTCGTAAACTGCCCACTTCCTACCACCCCAACACAGCGACGCTCCTTTTGTGGGCATAGATTTTTTCTTCGAAATACATAACATTTGTATTATGTGAGGAAGTTTCCCATCAGATGGAATTGATAGCCTTATCTAATCACGTTGCGGTTTGTTTCGTCAACCGTTATATGTCATCCTTCTCAGTTTGAAATGTGTCTTTTGTTGACTGCATTTTTCCGCTTCTCTTTGTTCTTTCAAATGCAGCAGCAGAACCGCACGCCCGTGGGTTAGTGACAAATGAGGGTGTGGTCGATTATTCCTGCGGAATTCGAGTGTATTTCACTGTTACACAGGCACTTCAAATCGTATGGTGAACTTTTCCGTATCACTATTGGTTGAAGTGTGAAATCTGAAAAAAAAACTTCTAATTAATGATACACGGCTAATAATAGAAAAAAGCTTTCGTTATGTATGACGGAGAATCTCATTTGTGGTGGTAGAATAGCCCGTCCTCGTGACATTTGGTTCCCACTATTCTGTTTCAGAAGTGAATCATGTGAAAAGTATTTCATGAACTGTTTGTAATAATCAGCACATCCTTTACTTATTCTTCGATCGCATTAGGATCTGGCCGCGTTTGGAACTATGAGGGTTTGTTGATGTTGATTGTTGTTGATTGATTTGTTGATAGATGATATGGTCTTTTCCATCGGAGTTGCTAATTTTTGTCAACACAAAACCAAAACCCTCTACTTGTTACTATTCGTAGAACCAGTTGGTCAGAGAGGGACCAGAGGTGGAGGTCTTGTCTATATTCGTCATCCACGGTCTATTACAGAATGATTTCTTACTTGGGGATTTTCAGTTTGATCGTCACGCACTGCTTTGTTCATGTTCGCAATATTCGAAGATTCTAAACTCTTCCAGACATGAAATTTCCTTCGAATTGTTCTTTTTTGACTATGATAAATGTAAACATGCGAAATAAATTTCTAAAAGTGGGTCATAAAAGGGATCACGAAACAAGGATTATCGATTACGATTAGGAAGCGTGATTATTGGAGTAAAGAAGAAGGAGCTGTAAACTAAGTGTCGGGAGTCACGTAATCTATAGCGCATTCCCTTTTCCAACACGGAAAGAAGGGGTTTTTTGGGCGACCACGCTTCTTTTTGATATACCCGGTTCTGGGCTGATATTGATGAGCACTGAGCAAGCAGTGCTTTTAACATGACTGGTCTATGACAGTGAATCCTCTGAGAATTTCTGAAAATTGCGTGTGGTAGATGTACCTTCATTCCAAATCTTTCTATCATTCTGGGCCTGTTTGGATTTTAATGTTTTTCTCTAGCTCTTTCAAATTGCTTGTTTCATTGAAATTTCTGTGCTTCTTTTGTCGTTCTGTGTGAGATTTGCTGCAAATTTTGCTATTGGTGCTTTATGTTTGCATGGATTGTGCGAGCACTCTTTGTAATACGTTTTCACCAAGAAATACTTATCTATTGAAATTTAAGAGAAATTTGAATTGACGTGCAGAACTTTCGTGAGATGCCTCTTTCACGGAATTCTGATTGACTGTTAACAGAAACGTGCTCTGGTCACTTTTTTCGTTTTTAAGTGTAGCCTTTTCCACATTTTTTCCTGATACAGGCTTTTATGCTCGTCCATAGGTTTTCGAACGGAAGTCTCAAGGTATCATAGCAATGTGGTAAGGACTCTCGTTGAGATGGTGTAGGATATTCGGATCTCTCTGTTTTTTTGTCCCATTTCTTAAGAAAAGGTCTCACATAATTGTTTCATCATTACTCAGTTGTAACTTTTTTTGAGGTTGCGATTTAATCCGTTAGTTTCACCATATGTTTTGAAACATGAAGGTGCTATCAAAATATCTCGTGGACAAGGAATTCTAGTAGAAGCGCGAACCGAATGAACTTTGGTTGGTTTTCCTATACAGTTAACTGCCGAGTTGATGGGTGATCTTTAGTATCGTATTTGTGATGGGATTATATGCCTACGGCAATAAATTATAGATTGTGGTAAAGCAACAGGTTTTATTGGATTTTTCATTTGCTGCACAATGGCTCTCTCTTTGTTTACTGTTTTGTTTGAGACTTCAGCGAAGTGTGGCAGGTGTTTTTCGATAAGAAGGATACCCCTTCTGATAAGTCATTGTATGGAATCCGTGTGGTTGCTAAGGGAGTTAGGGGTTGGGCACTCTTCAAAAGCATAGGTTGCGCCTAATCTTTGTTTATAGGCGTTCTCGAGGTTATTTTATGCCTAAATACTGCTAACTAACCAAGAAAACGAATGAATTATACTTTTTCCGGTATGATACGAGAAATCTGCATCAGTTACATAAACAATAGCTTACGCGCATTTGCCTGAGCCAAGGGAAAGAAAATCTTCAGGCTAACGCTTGCATAAGCTGTTAGTCGTGGCTTTCGTGGGCAGCGACGCCCTAACGGACAAAACATCATCAGAGAGGCACACCTTTCCAAAAAAAAAAAAACGCCGTATTTTTCGTACATTCATACCACTGCCTAGCTGTCGCAAACTCAGTTACTTTATCTTGTATACCGAAAAAACCACAAAACCATGGCGCAGCTCATTCTATTCGATTTTGCAATTCACAGTGTATTAACCGGAAGCGAAGGATGCTTTAAAGGAACCGGAAGGGGTCCGAGGAAAGAGGAAGATGCAAAGAAATGATCATTTTGTAACGAACAGTCAAAGTTAGAAGTGATAGTTGGTGGAAAAACCCGGATTCAAAAGCGCGGCGCTGTGGTGTGTATTCGCACCACATTCGCATCAACACACCGATTTTCCGAGTTGTCGCTGCAGAGATGTCCTTTGTTGTCTCGTAGAGTGTATTTCACTCATTCGTGATGATGTGAAATAAGTGAAAAAACACGAGCAACAAACAAGTAGGACAATTATGTGAAGAATAAGCGAAAGAGTTAGAAAAAATGTGTGATTACTACTAAAACCTGATTAATTCACTTTGGACGTTTTGGCAAGTTGCGTGTGTGCATGCGGCCACCATCCTCCAATAGCGTGAACCGAAATAGCCCTCCTCCCGGTGTCTTTAATACCCAACCAAGTGGGATTTTTGTACTTTCAAATCGAATGGAATTTTTGTATTCTCAGCGTCAAGGAAAATATAGGTATTGAGCGAGAAAATGGGCGTATCAGCGATTTTGCATAGTACAGATACCATACGGATAGATTGACGTGTTTATCAGATTGCGATCGCGGATACGCCGATCCGTTGAAAATCGTTCAGTAGGGTATGAACGCGGATGACGAAACGTGCGAATGTGGTTTTCACGAAAACCAATATGTGATGTAGTTATGGGAGTGACAAGCATTTTTGCGCTCTCTCCTGATATCATTCTACAGTGATTAGCACAACACTCGTGGGTATATTCCCACTAAGCCTTAACTGAGCGAAGGAGGTTTCCCCCTCAATCAAGGCTTAAGAAATAAAGCCGAAGGCCAAACGATGAGGGCCTCAACTACAATGGCAGCAGGATGGCAGCAGGAACCGCGGAATACCGATAACACCGGAAAATCACAAAGCCAACTGCGAAAACCATACAAACAATTGAACGTAAAAGTCGAGGCTGCATACTAGTATAATCAAGCGACCAAATGACCCCGCAAGATGGCTAGAACCTATATGAAGTTCGAATTTCATGCGATGGGCTCTCAGCCCAACGGCAGAAATGCGGAAGAAGTCTTGGTGAACTGCAATAGGCGTCCTATCACCCGATGGCATTTCAAATTGCTGATTTCACCGACCGGCGCGCTAGCTCCCTTTTCACCACACCGTGCATGACTGATTGAAGCGCGGCTGCCAAAATCACAGCCGGTTGTAGGCTCTGCAAAATTGGACGAGTCTTGGTGTTCCAGTTTCATCATTCCATCCGTATCGTGTGAAATGTAGGTAAATACATCTTGCAGACTGTGACCTTACACAATTACTGCAAAATAACAGGATTGTCACTTCATTTGATAACGACTGTCTGTTTGGGAGCTTTTTTCGAATAACAGCCGCTGGGCACGTGTCTATATGTATATATGAGTGGCTGGCGTTAAACAGGCACGTCAGACACTTGTTGAAGGGTGGAATGAAGTGGTGTTGCTCCTGCTGTTCTTCTTCGGAACGCGAACCCCTCGTACGTTATTTCTTCGGTATCTTTTTTATATATATTTTTATGTGAAGTGAGATCTGCTTTCGAATATAGTGTTGGATTTCGTCATGTCTTATGGGAGCCGTGTAATAAGTACTGCACTTCTAGCGTGTTCATTGCTTCAGCCTGCTGTTATTCTTAGTAATGCGCTGAATAATTATGATGAATTTTATAGAAAAACCTCATGTTTCGTGTATTTATTTGCAATGTGGGCACGTTTATAGTGAATTTCCCCTATGACGAGCGCACCATGCTCTTTTAACATTGTTGAGTATGTTCGGCTCTTCAGATGACGACGGCCGTGTCTGGATGCAAGTTTTGCGACATAGCTAATTACAAGAGGGATCTTCATCTCAGAGAATCGGAAAAGGTGCGGCTAGACTACCTGTGTCCATGCAAACTTCTATTTATTTTTCTTACCAATGCTTTCACGCTTCTGTAGCTGTTGCCTGCACTAACTATTGCGGATAACAGTACGCGTTGGCCTCCAGATCCAGCGATTCGTGTCTGACTCAAGGAGCCTTAAATGGGGACGCGACTGATAACACACCATAAACACCTTGGCTTTCCTTAATTGTGAGTAACAGTGCTTTTGAAGGAACCGAGAGGGGTAAGGAAATGGAAATTGAGTGAGAACTATGATGCATGTTCTCTGAAAATAGACCTTCCACTTCAGACGAGGTGATGGGTGGCGAAACTCGCATTGAGAAAGCGCGGCTCGTGGTCGTGACGCAGTCGGGCAGCACACCGAGTCGTTCTACCCTTCATCCGCTATGGAGTTGCTGACGAAGGCACGGCAACGTTTGTAGGCGGCTTATTTGGCCCCTCGTCTGATTGCAATCTACCCACGGGTTAGTGACGCAGAGGAGCGCGAAAAACTCCTGTTTTTCGAGATTTTCGCCGTTTACCTCGTTTTTTCACTATTATTGCACTGCTAAGCACCTCTATTTTTATTTCGCATTCCGCTAAATCTACCCCTTCCCTGCCTTCAATTTCAAGAAGGGCAGGAAATGTGTTGGATAGGAAGGGGCTTATTAGCGGGCGCAAATTAACTACCGTCATGCCTCACCTTGATCAGGAAATTGATCACACGATCATCAGTTGTACAGCCGTGTGTCACGAAAACGAGGACACTGAACACTGTGGACATGGGGAGATTGATTGTGCGGTGGCTAGGGGCTAATTATTCCTATTGAGTTTAGATTTGTGAAAGGCAATATCCAAATCGGTTTTTATCATATAATGAAGTTCGTAAAATTGAACTGAACATATGAATAATCGACATAGGCGTATAGATTTTTCGAGAGAGATACAATAAAAAATCAGTATTCCCACATCTTTTCCCACCCTGGATCTTTGTCATCGACTGGCATTCCTAGTTACTCTCTTAATAGTCATTTTTACATACTAATTTACTGCTTCAGCGGTAGGATTTGAAGAGTCGTTTGCCAACCATGAGCGTTATGCATTGTTAGTCAGTAGTATGTCCCGAAAACGAGTGTTCCGCTGTATTCTTTCATCCTGTCCCATTTTTATACTCATGTGAACGCGTGCTTGCTACCATATTCTGTTCAAAGTACAACTGTTACCGCAGAGCGTTTGGTGATTTTAAACAAGTCATATGAGAGGGAGATAATATAAACAATCAGTTGTTTTTATGCGATGTTGCCTTTCACCTCCAATTCGCACTGTAATGATTCGTCAAAGCGGAGGTGTACTCTGGTCGCTGTCTGTTTCATACCCCCTCGGATGAGTGATTGCATCAAAAAGGATATTGACCGTGAGAAAGCTAGTGACCAGAGGAAATATCTGGCCTTCACACATTCAGCACAGACATGATAAATAGTGCAGATGTTCTACAAGCTTTGGTTGCACGTGAAAGGGTGGATATACAAGGCACATCCATCATTCGTGGTCCTATTGCCGTATTCCCCAATTAGCCATTCCCTAATTGGTATGGCCTATATGAAAGGAGCTAATTTGGCTCACTCACTTTTCTGGCTCCCATTTCCCTCAGTTGCCCTGAATTCTCGAGCTGCATAGTTCGACGAAATTTCATGAGATCACGGAGTAGTAGAGACTTCTCTCGCGTGCGCGTGAGATTTCTGCCTGCTATTTTGTCGACTTGAAGCATGTGGTATACTAGATCTCGAGCAGAGTGAGGGCTTCAGTCAGAGGCGCAGCTGCGAAAATCGTTATCAGCCGTACCTTTTTCAAGGATAGAGGTGACCGTGTAGTTGTTCTGCACCAGGCGATTTACCACGAGTGAAGTGTTGCCAGTGTTGTAAAGAGTGTAAAAAGTGCCCGATTTACGATTCTGTTTTAGTGCGTCGTTATTCGGGACATCAAGCCAAAAACACCGCATCATTTCCTTGCCGTCAGCAAAGCTCACATCAGCAGACCGACAGATCTCACCGCCGCTGACATTCCTCTATGTTTGTGTTTTTATTAGAGAACGACGAGAAGCCAAACATCTCTGTCGAAGAGGAGTCCAGTAAATAAGTGAATGATGATTGCAGTGATTGACATGGAGAAGACGGGCCGCGAATATCTCAGAGCAGAACTGAAAGCGAAGGGAGAAGCGGATACTGTAGAAGATATGCTTCGCGTCGGATTCCACTGGCCACCTCTGGTCACCGTTAACCACCTTCATATGCATATCCTTTATCCTGTCAGTGAGGTAAGAGACTGAAACACTAGTTCTCGTGATCATAAAAGATTGGCTGTTGTTCACGTAGTCAGCATTAACTTACGCATATCTTTTGCTACGTTGGTTGAACATGCCTCTTTCACTTGTTAGGAGTAGACTGGATTGTCGATGTGAGTCCAGAGCCCTTACCCATAGGGTACCACAGTTTGGAAAATCTCCTATTGCTTGTATTTCCTTTGCCTTTCATCAGCATATCGTGCGTGTCTCATGAAAACAAAGGATGAAGTTTTTGGTGCTAATCAATCCCTTATACGCGTTGCGCCGCGCATTCTACTTCCATCCAGAATTGTGGGTGCAAGTGAATGCGATTTGGCCTATACAATGTCTTGGCGCCAGCCGATGTACAAGTCAGTGCTTTTATCCTCCTAGATAACTTTTTAGTTTTTAGCGGGCCTATGTCGCTGCAGAATCGAGATCTTTTTCATTTGCATTTTCAGCCCCCTACTACCGCAGTATAATGTGTTCAATGTGCAGTTGGACAACACTTTTACAAATTCCGCTGTTTTAGCTCGGCTTCTTTTCTCGTAATTTAACTTTCCGCCCAGGGAAGGTATTTCGACGAACTAGTGACGTGATTGAAGAACTGAGAAAGGATGCCAATATACCTGATCCACTTCAAAGTAAGCAACTGCTATATCGATGTGCTTTGCTGCACTAAATATCGATTTATTTAAGATAATCCTGCCAAAGACGATGACCCGGAAGCTCTACCAGCCCATGCTGTCGTCAATTGATGAACTATTGATAATAACACTACCCTTTCTCTTTTCCAGTGGTTGTTTGAGATTTGCTTTCTGTTGCTTTTCGTTATCCATATGTCTTCGCTCTTGGACGTGTTTCTTCGATCGTAAGAACTCTACTAATTTGTGTACTCTGTGTTTTCGTAATGTCCTGAATAGTCAGGATGTCTTGTGGTATGTTGGCTGTCCACGGCTGGTCAAGAAGAGGCTCATGAACTGCCGTATTTCTTTGACATCGTTGACAGCCGCTATCTGCGAAATCATATCCTTACAGTAGGCGTCTGCAACGGATCTTTCCTTAATTGCAAGTAGCAGATCATGCCGCAACCGCTCGCGTAGTATTCATTTGCTTCGTCCATCAACTGCAATGACGATATCTGTATCCGAGATAGTTAGCATATAGTGCAACTATTTCGGGGAGATATCGTCAGCCATACCAATCTCCATCTTGTGCACGTCGGCGTGTTTTGATTTCAATGGCTATACATGTTGTATTGTAATTTGCTCGATAGTATTGGTGCCTACGTATCATAATGCCCACTCATGTATGTATGTATATATCATTTTATTAATTGCGCTTTTTAAAAGCAACTAAGCGATTCTGCAAGAGGCACTTCCATTGCTGTCGCATCTCATGTTTACATTGCTAAGGTACATAATACAGTGCTTTATTGCATAGAGATTGCCATTGTGATCACCTTTATTACCTTTATATAAGTTTTAGTATGAGTTAATGTGAATGAATCTGTTTCCTGTTCTGTGAAGATTCACCACAGTTCAGGGTAATGACAGTTCAATACAACTAATGATCAAACGGATATCCTTAAGCTCATTGCCTTGGATTCATTTCTAAAATTAGCGTTGTGGTTTTTTTCGAAATTAGGACACTTTAATTCAAAGGAAAAAGGAGGAGTATGAGCTCCTTGCATACTGCTAAATCCTTGCGCGGAATTTTCGCTCCCCTTGCGATCCACGAATGGTCCCCATACTCCTTATGTGAAATTACAGAAATAGTCATGTATTTGACCATAGATCGAAGTTCCTAGAGGTTAGGCCGCCTCAGATGAAGAGCATCAATAGAAGGCAACATTGAGTTCTATGTTGGGTTGTTCAAGCCATACTAACGTTTCGCTTTTGTTTTTATTACCGAAGGTGCCTGAGGTAGCGTGACAAGTAAACAAAAAAGAATAAGCGGATAAACACTCGATTATAAACAGCAATTAACAATGATTGCAGATTTGCTCTCCTTAAGTGAATTTTGTTCCAAAAGGAAAGTACCTCACAAAGTGCAAAAGGTATGCGTTCGTGGGGAATCGAACCCCCGTCGAATGCTTGGAAGGCATCCATGCTAACCATTACACCACGAATGCTTGTGTACGGTATGCGTACCACGCATTTATATTAGACATGGGAATGGTCGTCGGATCGTCAAATGCGGCACACACCCTCGATGGAAAATCGATTCAGTGGTGGTGTTAGTTGATCTAGATGATGTGTGGGGGATCTTATAAAGTGTCCCACTGTAGCATGGAGAGACGAGCGTGCTAAAGTAAATTCCTCGACGTTATGCCCAGTCACTGAATCTCCCACAAGCTTTTTGCAGATCACATGAGCCGTCTAGATGGATTATTTTTATGATCGGCAGGTATGGGGTGTGTAGCTTTCACATAATCGAAGGCAGCTAGGCTGTGGAGCCCCATACGACAGCTGATGATGGCTGTATATCTTACCCTGTATAGAGGCAGCCGTGTAAAGTAAGACAGGATGCGGATGCGGCCAGTAACTTGCTAAACTGACGGAGATAAACATAACTAAGTCACACAGAAACTAACTGCGTATTGAATAATTTTGGACCATTCCCAGTATTTCACCATTTCAAGCGGTGAAATTACATATGTAGATTCATTTAGCTAAGTAGCAACAAGAACGGATAATAATATGTGCCAACTCAACAAGACAACAAGGTAATCCTATAGGACAAGAGCAGGATTCACTGTGGCTTACGGCCGCTTTGCCGTAGCAAATAATTCCGAAGACTCTTCTGCTGATCACGAAAAGATCGCTGTCGATTCTTTCCTCGAACCTAGAAAGAATGAACAATTTAAAAGAACATAGAGAACCTCAATTAGGAGACTATTTACCGAAAAACAATTGAACATTCCAAGAAATCCTACCTTTGCTTTCACCATACTGAATACTTTCTTCTTAGCTAATTCGCGATTGGTTCTTCCCACATGAGGTCCCTGAAAGCAGTACAGTAGAACAAAAGTGGCGGTTGTCAACAGCTGTTGTTGCAGCAACAAATGGTTTCGAAATGAGAAATGAAAAACGACGTCTACTCTGATGCTTACAAAGGAGCAGAGTTAAACACTCGCTTACCGTTTTCTTCGGTCGGCCGAATTTCTGGTTCTCATCATGGCCCTCCTTTATATCCGCCAAGCGTTCTTCTTTTGTCTGCTTACGCTTCTTGTGGAATTGCTCGATATCCTTCAAACGTGGCAAGCCATCCCCGTCACCGCGTCTGAATGTTTGTGCTTCATTCACAAGGAAGTCGTCTATATCTATTTCAACCTTGAAACACACCTCTCCATCCTTTCTCCCAACTCTTCAATCAGCTTCACGTCATCGTTCTTTCTCGCATTTCCTAGCTGCTTTTTCAGTCGCTTCTCCCCAATGAGCTTTTTCTTCAGTTGATATATTCTGATTTGTTTGAATTCTTCCTGAAAAGTACATAAATCGGTTGAAGCGTGTTAATTTAGCCATTGAAATGGCATTAAGCAGATCACTCATACCTGCGTAAGGATTCTGTTAGAGCTAATGACTTCTGCTTTCTTTTTAGGATCCACTTCATCTCCTTCTGATAAGTGAGACGTTGACTGGACTCCTTGGTGTGACATCTGAACCAAAACTTTTACTCAACAGAGAGGAATCAAAACAAAAAAAGCAGGAGCAGTACATCAGCAACACCATGGAAACTCCCATTTCACTATGAAATGAAGATATCTATCGCTCCTCAGCAAATCAGCTATTAGCAGATCCGATGACGCGCATCTCACCGATTAGTCTTCAGTAACCATCTTTTTCGTAACAATGGACGATCCCAGAATAGGCAACTATCCAATGAAGCACCCACTGTTTGAAAAAAAATAAAAATTAGAAAGTCTTACCTTATCTTCCTCTTTGCTACAATTTGTCTCTTCTTCATCACTGCTTTCTTCGTTGTCGAGTTCATCCTCACAATCACTTCTTTCTCCGTCATCTCCTCCATCATCGCTGCCATTTTCTTCGTCATCTACGTCATCATCGTTGTCGGTTCCACCTTCGTCGTCGTCTCCAGCGTCGTAGCTACCACTTTCGAAGACTCTTTTCTTAGTAGGAGGCTCTCCATCGGAGTCGGAGTCGACTTCATCAGTGTCCACGTCTAAAAAGAGATGCACCAATGTATCACTGCGATCTTCAAGCAAACGATGTATAGAAGTTCTCACCACTGATTTCTATAGTGTCGTCACTCTCGTTCATATCGTCCACTTCCATTTCACCTGTTTCTTCTCGATTTTCTTCGAGAATCTCTGCACCGGGTACAGACTGAGCAACTGCGGGTTTTGCAAAACCCAGGAACCTAATTTAAATTCATAGAAAACTTTATGTCATCGGAGTGACGACAGGAACCTACTCCTTTTCGTCGTCATCTTCCATCGGTCGACCGCGATCCTTCCTTGCAAGGAGACGAGGGTTAACGGAGCGAAACAGAGTAATAAGTGCACGAGCAGCCATAGAAACATTCTTGTTCTTATAGGTTTTGTACTAAAAAAGGAGATTATAAGTGACTCGGAAACGTGCGGAGATCTCTAGGAAAGATCATTACATGCCTCTGCCAAATCTCTGAGTAGCTCTTCGGTAGCTGCAAATGGACAATTAGCGAAAATTTCACGAATGGCGTTTATTCCTACAGTGATGGCTTCGGGCGAATTTCTGGAAGAAAGTGCTCATAGCTTCAAGACAAAGACAATACTGATATCAAATAATACTTATATACATGAAAATCATTCTTCAAGGAACATCGGAACCGAAGACGAACCGCTGTTAAAAGTCACTTCATTAACAAAGCTCAAATTACCTGTCTGTAACGAAGTTGTTAGCGATTGTACGGACAAGCTGTTCCACAGTATCGGGAGGAACCATCTCATGGCAAGCTTGCGCAGCGTAGAGCAGTATTCTTGTCACCTAACCACTAAAGATACGAAACAAACCACAACCTAGAAGGCGAAAAAACTCACGTCTCTCTGCTTCGGCTGCAGATAACGATGAAGATATGAGTAGAAACTAAGAGTATGCAGGCGATGTACACCAATTACTCGAGCACATAATGCTATACGGAACAATCGCACCTGTGAAAAAAGACTTCAGTCGTTGAACGCAGGGGCAAAAAGGAAGCAGTTACCTCATACTTATCAATTTTCTTACTCTCCAACATCCTGTACAACTTATCAGCAAACTCTTGAGGATCGTATAAAGACTGAATGGCAAGCAAATTACATTCCTTGCTTCGACCTTCTGCAATAACGCAAGCATTCGACTGCCGAACAAAAAGTAATGAAATATCAGCCTCCTCTGAAACGAACCCACCTTTCTTCGCCTTTTTCTTCTTATTTATAGCCTTTTTAGACCTTTCGAAGTCCTTCGCTCTTTTCCTAGTTTTCTTTGCATGGCGAAAAGCTGTCATTACCTAAAGATGAAGGTATCACGTAATGGAAAACCAGTACCTATCAGAATACTTAATCAATCATACTCAATGGAAGAAAGCTATCTTACCTCCTTTATGGTTTTTCCTTCCTCCTCACTCTGACTGTCATCACTATCTTCACTTTCGCCATCCTCGTCCTTTTTCGAGCCCAGGAAGAATTTCATTCCTGTCACCTGTAATCACTGCAAGTGAAACAAGTAAAAGCATTGCATATATTAGGTTAAGCTCAAGCTAAGTTAGCTTATCATACATTATTCAAACTAACGTAAAATTCGCAAAAACCGTAAAAGACCTCCTTGAATTTTTAAGAAAACTGAGGGGGGGAGGAATTTTTCAGAAGCGGAAACTGCTGTTAAAAAAGGCAAGAGCAAAGGTAGGGCTAACGGCAAGAGGAAGAATTACAGTTCCACCGAATACTATGAGCCAAGCCTTCTATGCCTATGAAATCGGCTAACGCTACCTATTCATGGGAGCCAAGAGCGCGGTGAACCTCATGAAGTTTCTAGAGCGGCTCCAATTCCAAGCGATTTCATCGTAGTAGTACGACAAAGGTTCAAGCGCAGGGATATGGTGCAAAACCTTGGACGAACAGCGACCTCTTCACTGAGTGGTACCATTTCGTGCAATATAAGCGCAGCGAAAACATTAGGAATCGCTGAATTTTGGAGAGAATTTCCACTCGATAGCGACCCAAAAATATGCTACCGATAGGAACCATATGGAGGCTCTTGTTTTGGTTAGCTGCGCTCTGAACCACTTTTGTAAATGAAAATCGATAGAGTGGTTTGAACACTATCACTGCAGATTGAGGAGTTCGACCCTAGTCGCCCAATCTGACGATCTTACTGTGGTGTCAACATTCTTGTAGTACCACATATTTTCTTTTTTCACCATATGATAACCAGGCCGTATATAAAAGAATCGACAATTCTTCTGAAGGGCGTGGTCAGTGAGAAATTTGACTACCACTCCCACCTGCTGTTTAACCCACGAGTGTTAGTCTGCTTAGGCTTCGAATGAAAGTGAAAAGTGACATTCACCGATAAGGTGCGAGATTTCTGAGGTGCATCTGTACTTATTAAGCGCTACTCACAGTAGCCAGATGCTAAAATGACCGATTTTTTCCAAAAACTATTCTGCGAAGGTAAACGCTGAATATGATGAAGGCAGAATCTTTGTCAAGGATTTCCACAAAGTTAGTAATGGTATTTCCAGTGGCGCGTCTTATAAAACGCACTGCATGCTTCCGGGTGACTTTTTCGTAAACTTTAGTACCAAAGAAAACAATAATGAAAACTCTCACCTGAATCTTCGAAGTTTTGTGAAAACACGTTTCGGCTATCACATTCGCACACTTCGCATCACGCCAGTAACGCCTTCTGTAGGCGTCAATACATATAAGCTGCGCTGCCCTTGCAATAATTGCACGGGAATCCTGTAGTGGGTTAGAGTAACAGGGCGAAAAACAAAATAAAGACAATAGAACAGACCTTCAATTTGGCAAAACAGAAGTTCTGTATTTTCCCCAACAACTTTATGTTCTTCTTCTGGTTATATAATCGTTTAAGTAAAGACGAAATGGACGACATTACAAACTTCCTGAATTTTTTATGTTGAGTAAATAGAAAAATGACAAAAAATACAGGAACAAAGGTTTCGTACCTGAGCTGTTTATCTTCTATTTTTACCAAATCGAAGAATATGTCCATAAATTCCATTGGATCTAATAGGTTCTGATTTCGTAGTAAGACTAATGCTTTGCAGAAGGACATTCTTACCTGAAAATAACGACACTAAGGGAGGTAAACCTCACAGGAAACGCTTTACTAAATTTTAAAAGTCATGACGTTGGGTCCGAATCTATAGCACGAAGCTATGACTACTGACAAGAATATAGAGGTTGGCAACCCACGTGCGGATCGAGACCACTTCCTTGTTCACGGAGGACACTTACTAGATGCGCAGAGAACTCCTTTGCTTGTTCTAAAAATACTGTGAAAATGATTAAATCACTTGAGAAACAAGTATAAGTTCACCTGGATAGTGTTTAGCGAGGCCTGACAGAAATGTCACCGACTCCAGCAATGGCTGTAGCTCCATTCTGTGTTGCTGTGGTTGCAGATGAAGTAACTTCATCGTGTGCAAGTAATGATCAAATTGCTCCATAAACTCCTAAAAAGATTTAATAACGGTGCCATCGCAATGAGGTGGGGGGGGGGCACTTATAAAAAGTTGCTTATCTAAGCATCCTACAGAGATCGCCTTGAGGAAGGAAAGGGCTCCTTCCCCTCCTTGGCTTAAGTAAAAATAGGGTCCAGTAGTGGGATGCCCCCCCCCCCTCTCATTGCGATAGCACCTAATAACCATATAAGTACTTAGTAGAAATTTGGAGAACACGAGCCATGGACGCCACATTGGCAACAGCTTGAGGAAGGAGCTCTGAGATGAGTGAAGTACTCATGTCTTAATGTGAAACTCTCTTCATGTTAGGAGGTACTGTCTTATCTTTCCAGTGCTCCTTCACTCCTAGGTTGAGGTGTATACACGTCGCCAAGCTAATATACACCAACAGCTCCTAGTTAAAGAATACAGGAGGAAATAGTGAGCTTATAAGAAAAGAAGTACACATGTAATCTTACTTCTTTGTAGGATTCCGGATCCTTGCGAATGATTTCCATCATGAGGCCGAGGTTTCTCTCGCACATGGAATAGCGACTACTTTTCTGGAGAGGGGCCACAACAGCCATGGTTTCCTATAATTGAAGTGACATATAGAGTTCCATGAACTAACTTTTGAAAATTTGCTAAAGATATATCAATCGCAAAGGCTCAAATGGTCTAAAAAATTCGGTTAGGATGAATCGCAAATGAAGAATGAGGTGAGAAACGCAAAACACAGCGAAACCTGCTAACATAACAAATAGGATTCTCATAGGTTATTCCTCAGAACTTCAACGTAAAATAATGTGCTAATGGTAGTTGGGGTGGCAGAGGGAGGCACACCGCTGTGCTCGGCATCCGGCGCTATTCTAGCCTAGGGTTCTGCCTGAGCCTTTTCATGGGGGAGCTCCCTCATCACAAGTAAGGCTTACGTAAAAATATACATTCGAGAGTACGAACTGATGACTGTGCTACGGTTTCGAGTAAGGCACAACAGCGCAACCACGACTGGGCCCCTCGTCAACTACATGGCCACCTAAAACACTAGGTGCTACTGGAGTTGGGGGGGGGGCCAGCGCACTGTGCTCTGCGTCTCTAACGCAGGGATAGAGCGCAGAGAAGCCATAGCGCTAGCCGAATCGGCTTCGAATACTGCATAGAAACGATTCTAATGAAGCAAATTCGTGCTTTTTTTCCATCCTATGTTAGCCTAAGCCTTGGGGAAGGAGATTCCCTTTCCCTAGGCTTAGGCGAATATGCGTAAGTGGTTGTTTAGTCTAGTTGAAGTGAATTTCTCGTTATATTCTGATGGAGGAATAGTTTGATTGTTTTTTCAGTTAGTTAGCTGTATCTAGGCATAAAATAACCTTGAGAGTGCCTATAAACAGAAATTGGGGGCAACTTATGCTTTTGTCGAGTGGCCCCCCCCCCCAACTCCAGTAGCGCCAAACACTACTGTCTAAGAGCAAATCTACAGAAGAACAACAAGCATACAACACTAAGATAAAGCACTCATGTTACCTGTGGAATTTAGGGGGAATATTACGCGCTCCAGTGCGAAGTGGCATCACACTTTATGACTCGTACATCTCCGTCGTCGCGCGCGGCGCTCACTCCGACGCTTTGTGATTTTGCTGACGTAGGGTTCAAGGGTTCATTTTGATGGAAGTCGTGAATGCGCCAAAGTATCATAATTAATCTGCCCTAGTCTGTGCTACCAATGGGTCAAATAAAGTCGGGGGGGGGGGGGGGGGAGACGCAACTTTGCTTTGACGGCGAAGCTTCTTTCCCTTCCTAGGCTTAGGCTGGAATTAATATCCCCTACTTTCACATGAAAAGCATTGTCAAAGCATAGGTTTTATCTGCTTTAGCCCAAGCCTGTGGAGGGAAAGAAGCTTTAGCGTCGGTAGAAATTTTGCGTCCCCCCCCCCCTCTCGACTTCATTTTGACCGTACAACTAATACAGCTTTCATACACTCTTTGGGATGCACCATAATTTGGAATTTCGCACGAAGTAATTGTTGGGTTGGTGCACAGCTAATGCAGCTTCAACAATTTTATATAGCAAAAAGAATGATAAAATTTAGCAACCTGTTCAAATAATCATTCGGGAGCGTGTTCATCATTGCAATCAGGGATCGCTTTCCATTTGGTAGTCGTGAAAATATCAATTTCCACTACAAAAAATGCATCATTAAAAAGCCGCATAAATTATGCACCAAGCTAGTATTTTGATTGAACCTTTGTGAAACCATGTGGGTGGAGCATGGTCCTTAGATGGTGGTCTGAAGAATGAAATGGAGAACAATCGAACAAAGTGAAACGTGGAGAAGGTTGTTTCTCTTTGCAAGGAACCTAGTCTGATAGAAAGCTTTCTACTTCTCGGCAATGGGACTTCTCCTGATCAGCAGTCATGTATGTGAACGTTCTACATTATACCTGCTTCCCTTGACTCTTCAGTACTCGATCAATTCTTTTTAGCTGCCCATTCGCCACTGTTAACCATGTACTTGTTTACCTTCTATTTAATCGAACCCACCAGCAAGTGTACCATTAGATGAAAAGAACAAAACCATTCGGTTTAAACCACACATTCAAAAAAAGGAACGAGAAACTCAAGAAAAGGTGACTGTAAATGCAAACATAAAATCAAATGAAGTTGCTGGGTGCGTGCCGAAGCCAGGGGCGATTTGTGATCTGGATATTCACTTAAAGACAGCATTAGGGGTAATGCGGTAATGGAGAAATCCCTACAAGAAGTCACTCACATGGTAGTCCTGGGCCTAAGAAGGCTATCTGTGGCAAAATCCCGGTGAAAAAGCGTCCCTCCAAGCTGTAGAAACCCTGCAAAACGCCGCAACCATGCAGCGGTTCCGCCTCTTGGACACACCCGATGAAGTAATTCCCGATTGACTGGGGTGGGAGCGGCCAAGGAGATGCGGCAGGGTCGGGGGTTTTGCGGCGCGCTTTCGCAGTTTTAGCTTGAAACTCACTCAAAAAATAGATGTTATCGTATTTTCAAACATTCCCTTGTGTGTACTTGGCAACATGCCAATGGAAAACTACATCAGACTACCCGCGTCTTGTCGGACAGGTCGTCTGCGTCGAGAATGAACAGTGGTAAGGGGGTCCTATTTCTCGGGTTTTGGGCCATTTCCATCCGTTTTTTCTTCACTATCCTGTTACTAGGCATCTCGACTTTCATATGCACTATTTCTTTTACTTTTCGTCCGAATTCCTCCTAATGCTGCCTTTGAGCCGCGTTCATACTTCGCAATGCCGACGGCACAGCGTGGCTGCGTGTCTTTGCGTCTCTACTTTTGCCACCCTGTCTTGTTGCCTGCGTCGTCCCTGCACCTTCCTGTGCTACTGCGCCTCGCTGCCTGTGAACGCAGCCACGCCCTGCCGTCGCAAAGTATGAACGCTGCCTTAGTAGTGCAGAACATACCTGAGGATTTGACATTCAACTTATATAGAATCATGTAAGCTGACTAGCACCTGTACATCCTTTCGAATAAGCTCATCAATAGGCGCTTCACCAAGTTTAATCGGAAAGCCCTAAAACACTTGTAAGTATAAAAGCAAGGATCAGAGAAAACATTCCATAGGGATCATTTTACAGCTCAGTGATGTCGTCCGATTCACGGAATTTTCAGCGATGCTAAACCTCAAAAAGCATCGAAATTCCTAAATCAAGGAGGGGGATTCGGCTTTTGTAACAAATTAAAATCCACTAAGAGACTTGTTGTGGCCTTGTACTAACAGTGAGTATGGCCATACTAACTTCACTCGGGCATTTTCCTAACCTACGAAAAAAAACATACTTTACAAGATTAATTACGAGAAACAAAACAGATTCAAAAGACGATACGATAATGACAACGTTCAGTATCTGAAAATTTCACACTACATGATGGGTACGAGATATCTAGTGTTTTCTGGTCTCTGCAGTCTGGATATTGTTGACATGTTTACTCTGGATTATGCCTTCTCTAACACTGCCCGCCCCTCCCTCATTCATCCTGTGCGAAACACCCCTCCCCTCTTCCCCCCCCCCCCATGATACCTGTACCAGTGTCATGTTTCGTTTCGCGTCTCCCTGCTGTTCAGCTCATTACATTGTTCGATTTCAACACTAATTATCTATTTGTATACGTATCGTGAGATCTTTAACACTTTCCCACTATAAAGAATAAAGAACTTATAGGACGGTTCCCCTTAGCACGGCACAGACCACTCCAGTACTTTCCATGGTAAGGTCCGCGCTTTTAATAATAAGGATCTGTATTTCATATAGTGATTAGGGGGAGAGCAGAGTACACTTCGTTCGAGCTGATGGCTTTCACCATTCTAATCACTTCCACTGTTCAAAGTCCTCACTCATTAACATCCACCTCGCAACCCGAGAGGCCTGTAGGAATTATGACAAAAGTCCCTTTGGCCTTTTTTTGTATTTCGGCTGGTTCAACCCAAGCTCGCCGGTGTGGGCTTCTAAGTGTGCCAAACAATAGGAGCCACGTTCAAGGGAGACACTGTCCTTCCGTGGGGACTTTCGCTTCAGTGGATACTCAACCCTTGGCTTCTCTCCACACGCCGAGCCGTTGTCACCCTTTCCCAGCGGTTGTATAGACACGATGTATAATAGTATGCAAAGGGTGACTCATAATGGCGTTTCAACATTCCAATGAAGGTTTCGTGAGCGCATTTGGATGGCGTTTCGAAAGCGCCTGGAAATGTTGAGAAAGAATTTGAAAGCGTCGGTGACTCATACACAACCACTGACCGACTTTCGCCCGACGCAATGAATGTTTACCAAAATTTCATGTCGAAGACATCCTTTATAAAGACGTTCGAGTGCCTTGTATATTACATACAAGGCTCAATCTGCTTAATCAGTTTGTGTACTTGTTATTATTGTCTGTTTGTTGCTTGGTGATTCATGTTGTTCATGACCATTTTTTTTCGGAAAAAAATAGACAAAAGTTTGTAATGTTTCCTCGGATGTTATTCACATATCCCACTGCAACAACCATAGGACACTGCTGCAAGAAAATGCTAAGAAAATCCTTCTGCTGGGAGAGATTTGGAAAAAAATTTTCGATCTGTTTTAGAAATTTTTAAAAAATATGGAATGGAAAACTATACTTTTGTGTTGTATTACACTGTGACGGATTAACATGTTTACTTGAAGTGTTGGGTCAGTGAGGGAACTTTTAAACAGCGCAACTGATGGGCGTGCTATAATAAGGGGGGGGGGGGGCATCTTCTAAAAAGTTTTTTATTCAAGCATCTTGGAGGGGTCCTCGAGGGACATCTGCACATTCAGGCGTATACTTTTGCCTAAGCCTTGATGGAGGAAGGAAGGGATTCTGTTCTTCACCTAGGCTTGGGTAAAAATAATGAAATAATGTCCATAGTGGTATGTCCCCCCCATTGCGATAGCACTCTGATGGGTACTGAGTTAGGTACGCAACTTACTACTTTATGGAATTGTTAAGGCTAGTGAAGGCTTTCAGCGTCTGCACTTGCTGTCTTGCAATCTGCAACAGCAGATTCCTGGCGCAGAGATTGTGATTGATAGGAGCTCGTTCGCAGCGGTTGTTTTGAGAATGGCACTGCGTTCACAATTTATTCTCTGCCACAGTCACTGATACATCCATTTGTATTTGTTTTTCAGTCCTGAAGGCGAGTTGTTGTGTTGCAATTCTCACGTGCTCAGATCCTGTTGAGCGCTGTCTAATGCCAAACCTGTCATAATGTCATCATTCATAGGAAATTTGTCTACAAAATCCAAAACAGAGTTGAAAAACAACTTCGATCGCTGTAGTTTTGTGCATGAATCCTATAAGCATTCAATCTATTCAACAAACATATATCTCGAAGCGATCCATGAAATTCTCGATAGGATGGGGTTTATGGGTGTAGGTTGGGACACACGAATCTAGGCCGTGACCCTGTAACAGCCTGTGGCCTATGACCTAAGCCTTAAATAATTCAGACAAATTGTTCATGTAAATCGTGTCCTCCTTGCAAGTCTGTTCCGTTGTACAGTCAAATTGTCTGAATCATTCATGTCACAGGGCAGAGGCCACAGGCTGTCACAGGGTCACGGCCTAGATTCGTGTGTCCCAACCGTCACCCTGGGGTTTATAGTCGCCGATAAGGTATGGTTTTCAGGTTTAGATCATGTAGTGTGAAAGATGGCTTGTAGAAGAACCTGAAGAAAGGGGAGGGGATGTCATTACTATCATTACGTTCGCACCAGTGGTTGACTAACTTATTCTTCCATCAAGATAGCTGTTTAAATTAATCTGCATTCACACTTTGTGGTGCCGCCGCAGAGCGTGCCTGCGTCGTCTCTGCCTCCCCGCCCCTGCCACTCTGTCTCGCTGCCTGTAAACGCAGCCCACGTCCTACCGCCGGCAACATCGTGGAGTGTGAAGGGGCCTTGGGCCGCGGTCATACTCACCGCCGCAGGGCGTAGCTGCGTTCATAGGCAGCGAGGGAGAGTAGCACGGGGGAGGTGTAGAATGGCGCAGGCAACGAGGCTGGGTGGCATAGGCGGACATGCAGAGATACGCAGTTACGCCCTGTCGCCCGCATAGCAAACTATGCGGCCTTATCAAGAATAATGCTTTCATTGCGGCATTCCTCCATTAAATGGGCTTTCTGTACACCCTGTTGGTGCAGTTGAGGTGGATTCTCGATAGATATCTACCTCTGATTGCAAAAGAAACTGTTTGGTTCTGCTGTTAATACCTCGTGAAAAATGTAATGGGGGATACGTTTCACTGCTGAGACATCAATTATTCAGGGCAGTTCCACCCCTATCAATCATCCAGCCACTTTCTTTGGCCGTAACAGTGGCTGCTGTAGCTAGCCCTATCCTACAAATCAGTGATTTTGCGTTCTCAGGCAAATCTCATACCACAGTCGCGTTTCAAAAGGGAGGTGGGAGGCTTGAATTATGTGAATAATCCATCCAGGATGATCCATGGACAATGCATGACACGATCACCTAAATGGTAGCGGGCTTCTTCGGATCTCGAATAGTCGAAAACGTGGAATATTTCCAGAATAAGATAAACCAGCGATAATTTGGTTTTATCAGTATTTCTCTTTACGGTTGTAACATGGCGGAGCCACAGTGTACAATAACAATAACAGCCGCGTGTGTCTGTTTACACAGCAAAAAAAGCTGCCTCTTTGAACATTGCCCGTAATCTCTTTTGATGTTATGAAAAGACGATTAATCAATAATCGCAAAAAGCTTTTAGTTAGAATGTGACGGCGATGAATGCTTATTGAAATATCTATGAATGAAGAGACGTTAAGCAAGTTCTTTTCTTCAACTTCGTTCAAGACCTAAGAGTTCCTTTTCGTTCTCAAAACTTCGTTTTCTGAGGCGAGCCACCAGCGTTAAGCTGCGGTCATACTCACCGCCGGCAGGGCGTAGCTGCGTTCATAGGCAGCGAGGGAGAGTAGCACGGGGGAGGTGTAGAATGGCGCAGGCAACGAGGCAGGGTGGCATAGGCGGACACGCAGGATACGCAGTCACGCCCTACCGCCGGCACCGAAAAGTACGACCACCGCCTTATGTATGAGGGGCCCACTGCGCCACTTTCGGCTTATACCACTTAGCCACCATCAAGTTCAGCGCATTATGTTCGCAGTGGCTCTGCACTAGATCCGGTAATCAAAAGTTCGATCTGTTTTCCACGTTTTGGAGCACCAATTCTCTTTCTATCTAAGTCGTTTCGTGTGGAAAAGATTTTGGTAGTGAAGTGGATTAGCAGAACTTAACGCAACAACTTTAGTATGCGCATAATAGACCGCTGACGAAAATCAAAACATCAAAAATAACGCTTACTTATTTTTTAAGGCGAAATCATGGTGCACTGATCTTCAAATGAATCACGCGCGAGAATTCCTGGTTACTTACCTCTCAGTACCTCTTTACCTGATGCAGTGCTTGAACAAAGTCAAAAAAGAAAAAAATTCTTTTGTTTTGACGCACAAATCGAAAATATGAAAGAAAAATTCGTTTGAATTCACGGAAGCGCTTTCCAGCGGTTGTCGACAGGGAGAAGCGCGCAGTCAAGCGTTGTGCTCAGTGTTAATTTGCTTCCTACTCTGCGTCTCCGATCACTGACCGCCTCCCCTATGCTCCACAGCCCTCAAGCGTCCCTCTGCGGACAACCTCACCTCGTACAACCTTACTTTAAAGAGCTGCATCTCAGCAGAATTCGCCTTTTTTTCGCGTGGAGTTTTGCATGTGGCTCGTAGTAAGCGAATACAACATAGTCGATAGATTAAGTTGTATTCGGGGGGAGGGGAGGGGGTAGGGGACTCGAACTTCCGGAAGTTTTCATCAAGTGCTTTTGCTTGTGTCTGAAATAAGGAATCGAAGTTCTCTCAAACGGCTCTCCCTTCAAACCAAACAAATCCTTACAGGAAACGTGATTTGGTGCATATTATTCCACCTCACTGGTAGTGCGATTATGTATATTTGTGAACATTTCGTCGAAACGAAAATATCGTTTCCATGGAGGTCACCGGCCGCCCTCATCACCCACCAGTGCTGTCAATGACTAACAGGTCGATACTGATCAAATTTTCGCATAGCTTCCATTCCCTTGACATCCACGCTCTTTTCGCATGAAATGAGTCACGCTAGTGAAGCAGTTAGTCATTTTGGGACTAACGCTGTTTTAGCGGGTCCTGACTGCGCCAGAATCCCCATCATCGTCATCGTCAACGAATAGTCGAGATCACATGTATTGGGTATCGTACCAAGGACCCGCTTTGCTGGGTGGCGGCTGAATTCATTTGCTGTGGTATCAACGCTCAGGGAAGGTCCTTCTCTTCAGTTGTATTCGTTGCTCATCGGTTAACGATGGCGTTTGGGTTCATAATTCATACACCCCTTTCCTCGCATTGTCATCGACGCTATCGATTTTGCAAACATTCGGCTTGGCTGTTCACATTCGAAAACCGGTCTTTTTTCCATCACATGTTGAAATATACCAAAATTCTTTTTGAAATATCTCGTTCCACAGTTTTGTGATACTATGTAGATCGTGTAGGGGCTATTTTTCGGAAAATTTATCCTCTTAACAAGATCGGCTGCCCTTTTGTTTCGCTGATGAGGGGTTCATTGCACTTTCCGTAGGCACGCACAGCTGCCACCCCATTTGTTCCACAGGCTCTTATGCATGGCATCCTCGTGAAATGCCACTTATTTCCCACTGTTGACTAGGTACATCCCAGGGCTTCCCAAAAATGGTAAAAATGGTTCCAGAGTTTTATCCCATCACTGACGGGTAAAATGAACATATCCGGCTTTCCCTGAAGATCATTTCTCGATAACGCCTCCCTATCCTTAGTGACTTGTGTCTAGCTGAGGTCCTAAAATGTCTACTCCCTCCCCCACTACACCAACAACTGCCCATGCTTTCACTCAATGCCTTTTTTCTTGCGTTGACGTCTTTCACGCTACAATTTGTCGCCCCAGTTCGCATCCTGTCTCATCCTCACTTGAGGTGTTTAACTCCCTCCTGGGACTGAGCTTTCCCTGTAAGTACTTTGATGCTCCCATAAAACGACTGGAACGCTTACGATATATAATCGCTTGGGTCAAACAAAATCGTGGAGGGGGGGGGGCCAACTTTGCGTCGACGTTGAAGCTCTTTTCCCTCCTAGGTTCAGGCAAAACTGATATCTCCTCCTCCTATTGAAACAGCATCTACCAAAGCATCTGTCTCATCTGCTTTTGCCTAAACTCAGGGAGGGAAAGGAGCTTCGACTCTGGTGAAAAGTGCGTCTCCCCCGTCTTTATTTGACCCAGTCGCATTGCTGGAACGCGTGTCTTGGGCCAGTTTTACCCCCATAGCCACGGCTAATTTCCTAGTTGTAGGCATTCTTATCATGCAAAAACCCACCCTAGAGTCTTTCAAAATTTTCGGATACTTTTGGAAGCCTTTCAAAATCATTCAAATACTTCCATTTGGCAGCACATGATGTCTCGTAGCGACCATAGTTGTCGGTTCGGGTACGTTTCGCAATTGACATCGAGTAGCTTTTTTTTCGTGGCGTGACCCTTCAGTTATTGGCAGCCTTGTGAGCGCAGCATCGGTGACGGCGCGCTCTTGCTCTCACACGGTCAGCGAGCGATGGCGATCTCCGGTGGAAGGCCACGTGTCACTCGTACTGCTGCCAGCGATGTTTAAAAATGGTGATGTGATGTTTTTCGCAGTGCTTCTCCTGTGTGCTCGGCGCTGTGTTTGCGGTTTTGGTCGATACACACGAGAGTCACTGACAATGAGTAGCAAGCAGTAGTTGGACACAGCCTGTGTCGGTTTTTTTCTCGCCAGGATTAAGATGCTGCTGAATTAAGCTCTTCCTCCATTTCTTTCAGCTGTCCGTCTGTCTCTTTCCATTTGTCACAACCTCAATCTCATCGTCCCATATGTTCTGGTTTAACTAGGTTTCATTACAATTGAATGCCAGTTTGTTTTTTGTCGAATAGCTGCCATTTAGGGATGTGGAGTGCAGTGATAGCCTGCTGCTGCGTTCCATTTCATTCGCGTTCCAACCATCTGCCTTCCCCTCTATTCTCATAAAACTAACCATGTTTTGGAAACCCTTACTCTTTCATCCCTCGTTGCCATGATCAAAAAATGTGCTTTCACTGCCTTAGGAATCGAGCTGCTTTCTGTCGCATGCATGGCGGCGCCTCTACCCACTGCTCAATGGTCTCTTTTAACGTTATGCCGTTCAGCTTCCATGTTTAGTTTCAGCAATAACTGTAAACGAAAGAAGTAACATTGGAATTATTCGTTTTGAAGCTTATGCTCAGTTGTAGGGCACGGGCTAGAGTGTTTACATTGCTAGGAATAATTGAATCGATAAGAGAATTATCCTTAAAGGAATCCTGCTCAGGACCACCTCTTGCTTACGTAGCTCTATCCTCTTTTCTTTTTTTGCTGACTCCATTGGGACATTAGCCGTTTTGGAGTTGAGGGTAAGGAGGAACTATTATAACTATAGGGCCTTATCCAAAGGTTCTACGTAGCACTTTCATCAGTCGTGGTTCTGTCATAGCCGAGAGTGATGGTAGACCAGTCAATGGATCCATTATTTTCTTACCTTTTCAACAAGGCTGGCGACACGTGACCTCCACTAACTCACTGAAAATCAATTTTGGCGGTATCAAAATCCGCTGGAATCTCTGTAGCAATGTCTTATGTGGAAAGAGAGGCAGAATTGGTTCGTGAACCATGAGCGCCTTCAGGTGCTTAGGTTTAGATACTTCAGCTGTCTTTTCTCCGTATCGTTCCCATCCATCCTTACTGGCTTATTTCGAATGAGGCAGAATGTAGAAAATTGCAGATAGTGACTCGAAGAGCTGCATGCACTCATCAACGAGTAACAGGGTTTTAGTGGGACCTTAGCTTTTCTCGTCCGACTCATCTTCTGTTTCTATCTTTTTTAATGATTCGATCAACAAACACGCCTTACATATAGCGGCTTTTAATTCTCGGCGCCAGACTATACCTAAAGGAATCGTCTACGGAAAAACGAGTTTCTTTGTTACCCATATTTTTATGTAGTATCTGCCTAGTGAGAGCCTCATGCAAAGAGCAACGCAAAAAAGGGGAATCCAGTTAAGACACAGCTTTTCAAAGCGGTGGCCGAGGGGGCTGGGCCTCAGATTAAATGCCCGCCTCGTCGTCTGCTGCTTCCGGAGACGCATACTTGGAACAGAATGTTACAAACATTCCCACTCTTTGTCTCCGACCACGGCGGACGACGGGGCGGGCATTTAATCTGAGGCCTTGCCCCTTTGGCGAACACTTTGAGAAGCTGTATCTAAGCAGGATTCTTACTTTTTTGCGTAAATCATAGCAGGGGATGGTTCAAACTTTCCTCTCTTTTTCTTCACATTTATTCCAGTCTCCAAGCTTTTCCCCGGTTTTCATTTTGACTCAAAAGGCCCTAACCCTACCGAGAGGCCCTATTCCTCCGTGTGCCGCCACCAAAGGGTACGTTGCGCTAGAAGGTGTTGTTTTAGCAGCCACTTTGGAGTGTTCTCAGTACCAGGCTTTTTTTCTTCCACCATCTCATCAGTGGCTGTCAATTGCTTTCCAGAATGTATCTTGCTTTAACCACCAACTCTCCCTGTCGAGACTGTCATTCTCTCTGACCGTGTGTTATGTCGATAAAAGTGTTTTCAACAGTCAATGTTCACCCTCCCTCCCCCATGGTTTAGCACTTATCAGCTTGTAGCTGGCGCCTCTTGGCGATGAATTTGTCTGTCGTGGTCGCTGTGGTTTGACTGCTCGATTCCCATCATCGTTTTGAACCTCTTTTGTCCGTTCACCATGCCAGTTATTTCAGAAAATGACTGTTGATCAAGCCATCCTTGGAAAATGGACATTTGTTTCGTCGGACAATTTCGAGGCGTACCTGAAAGAAGTGGGCTGACTTCTGCTCAGAGTAACTGTTCATAACGTTGGCTTCTAATGAATTTTATAGGCTGGTGTCGGAATGATGACCCGCAAGGTTGCAGCGAATTTGAAACCCACGTTGGAGTTCGTGAAAGAAGGCGATTACATCCAGATGACCTCCGTGTCAACATTCAAGACATACGTCACCAAATTCAAGATTGGCGAAACTTTCGATGAAAAGACCGGTGATGGGCGAGATGTGAGTTATTAGGTTGGACGGGAAGTTCTGGGACACTTTTTGTTTTTTCCTGTAGAAACCTGTAAAGCTTCGGGAGCATTTGGTAGTGGGGGGTATATGAAGCGTCTGAAAAGGGCTTCTGAATAGCACATTCATATTCTCTACGGCTTCAACTAGCAGTGAATTTACGGCAATTTCGCGAAAGGTGCGAAATTCACGAACACCGCCTCGGTTCCTCAGCATGCGAGGCCACTAACAAAATTAACCAGTCGATGGACCCAGGTACTGTCTCTCATATGGCGGCAGCCCGATGGCTCGATCGGCTCAAATTGGAACAGGAAAATATTCAAAAAATTGCATTGAGAAAAAAACTTTTTTTTTTTGAAAATTTTCAAAAAAATAGGAAACTGTTACCATCCAACACGACAGCCACTGCCGATCTCTACTGCAGGCAATTGGACACCGGAGCGCCAAAACTTACCGGAAAAATGGACCAAGACCTCTTCCTCCACGATAACGCTCACCCACATGTGGCAAAGTTGGCGTGTCAAAGGATCCAGGACCTCGGCTGGACGACGCTTCCCCACCCACCATATTCCCCGGACATGTCCCCAACTGACTACCACCTATTCCGGTCGTTGAGCCACTTCCTTGACGGGCGACAGTTCAAAGATGACGACGATCTCAAGAGCGGGCTCCAGAACTTCTTTGACCAGAAGTCTCCCGAATTCTACCGGAAGGGTATCTACGATCTTCCTGAGCGTTGGCAGTACATTGTAGATCACGATGGTGCATACTTTGGTGACTGAAGTTACATGTGAGTAAAATTAAAATAAATTGAATTTTTCTCACAAGGTGTCCCAGAACTTCCCGTCCAACCTAATACAATGTTTCGCTCCTCGAAGTGAATTATTTTGACGAAATATCGATCTAAGCGTTTTCGTCAAAGGTCCAAAGTACCCAGTATCACCCTGTACTTATTACCCTCTAGAACAGCCACTCATAATAATCGGATGTCTTATCTCGTGCCCCAGTGAACGAGCGATGTTTTTAGACCAATTGCTGAGCTTTTTCAGCACTTCACTAAGCGGATTAATGTGTGGAATCATCAGAAAATAGCGAGCACAAGTAGCGAGCACAAGATTGCCTGAATAGTAATTAGCAAAAAGTCTTTAGTAAAAATTAAAAATTAATTAGTAATTATCATTAAGTAATTATCATTAAAATTAGTAATTATCATTAAAAAAAAGTAATTATCATTAATTGATAGTAATGATTACTGGTGATCGCCAATGATGGGTGATAGTGATGGTTGATAACTGATAATAGACAATGGTAATCGATAATCCACATTGCATGATAGCAAATAGTAGTACATATTAACAGGTAGCAGGTAATGGATAATAAGAGGTGGATAAAGAGAACTAATAGCTAATGATAGTAAATAAGCGTTATAGTGATTGATAATTATATTTACCATCACTATTTATTTGTTATATCCTCACTTATAGGTTTATATGTATATTTATTTATAGGTCAGCCAGACATACACCATCGAGAACGATCGCCTCATTCTTGATGAGAAGGGTAAGAACGGTGGTGCGAACTCTCGTATTGAACGTTACGTGGAAGGAGACAAACTTTACATCGTAAGTATGAATCATGTAGATTTTCATCGAAGCTGGACCTTAGCTTCTTCTTGGACCTTTGCTTTTTATGTGATCGGTAAGTCCATCGTTTTTCAGGTATGTGAATGCAATGGTGTAAAAAGCACAAGGATCTATGAACGAATGAAGGAATAGGGAATCGTTGCATCTTTTCCTTTGGAGCTTATATATAATAACACGTTTTTTTGTCTTCCGCTTTTCATGTTTAATAAATCGTTTAATAAATATTCAAATATCGATTTTGAAGGGGGTAAGATTTGCTCTTAAGTTACTTTAAGAAGTAAGGAAACCTATAAGCGGGTGATCTCAGTCCTTATCAAGCCCTAGGGTAGTATGGGCTGATTTGCCACATCAAAGGGGATGGGGGTCGATTGGTCGAGTTTTCGCGCAGCCGATCGCGGCGAGTGGAGTTGTGTGTAGTTTTATCCGTTGAAACAGCAGCAACCACAACATATAAGGATTTCCGAAGCCTCCAACCTGCACTCTCAAGGTCTCTCACGATACCAGCCCACTGCATACTGAGCGAAATCCCAACCGACTGCAGCAACTCATGCTGACGGCACCGCGAAGCGAACATTCGACCAATCGATCCCCACCCCAAAGTAGTCGTCAACGGGAATCCATGATTCTAATCTTTCTTGTATCCACTTCAATAGATACAGCACATAAACAGAAACATGGGGAGACTCGAGAATTTCCTTTGGCCCTAAAGCAGAAATCGAAAAACTGGATGAAGAGAAATTCGCTTGAATTCTCTCCGAACATCATTTGATAGTCGAGAGCGGGCAGAGGGCCGAAGTTTTGCGCTCAACGTTGATTTGCTCCTCACTCTGTATCCCTGACCACGTGACGGACTCCTGTGCTCCTACAGACCCCTTAGCCGCCCGTACTCGGACGCCCCTCCCCAGGCACTTCGAGAATGCTGTGTCGTAGTTGGATTCTTGTTTTTTTTTCGTGAAACTGGGCCATGCTAAGCAACTTACTTAGATACTTAGATGGCCCGTATTCACTAGTTGTGCGGGCCCCAACACGATTTCCATTCGGTTCGTTCCTTCGCGATCGTCATCCAGCTCGTTCGTTGAATTCGTTGGTGGCGACCACGAGAATCAGCCGTTCTGGAATTTCTCATTAGTTTAACGTGTTCAACGAACACATCTCCCCATCTTTTGGGAGTTCTTCCGCGGGGACGTAGACAATCCTAGGGGATCTACTCCACCGTTCTTCTTGTCCACCTATCGTCTTCTCTCCGCATTATATGACCGGCCCATCGATGTTTGGCCTTCGATGCGTATTCCGCAGGGTCTCGTAGACGAGACATCTGCCTCAAATCGGAGCTGCGAAGCCCGGCACGATATTGAGATAGGGGGGTGTACTTCAGAAGACATCTCTCGAGTGCTCTGTGAGTCACCTGTAAGGACTTCGCCGTGGCTGACGTATCAGGCCACGTCTCGGCAGCGTAACACAGAGCAGGAAGGACTGTCGAGTCGAATAGACGGGCGCGTAGGTCAGGATCCTTTAGCTGGTCGGTGGCCTCTTTAATAGACCCGTAGGCTGACCATGCAGCTCTCCTTCTTCTGTCGAGCTCTTCCTTCGTGTCGTTGTCCATGTTCATGGAACGCCCAAGATAGACGTACGACTTCGTTTCGGCGATGGGAGAGCCGTCGATTTGACATTTCCTCCATCGCACCAGGCGTTCTTCATGAACTGTGTCTTCATCCGATTGATCCGCAGTCCGATCTTACTTCCGGCTTCGTTCAGCTCTCGGAGCATCGCCTCTGCTTCATTGGTACTACGCGAAAAGATGACGATGTCGTCTGCGAAACGAAGGTTCGAGAGGAATTTTCCGTCCACACATATGCCCTTGTCGTCCCAGTCGAGCGACTTCATCACCCACTGCAATGCGGCAGTGAACAGCTTCTGCGAGATGGTGTCGCCTTGCCTAACGCCCTTTCCGATGGAGATGTTGATTGGGCGTTGGAAGAGCTGTATTGTCGTAGAACAGCGGTGGTGGCAGTCAGCCAGTGTTCGAATACAGGACGCGTCCACTCCTTGGTCGAGCAACGCAGACAGGATAGCATTCGTTTCGACGCTGTCAAAGGCCTTTTCGTAATCGACGAAGGTCAGAACGAGGGGAAGATGGTATTCCCTGCAGACTTCAATGACCATCGCAACGGTTTGAATGTGGTCCATGCAGCTGAATCCCTGACGGAATCCAGCTTGTTCGTAAGGCTGGGCCTCATCCAATGTGCGCGATATTCGCGTTAGGATGATCTTCGTGATCCGGGATCCGCTCCTTCTGAAGGTAGGACGTCATATGTGCCGCGAGTAGTGAGTGCAGGACGTGGTTTCCTGCTCGAAGAAGATCGGCAGAGATCTTGTCTAGCCCTGGAGCCGTGCCGCTCTTCATACTCATAATTGCGACTCGCACTTCAGACGGCAGAATCCTTAATGGTGTTCCACCAGCGGGGATGTCTGGATCTGGCAGGGGTAGTGTGCAACGGAACAGATTGGTGTAGAACCTCTCCGTGATTGACTCCATCTCGTAACGGGAAGTAGTGACAGTTCCGTCTTCAGTTTTCAATGATGATAGCGAAATACTGAACTCGTTGAGGTCCCTACGGCACTTCTTCAGCCTTCGTCTTTCCTGCGCCGCCTCTAGAATTCTTCTCTTCCTGTACTGCGCAAGATCCTCCTGTAACGCATTTCTGCAACTGGCACTGATAACCAGTCGCTCGAGATGAGTTGCATTTGGATCCAGCCTCAAACTTCTCCTCCTTTCAAGCAGCGTCTTGGTCTTCGATGAAATTCGATCGCTTCTGCTTGATTGTTGAAGACATGCAAGATCAGCACAGGTTTGCACCCCTTTGAGAAGCAGCTCGTAGTCTTCGGTCGGGTCCTCCACGACTCGCCAGTCATAACGGGATAGTGCCTCGTTCAGAAGGTTCTCGCCATACACGACTTGCTTCCTCCCCTTCGGCCGTTGACAGGTTTTCTTCTCCAGTCGAATTTCGAACCTGATTTTGGCCCGAAGAAGGCGATGATCGGATCCACAACAGAAAGATGGCACCTAGGAGGTGTCGTAGAGGCACCATCTTCGGTTTGTTAAAATGTGGTCGATCTCAGCATGAGTCGTGCCATTGGGTGACTCCCATGTCCAGCGGCGGTGTTCCTTCTTCTCAAACAGCGAATTACCATGGAAGAGACGTGCTGCAGACATGAGGTCAACGAGACGACTTCCGTTGTCGTTCCTATCGCCTAACCCGAATTTTCCGATCCTATGTTCCTCGCTGTTGCCTTTTCCTAACCTTGCGTTGAAGTCACCAACAACAAATTTGTAGAAGGACTTCTCTTTGCGGATGACTTCTTCCAGGTGTTCATAGAACGCATCCAATTCGGAATCGTCAGCTGCTGCGTGTGGTGAGTAGCAGTTGATGATTGAGATGGTCTTCTGATGCGGTGGATGAAGGCGTAGAATGGCTAGACGAGGAGACAGAATCTCGTGAAAGTCGACGTGGCGGACGACAGACGGGTGCACGACAAATCCGACGCCTCCGACATTCCGCGACGGGATCTTCTCTCCACGGATAACAAGAGTCCCGTCGTTGAACTGTCGTACGTCGGTTCTTCTGCTCTTTGTTTCTTTTAGCGCGATCACATGGAACTTGATGCGAGTCGCAGCGTCGAGGAGAGCATGGAGATCGGCGTTGGACGAGACTGCTCTGGCGTTGTAGGTGCAGAGCATGAAGCAGTCTCCGTGCCGTGTACGAGGTGTGTCGTCATTGTCCAGAATCCATGACGTCCTGCGCAACCCGAGATTTCTTCGCCTCTCACCGGTTGTCATACCGTCCGACGTCGGAGACGGCAGAGCCCGGTGTGCGGGGTACTGAGGCTGTTTTTCTGCTGGTTGAGCGTTTTGTTCCCTGGTGTCCTGACGAAGCGTTGCCAGCGCGTCCGCAGGCCCCTTCCTCAACCATCGAAATAGAGGGAAGGGGGGGGGGGGGTCCGCTTTTGGCTAGGACTTTACTCCTTCTCAGCATGGTTGAACCTGCCAGGAGCATTTGCCGAAGCAAAAGACTCCCGCTGTGCATCGCAGTCCAGTCCCATTGCCACCCACTCGCCACGATGAGGCGTCGGACCGTCGAGGGGCTTGCTAAGCAAATGCAACAAAATATGTGGGTAACAGGAGAACTTAACTTTCCATTGTCGTCATGAGGCAGCAGAGGCAGCAACCTGGGAGTCTTATAGGGGGATATATGTTGGCCCATTTCGTGGGTGAGGAGAGGCTGTTCGGGGCGAGGTAATGGTGGATAGGCTTTACGCTCCTCGTATGGGCACCAAGCTGCCCTGCACATTTTCGCCCAGAAGAGTGTGCGTCAATTGACTGCGTTTCACTGCTTCGTGTTATATATATTATAGATCAACGTGGTTCCGACCAATAATAAGTGATGCGGCTCGCTCGTCCACGAAGGGATTAGCAGGGAGAATAGGATAAACTTGTTCACTTTGTGCCATTTTCATTTAATTTTCTTTTCACTCCTTCTTTAAGTCGTAGTGCTTCCGAATTATCGCTCCTGCTACTTCTAAAGTCGGCGTCAATGCAAGTGTGCAACTTCGGGACTCCATATTTTGTAAATTTGTAGAAAACTCTCGAAGCCTCAACAATCTCGTTTGGGATATTTCTTGTAAATGTTGGCTCAATGATAAAAGCATTGCTGCAGAGATTCCAGCGGATTCTGATATCGCCAAAATTGATTTTCAGTGAGTTAGTGGAGGTCACCTGTCTCCAATATTGTTGAAAATAAAATAATAGTGAATCCACCGACTGGTCTACCCTACCGCATTTTGGCGGGGTTTGGAGGATTAACGGTGGAGGTAACCGTTAAAATTCTTGTAATTCATGGCATAGGTCCTTACGTTGAACGGAGGAGGAGGAGCATATACAGTAGCGCTCAAAAGTCTTCGGCCAAAACTTTTTTTGCCATAACTTTTTTCTACTCGACCAAATTTCACAAAATTTTAATATGTGGTGCCTGAACCTATTGTCAACATGTCCGTCTACTTAAGTGCCGCTTGACACTTTTCATGGTTTTTTTACAAGAATTTAATACAGACCACTGAAAAAAGTTAAAGGGCAGGTCAAAAGAAAGACGGCTTTCTTTACAAAAACAAAACGAACAAGCCTCAGAGAGCATTAACATGTTGTAGAAAGACCACGACTTTTGACAGCGGCACAGCGGGACGGCATAGCGATGGCACTCCAAAAACAAAAAAGTTTCATATAACCACGTAACCTACACCGTTGAGCGCCAAAATAGTATGTTAGGTGTGCAGTGTCTCCAAGTACGACATACTGAAATTTCTCTTAGATTGGTTCAGTCGTAAAAAAGTCACAAGTGAAAAACCCAAGTTAAAGACCATTTCGCCGAAGACTTTTGAGCACTACTGTAAGTGGCGAACAAAGTTCAATACCAAATTATCATTCATTTATTCATTTAGCGCATGCATAAATGATTAAATGAAACCACAGTTGAATTTACCATGCCTTTCACTTGACTGAGGTTGCAGAGTCCACCCCATTACGTGCGAGGATCACTTAATAGTTGCCAGGACGAAATCATTGCGTTATGATGCGCATCCTTGTGTTTGAAATAAGTTGCTTCTCATGTTTTTCATTATTGAGCCATGACAATACCTATTCTTATTGTGCTTATATGATGTTGCTAATAATATAATACTTAATGTGCTAATAGCCCCAAACACATAAATGCCATCTGATGTTCTCTCTCTCAGTTTTCATGGCAATTGTTGGAATTTTCCGAAGATAGATCACACTGATAATAATCCCTTTAATAATGATGCAATGTAGCTTTGGGAGATTATTGTAAGAGGGTATCTTGATGCCCAATAAATAATTAAAAATATTAAATATTCAAGATCCCAGCAAATAACAAAAGAACTACATAGTAGTAAGTGGCATTCCTAGCTTTGGCTTTACAACAAGGTCAAGCATAAGCCGTGGGATCACCTTTACGTTGGGATAGTCGTCCTTTAGCGACCTTCATAGTCTGTTGCCGTGACGCCAGCATTAACGAGGGCGGACGGAGACGCAAGGTATGTACGATCGCTGCGCCTCATATCGCTTCACGATATGAGGCGCGTCTGTTAAATCGCGCTCTACCCGCTTCGCCCTGCCCGCGTCAGTGCGTCTTCACGTCTGTTAGATCGCGCTCTACCCGCCTCGCCCTGTCAGCGTCAATGACGGCCACAGGTTCGCAGAGTATAAAGGCTACCTGAGGGTTTTCTTTGTCGTCTACTATGAAGACACTCCCAGGTAGCGAAATACTGTCGACTCCGGGTTGATGTAACGGGTAAAGGCCGATTGTAAGAAAGTAACTTGGTATTTAATTCGGTATCTTTCAAAACAATAAGGCAGTAGAGCAGCTCTAGGTAAACAACGGTGACGTAGCATACGCAGGAAACAGGCGTCATTTCTGAAACTTGGGTGTAACTTGATATTTCGTGCATTTGAGTTCCTATTCGGTAACATTTCGAAAGTAAGGCTACGCAACTTGCCAGTGCAGCTTGGACTATCGAGAAAACTGCAATGATATCCACGTTTCCTCATAAGCTTGGATATCAACATAAGTGAACTCTTCCGACCTGGACAATCTCACACAAGAAATTTCATGAGAAAAAAGTCGCAGTTTAACACAGCAACGGAAAAATAAAACAACAAGAATCGTAGACGTTTAACGCAAGGCGCTGAAAATGCACATGTATAAAAATATATGAAAAAATAGGCATCAATACAACTATCACAGTTGTAAGCAATTCAAATTGGTGTAAATTTGGCAGTAGCGAATCATTTCAAAACATGTAAAACAATATTTCAGAAATCGCAGAAATGTAACAACGATGCCCGTAATACTTATCGGACGATTGTGGAAGTAGAAGGAAAAAATGAACGACTAGATGATTCACTTTGAAAAGCTATCGTTGACGCACAGCAAACCGCGCTACGCGACTGCTCGCCTAATTTTCACGTACTGCGATACGGTTTGCTCTGCCTTAACATCTCTTTTTATCTTACTTTTGCAGTAGATATGCAAAGTTTCGTAAAATTATGTCCATTTGTACGATTCGTTACAGTATAGTAAACAAATGAAGTACTTAGAATGTTGTACTATAAGTTCCATATGGGCGAGTTATCCCGAGTAAGTAACAGCCTACTGATTAAAACTAAATAGCGATAGCTACCGTGGATCGCGATAACTCGTCCAGACGAATAACTTTGGCATTGAGCCAAATTTGTTACTTCGGATGTCAAGATTCCGAATGCGCAGACATCCACAGGTTTTGAGACCCTGGGAAGTACTAAAAGGATATTTTGAAAGGGAAAATCATTTTTTGAGCTATTTTGGAAGTTGACTATTCTCAAGAGAAGGGATCACACAGCATCTTCGTCAATGAATTTGATGGAGCTGAGACTGGCGCCGAAGGATTTTGCCGGTTTCTTGATGTCTTTGGTTCCACGAGGCTTCCGGCATACGAAGAATAACACTGCAATCGCCAGCACCAAACAGAACACCAGGACACAGAGAGTGATCAGGTTTCGGATAGATGGATGTCTCCTCGGCTACCTAAACCTTTTCTGATGAGTTCTATGGTAGCTATGTACTAAGGATATCAGAATCCACACTCTATGCTCTCTATATCTATGAAGTGCCAAGAGGCGTGGCCAAAACACCTCCAAGTGCGCTTCTTCCGATACCACTCGAGATGACGTCCGCCCCCTAGCGGTCCTGAGAGGTGCTCTAGTGATAGTTGGTGCAAAATAGTCTTTTAATAGAAACCACGAATTTCAAAGGTATAGGGAGGAATAAAAACCACATCTCCAAAATAGTCAAAGCAGCCAATACTTTCACCGCAGGGTTAAGTCAAAATGGAGCCAAATTCCAGTCAAAGACTTCTCGAAAATTCTTAACCACAGTATAGAACATAACAGCAAAAAGGTATTCACCAGAGGTTCCTTCCATATACAGAATCCGCTATTGGTGACCGTGCGTAGAAATGGACACCTAAAGTCTGGGCACAACAAAGGAGGCGCTACCGGGCGATACTGCCGCAATCTGCAAGATGATTTAAAATCACGTGACGTGATAATTCAATAATTATCATTAAATAAATATGAACACACCTATCAGCACTTTTCGTGAATAAAGAATTCCAAATAGCTATATGTAGAAGAGAAAGGCCTCGTTCGGAAAAATGAGCACAATCGTAGCCAAGAACACTGAGGTCCATTCTGAAACCAATCGATAGAGCCAGTGAGTCATATAGAAGGCGGACGAGAGGTCCTTTTTTTCTGCCATGTTTGCTATCGTCTCCTTTGAAGGCACCGGGAGGAGGGTAGAAAGGAAAGCGTATTTTAAACACTGTCCTCTGTAAACGAAGATTTGTCGCAGAAAAGACAATATGAGGCGAAAATCGCCTTGCACAGTTTACCCTCTCATCTCATCCCCTCTACCTACACTTCTATACTACTATGTATTCAATACCTTAGACGTAATGATATAAGATTCGAGTCAACTATTCTGCTAAAGGCTGGATCAGCATTTCACGGCAAAGATCATATATTTTCAGCAGAGATATCCCCATGAACTATGTTAGTACTTGCCTGAGTACTTCAGATTTAAAGAAATTCGATGAAATAAGAAGTTTTAAACCGAGGAGATCGTAAACTGACAAATGGTATCTAAAACAATGTTAAAGCAAACATAATACTAACTGATCCGGTAGATTGGTTAGGGCAGATTCGCGAAGCAACGGCAGCACCTCCACAGTGAACTCAGAGTTCCGATAATTCTTAGCCACGATAGTTTCCATCTAAGCGAATTAATCCATCGAGTAAATCGATCAATATAATATGCTAGTGAAGAAAATGCCAGTAGACTAACCTGGTCCCATACCGACATCGAATTGTATTTACTGTGCGTCTTCCACATGGAAAGCATATCTTGGCAGGCCTAGAAAAATCGGGTAACAGAGAAGATTTAATCGATAACAATGATTCTTCTGCTTCTCCAACCCTGGGCTTCGCGGGTAAAATGAAGGAAAATGTTAAAAAATGAAGTGGAAGAGCCAAGTTGCATAAAAGAGGGGGGAAAAAGAGATGTTTCGAATCATGAGGAATCTCCAAGTGGTATTGATGCTTATTACGCATATGAGCTGAAGACGTAGCCGCGTCGCAACCGCTCGCTTTCGTGGCATATTAATCGCACAAAGAGTACTCATCAACATGATATCCTCCAACACTGACACCCAAGAAAAGCAAAAGACTCACAACATGTGAATGAGTTGCATCGGACCAAATACCATTCCCCGATGTTCTCAGCACAGTTATGAAAGTCTTAAGTGGGAGTCGCCTATGGAGTTCCTCGATCGCTTCCAGCACTTCAACGGCCGTTTGTCGTGATTCAGAGGCCTCACCATCCTAAAGGAAGTAGATATTTTACTGCTGTGTCCTGCATTGATGACAGCCTTGTAGTGAGGTCTCCCACGAGACCGAATGGGAGCCCTCAAAATGAGGCACAGACACTCACTTGAATTGTCGCTGCGATTAATATCAGCTTCCAAACATTTTCATAGCCTTTCAGCTCTTGTATGGATTCCGCAATCGTCCTGAAATTGGTTAATATGGAAGGAATTGTCCATGGAAGTTTGAGCTCTTATGTAATTCACATATTTATGTATACTTGATTACTAAGGGAAACATGCAAAGTTATACGCGCTATGCAAGAATCCAATTGAGGTAGAGCTCCACGAAGTGACTGACAACGTGAAGCGTCCGTGTGGGCTTGGGCGCTAGAGATTGAGCAAGAGGCGACAGTCACATGGTCAGAAACGCAGAGTGATAAGCAAATCAACATTGGGCGCGAAAATGTGGCTGCACTCTGGCCGCTGGCGGCTGTTCAAATGTTGTGTCGGGGATCCAAACGAGTTACTCCAGTTTCCTGCTTTGTAATAAAGGGTATTTCTCGGTTCCTTTCGTCTTTCTGTACTGGCACTGTATCTAGTAGAGTGATTTCAAGAGGAATTAGAATCATGAAATTTCCGTGGACAATTCTATTAGCTGTAACTGCCATAAAGAAGGGAGATCTGCAATTCAGGGGATTTTAAAAAGAAAAATACTTTTGCTTCCCACGATCCCTGTCTCGTTCGACAGAATTTTCAATTGGAAACAGTTGATGCTATGTAGAATGTGTGATCACAATCTCTCAAATTCCTTGAACCATTGTGAAGGCAGTCACCTATGTACAGATCAGGCTGTAGGTAGCTAACGAGGAAGGTCTTCCAACTCATGACGAGCTTTTTGAAAGCTGTTTTTTGCATGTAGTATGGGCGTGCGTGCAAGAATCATATAACTGATGTCCATTTTTGCTGAGCGGCCCTACGAATGCCAAAAAAGGGGTTGATGGTTCGATCCCCACTGAGGACAAATTTTTGCAAAATTTAGATTTCCAGTTTTTGGGCTCGTAAACATTTGAATATGATGATTAAGTGCAGTAATCACATTTAGAACCCCGGACTGCCCTCTACTGCCAGTTTTCAGCAAGTTTGACACTTCAACTTTTTGACCTTTCAGCGCTCATAGCGCACGAACGAGGCGTTTTTGCGTAAAACGGATTTGATATTCGTGTTCAGGAGGTCGAACTACCCCCAGGGGTAAGTTTCCAGCCCAATCGAAGTTTTGACTCAAATTCGAAAATTTGGGCTGGGCATTGGTATACCTTCGACTGCACCCTCAACGAAGGGGACGACGGTATCACTTGTCAAGAAATTCTGACTATTTCTCTTGCTTGATGCTTGGCTGGTCAAGTTATAACGATAGGCATCCATGTTGTGCATATTTCACTGGTTTTCAGGGAATTTGTTAGTTACTCACTTCTACAAATAGAAAGGGCACCATGTATCCATGACCAAACGTCTTTCTCGAAGTTAGGGTCAAAATTTGGAATTGGCTATAAATGCGTCTCCAGAGGTAGTCTGACTCCCTGAACACGAATATGGCACTCATTTTGAGCGAAATCGCGAATTTCAAGCGCTACGGGCCCTTACGTGTCCAAAAAAGTCAGATCACCAGATTCACTGAAAATTCGTAAACAGAGTCATTTTGGCATGCTGTCAACGAAAATCATAGTCATTTGGCATAAATAGACATATCTGAAGATGAAAAAGTGAAGGCAAAAACAAATGCGAAACTTCGGCAGGGCCGGGACCCGAACCACCAAACCATGCCTTTCGATCGTTTGAGAGCCTATCGTCGTATCCAGTAGGCCACTCGATCGCTTCCCCATTCTCACAGCGGGGTACCCTTGTGAAACTGCTGCACACTTTTAGTACATGGTGGAGGCAAGATCTTATTTTTTCCCGTATTTGACTTTGTTTTGGATGTGAAATAGAAGAACACCCTTGGATCTGCACATGGTTAAGGTTACAAGGAGTATGCGTTACAATAAGTGGGTTAAAATCGCTTTTTAGGAAAAAAATTTTTTACTCCTTTTTTGGCATTCGTAGGGTCGCTCAGCAAAAATGGAAGTTAGTTGTATGTTTCATGTAGGTACCCCCATATAATGGAAAAAACCGTTTCCCAAAAGCGCGTCATGACCTGAAAGACCTCCCTTGTAAGGAAATTGCGTTGGAAATCGAAATGGTCGAGAATGCAATGATCGAATCGTGCAACCGCGCAATAGAACTCAAATTTTGTATATTTCTGATGAATAACAGCTAACATGACAAGTGACTAACAAGGCTTGACAGTTACTGTAGGAAAGCTCCATATACAATGCTTAGGGAGCCGTCAGACTTCGCGATTTCGCAGTGTCTCGGCTCCGCAACCGAAACTGCAACATTGTAAAATCTCAAGGCCGCAGAACTCCGTGCGTAAGTGCAACACCGCAAAATCGCGGGATCGCAGAATCGCAAAATCGCGAAGTCTGATGGTGGTCTTACTGAGGTGCGCCAAGCGCTTGCACCAAAAGTACTTTTTGACTGTACATTTAGCTCAGACAATGATTTGCAAGGGTCATACCCTGCGTCTCCTTGCCTTCTTAGTTTCGTTAGGTGCCAATTCAAGGTCTCTGTAACTCAACGGTCCCGAGTGGCTCTGTCTTTGAATTGGAAATCAATTGCGCAATTCGCACAAATGCATCTCAAATGACGCTTACAAGTTCCCTCAGGATAAAATCACAGAGAGACTGCCTCACTGTCATTGACTCACGTGCAAATGCTGTTTTCAAGCAGAATCATATTTTTCTACCTGAGCTTCAGCGATCACATTACTCAAACGGATTATGGGGTAACTTGGCGGCTAGCTGGGCTAGCGTTCAATCAGCTCATATAAAAAATATACGGGCCTGTCCCAGGAAAACTAATCGTTTGATCGAATGTCATCACCTTTACGGAATGCATATAAAAATTCTAATCAACTCGTTTTGTTTGGTGATTTTTGTGATGTTCGCCCTGCATAAAAAGCCGGCACTAAGCCAGGATTTTCAGGTAATAACCCGATTCCGGTGAAAAATTTGAGCTTAGAGCTCAATAACCTCCTCTGGCTACGCCTTGTCCATGCGACCTGTCCGAAATGGAATAAAAAGTTGCATGAAGTGTTATAAAGACAGAAAGTGTTCCATTATCAAACAAACCATGTCACTTTCTTGTGTTGTTTTATAATATTACTATGTTAATCAAATTCTTTTAAAGTGATATTTTTGATTTTTAATAGCTGCTGTTTCTCGCCGCAGCCCGCGATGCGAAAGTTGTTACAAGTATGCTGAGTTATGGGCAGAACATCGGCGTTAGACGGGACTCGAACGGTGTTTTTTATTTTTTCATTGTTCTTGCTGCTGTGTTTACAATAGCTTAACAGTACTCACACGTGTAACTTGTTGAGCCGGCTGGCCAATATCGGTATTCAAGCGTGAAGTTGGAAGCTTTAATGGATTCTGATTTTTACTTTCTAATAGCTGCTGATTCAATTCAGCGTCCTAATAATTCAACTCAGCGTCCTAGCATTGTGGGCTGCGAAAAAAATCAGCAGCTGTAAAGTTAAAAATCAATATCTTGTTCTTGCTATTTTTTCTTCGGTGTTTGTATTTGTTTGATGATTTTCGGATGGTTATGTATTGGATGGTTCATGTACATATAGTTAAATAAACAATAATAATAAATAATGAAAAAACTTGATGGGCAATTCATGTAGATATGCTGAAATGAATAAATAATAAAGTAAAGCAAACTGAACAGAAGATAATGTTGGGACCAGCGTACCTCGCTTGTTCCCTCAAGCTGTCATCACGCTCATTGCTTTGTATCACCGTTAAACTCGGATTGAATACTCTTAGCATCTTGTCCAGGGAGGGCAAACTCATCGACAGTGACCGGTGATCACATGAATCGAGTATTCCTTAAATATCAGTGAAGACATTTTGATAACAACTGGTGATGTAAGGAGGTTAAAGGCGGTGGGTTATTTTGCTGTATCATTTACTCAAATCTTTGATACTGACCGCTGCACGTTTTCACCACAAAATCCGGACCGTCAAGTACCATGTAATTTCGATCGATACGGTAATAATACGATACCATAAGTATCACAATGCTATCATACTTATCGCTCTACACCTCAGTCATTGCTCGGCTAACTCATCAGAAGACGGGCCACGTAAGGAAGGCGGAGCTTGTTAAAAACAGTCATCTTAAGCTCGAGGGCGACTCATTTCAAGAGTTCTTCATTGTCCACAATTACCCTTACCACTGTCTTCAAGAGAGGAATGCGAACAAGAAAGTTTCCCACCAGCTTGCAGCAAAGAGTAGTTCGATTTGCAGTAGGAGGCCAGGTGTCCAATATCAGCATAAATCGAGACGGACGCTGGCCGAAGGGTGTCGGCTGTGTCTTCTGCATCTGATGGTGGAGCACGCGAGCAAGAGCCGAGTGCAGTTACTGCAAGTGGATAGTCGAGCGTCTGTTCCTCAAGTTGCTTTGCCTGAAAACTACTTCTCATCAATTGAGTCCATCGAACGGCGGCTATCGTCACTGAATAGAGAAACAAAATTCAGGAAACGGTAGACGGCTATGATGGGACTGGTTCAGAAATTGAAACTGGAGCGCGGGTACCATCGTATGACTGCACTGGTGAATATGAATGCAACTAGACGCAATGATTTTGGTGTTCGATTTTCGAGACCTCAATTTGTTCCAAACTCTGAGAAGCCAGATTTATTCATCGGCTGGGTCGTCGCTTCATCAACTAACAAAAAACATTACCACCCTCAATGGGCGAGAATACATCACAGACTACCAAAGGTAGGCGAGATTGTGGGGCAGGTAACTGACTAATCCGGGATAACCAACAGCATACATAGCACCCTACTTCTTCTTGAATTTTAGATTATACATTAGATTTAAGAAGAAAAGGATTTTGAAGAACTCGATTTTTTGCATTTGTCAACAAAATTTCTCACTTCTTTCTCAACCTCAACATATTAGGTAGTCTAAAAAGTCTTTTCGTATTTTTAAATACCGCTTTTTCCCTCAAAACTGCTTTACAAAAAATTTCTTCTGTACATATATATGTAGTACAAGTCCACACGCATCTATAGGTATTGTTGTCTTCCATCTCTCGGATAACCCTTTTCGGCAAAATAAAAATATCAAAAGTCACTTCATTTCCAATTCCAAGTTTTTTTCTTTGAATGGCGTTAGACATGGAAACGAAAAGGTGATAGTCCGATGGAGCAAGATCAGGGCTATAGGGCAGCAAATTTTATCGAAGCTCAAAAATTTTTTAGAAGAAAAAATTCAAAAAATTTTTTACCACTAGTGAAAAAATGACTCGCCAAAAAATTCTCGAGCTTGGATAAAAATTGCTGCCCCCATCCACCTTATAGCTCTCATCTTGCTCCATCGGATTATCACCTTTTCCTTTCCCTGTCTAACGCCATTCAAAGAAAAATTTTTTTATAATTTTTGTATTGAAAATGAGGTTGACCGTTGATATGTTTATTTTGCCGAAAAGGGTTATCCGGGAGATGGAAGACAATAATACCTATAGATGCGTGTGGACTTGTACTACATGTGTATGTACAGAAGAGATTGCTGGAAAGCAGTTTGGAGGGAGAAAGCGGTATTTGAAAATACGAAAAAACTTTTTAGACTACCCAATAATATCCCTTTGCCCATTGCTTACCTCATGTAGTGGAACGCTGACCATGACGCTTAAGAGGCAATTTTCTCAACAAGCGGGCGAATGTTTCAGGATACAATTCCAATAATGGTGTCTGACCCTGACACACGGCATAATTGAAAACATCGTATTAGAAGGAGACTGATGAGTGTCTGGCGAGGAAAGCAGCCCGTTAAATTCACTCGTAGTACTACTAGTAGTAGAGAATAAGTTAAAAATGGAAAATTGAATCTATTTTCTCGAGTTGAAGCATTCATTGACACAAGTGCATCGGCCAAAGCAGAAAAAGTGGAAAACGGAAGTATGTGAGCAACTATGTGCTCTTCATTAAAGCGGGGCAAAACTTAAAAAAAAAACTAAAACTCTCTAAAGAAAAACACCGAACTAAAGGCTGGTGTTATTCTAGTGTGGGGGCAAATTGCTGAGTAGCAACATTAGTGGACATCAGGGGTCAAGAGGGTAAAGGAAGAAATAGTACATTCCGATGATCATTTTAATTTGAAAAAAGTCAAAGATAAGCCTATCATTAGTCTTTAGATTCTAATTTTTGTGATTTTGAGATGAAATCAAGGCTTGGCGCATTTCTAAAAAATTGGAAATCCTACACAGTATCATACATGCATTTCTATGGCCTATGGTATCTATGGTAGGTGCAAATCCTTATGTCATGAATTCGCACGACGACGAGCGGCGTGCGACGCAGTGTGTGCGAGGTGTGCGCTTCGCTGTAGTTGGGTATTAGAACGATTACACGGTAATACAAGGGGCGCGATAAGCAGTTGACTTGTAATCGCTTTGGGACCCAGCAACATAGCGCCATTAGCTGATCCGCATTCCTTCGCTTGCGACATGCCGCGCTGCGGAATCTTAACATGAGGGTACACACCCATCTATGGTGCGTCAGTTACACGTCAATGTTCCATATTCAACAAATTGTCTCCTATCACTAGTGTAGAACTTCAAATTCAAAAAGAAAAAGTAAAAATATTAATTGTACTACACAAACCTGCAAGGATATGAGTTCCATCCAATTGTCGTAGAATTCTCTGTCAGTCATAAGTTTCTCTTCAATTCGTAGCACATCTTCGGAAGGTGACCTTGACCGACATAAATGGAAGACAAGCAGAAGTATGAACGGGTACATGACGCGTCATCTACGACACATATCGATCGATTGGTCTAAAAATTCAATCGAATATTTTCTGTGAAGGTTTTCCTGAGACAAAGGATTGTTAACGATGAGTCAATGGCGTTTTATGAGAACATCAGAAATGAAGCAATAAACTAGAAGATTCGATCGATTAAAATAAGGCGTATGGAATGCATAAACCCCCTACTTCCAAAAAATTTGGTAATAAAAAAACAATATAATCTGTAAAAATATATGAATACATATATAACAGTAAAAGAAGTGAATAGAAATAAGCATTTACCAAAATAAACGCAATTACGCTTCACAATCTGACAGACAAATGACAGAAGATGATGCTACAAAGGGCCAGTCCATTTGGTTACACATGTGGACCATTTTTTCTCAAGTTATTCACTCCTGAGCGCACATGTGTCATAAAGTCTCCGATGAAGATCGTGCGATTCCCCCAGGACATAAAAACGAACATTATCCAGCACTAGTTGCACTGCAAATCCTGCTTTTCATAGTTTCTTGTTCAGCTGTCACCTAATTTTCCCATAACTCAGCCACCTAATGGTGGAATTGTGCGTGCAAACAAACTTCTGAGCAACTATTCAAACAAATAAAACATCGAGTACAAATCTCAGTTTTTTTGAACTTTTTATACAAACCCCGCGGAAAACCCATAGATGGGGCCTTCAGGACGATGAGCGAAGAGAAACAAAAAAAAACTGAGGTAGCCTGAGGACAGCTGAAAACTCAGATCTCCAGCAGTTATCACTTTTCTATATGAGGGGAATTCAGAATGGAATTCTGAGCCATGAAAAGTCCATGTTTCCTGCTTTCAAAATGAGGACCACATCCTCCATAGAATTTATCGTAATTGAGGAATGGGATTGGATTTATTCGGGATTCTCAAATCTCGGCTATGATTTATGTTTTTTTATTATACATTGTAATATAAAGTATAATCGTATTCACGATAAGGAGATAAACAATGGAGAAGCGTGTATACCAGTACAACCAAGACTCATAAAGCGAACTGTGCAAACTGGAGAGTGGAGATCAAATTTTACTTTTCTTTACGCAAGTCTACGGGCAATTAGTCGAACTCGAACGGAAAAAAGAATTAATTACCTTTGAACTGGATTGGCACAACAAAAGACGGTGAACTAGTCCCTGACTTCCACACTACACATCCCTGTGTAATTATAAGAAAAAATTGAAACGTATAAAAGAATAATCAGCTGGAAGTTCATTTATTCTCTAGGAAAGAAGCCCACAGGCATAGAGGTCAAGAGATCAAAGAAAGAGATGAATAAATTCTCGAAAATTGTTTCATACCTGGAAAAGTCCTCCAAGGTAAGTCTATAATTACTCTATATATTCTAATTTTTTGTGATTTTGAGACAAAATCAAAAGCATGTCCCGTCCCGAAAAAATGCAGAAATTTCTAGAGGTACGCACAATCAAACTTCATTTAAAATAGGAAAATGAGAAAGAAAAACGAATCTCAAGGCGAGCCAAAAGGAAATATTTTTCTCCTACTACCTGCTGTTGGCCTCAACAGGATAACGAGGAATTTAGAGAAAGTTTACATTTCATTAAGGCAGCAAACAGTATGCAGACATGATAAGCTTCAGGACATAAAGGGTCAATAGGCAGGATTTCAGAGCGCTTGATCAGGCGTGGCCTACGGACATGCGTGAGTGGCAGTAGTGTGAGTGCGTGGCAAGAGTGAGAGTGTGTGGCGGGGTGAGAGAGTTTGATACACTCTCACCCGAGTCTGTAGGCCAAGCCCTATCAGGCGCACCGAAATGGACTGTATCTGTGATTTTGAATCAATGTCAAAGGCGTAGGCATACCATTTCTGGGAACACAAAATATCACACGCAACAATCGATCACAATTCGACACAACGTTTAAAAAATATGAGCGATGATATGGGAAAAGAGGCATTATAGCAATTCATCTTCAGACAATTTGAACCACACCTAGCGATATGGGAACCAAAATTGAAATTTATGAAAAAAAAACAACCACACGCATGTCGATAGAAAAAGGTTTACTTCATAGAAATCGAGCAGAAAACAAAACATGCCCACTGCTATTCACGCGCGTTTCTACAATTGTAGCCATGTATACCACCGATAATAGTGATACATGTTGCCAAAAGAGAATCTTAAAGTAGCATTTCGTGTTATTATACGTAATTATACACATACGTAAGTATACATAATTGGAGCAGTACAAATGTGAAAAGGACGAGTAGTAAAGGTCAAGTTACAACAAAGTTTTTCAGGAAAAACATTCAAGGTGATACCGGCATTCGACAGATTCTCGTCAAGGCATTGAGTCATTGATCAAAGGTGTTGCGAAATTTTTCCTGTCGCCAGGTGAATATTTCCAACACATTGTTAGCGGATGCTAGAATACTCTCAAATATTTGCCAACCGTTTTTGCAGTTCTTCTTTTCCAGCGTTAGTTGCGAATCGATAGTGGGGATAGGATAGGTAATGACTCCAGGCACACTGTTTTATGCTTATATTATTGTACCAAATAAATTTGTTTTAGAAGTGGTACTCTTCTAGAGGAACTTAGTTACTTCAAATGCACCAAAATTTTTGTAAGTTTAAGAATTTTATAGTTGATGAGGGATTTATATTCATGTACATGTTGGATACTATAGCCGTGGCATAGGCCGTAGTTACGAGTTACGCTAATTGTAGGAAAGCAAATGAGCAAAGAAACCGGTGTGCTAGAGAACATAAAAATTGTCTGTTTTATTATTCAGAATCTCTGTTCCGAGCGGAGTTGCTTTTTATGTTATGGAACTGAAAGGTGTACATCACGGATAGCGCACATAAAGAGCTGAAAGTAGCCAGTCTCGTTTTTAAATGCATAGGGATGGGTAGGGAGAAGATGGTAAACGAAGAGAAATCGTCATGAAACGAATATTTGAGCTCGGAAGGGATGCTCGATAGTGAAACCCCGCTATAAAAGCGCGACGTTGGGCCTTTATTGCATCTCCCGCGCATCATTGCGAACTGCACACACCATCCTTCCGAGTTGCTCGTTGTAGATGATGTCATTTGTTGTCACGTAGGGTGAATTTTATTCATTCATAATGATATGAAACAAGTAATGCAACTAGCAGCAACAAACAAGTAAAACTACACATGAAAGTAAGAAAAAGCGAAGCAGTGAAAAAATGTGTTTATGGTTAAAAAAGCCAATGAATTCACGCTCCACGTCTTGGCAGGGCGTCATGTGAGAAATGGCGGCAACTGCACGTACTGCGATACCGTAGGCCTAAATTGCCCCCTCTCGGTTTTCTACCGTTTTTTAGGGCACCAACCACCTATCCATCAGTGACGTTAAACAAACGGCATACATAGATCATGAATAAAAAGCTGATCATGTAAGAATCGATGAAGAATAATGTGAAGGGGCTAGTGTTCTGACAAGATTTCATCATTTACAGCCAATAGATGAAAGTAAAAACATCCCTCATAAAAAGAAATGTAAATAATAAATAAAGTAAAATTGGCGAATCTAGCACTTGAGAACAAAAAAAACTTGCTATTAGATTGAAAGTAGTAGAGAAAGTGATGAGAATCGAAATTTGTCAGAAAATGAAGAAAGACCCTGAACGGCGCCAAAAGGGTGACGAATGGGGAGTAATTGAGCAAGCTTCACTCAGTGGATTAAAGATGAAAGAGGCCGACAAACAGCCCTTGGTTTTTTCTAAAGGGAACAAAAAACGATGGTTGAACGAAGTTTTTTTCAGGGCTAAGTCTAATTGCTGTCGAGAGCGACCTGCAGCAATAGCAAAGACCAAAAGAGGAAACGGGTTCGGGTCAAATGCGCGGAAGAATCTCCCGAGTAGGCCTCAGGGACGAAGGACTGCAGTTCACGGTTGAGATGCGAAGGCAATCTATTAGGTTGTCGGGAAAGTTCTTTCGTTTTTTAAAAACTTCCTTTTTTCCCTCAAAACTTCTTTCCACAAAATTTCTTCTGTACATATATATGTAGTACAAGTCCACACGCATCTATAGGTATCATTGCCTTCTATCTCCCGGATAACCCTTTTCGGCAAAATAAAAATATCAAAAGTCACCTCATTTTCAATTCCAATTTTTTTCTTTGAATGGCGTTAGACAGGGGAAGGAAAAGGTGATAATCCGATGGAGCGAGATCAGGGCAATAAGGCAGCAATTTTTATCCAAGCTCAAAAATTTAACAAAAAAAATTTAAAATTTTTTTACCACTATTGAAAAAATGACTCGCCAAAAAATTCTCGAGCTTGGATAAAAATTGCTATCCCATCCACCTTATAGCCCTGATCTTGCTCCATCGGATTGTCACCTTTTCCTTTCCCTGTCTAACGCCATTCAAGGAAAAATTTTTTCATAATTTTTGTACTGAAAATGAGGTTGACCTTTGATATGTTTATTTTGCTGAAAAAGGTTATCCGGGAGATGGAAGACAATAATACCTATAGATGCGTGAGAACTTGTACTACATATATATGTACAGAAGAAATTTCTGGAAAGCAGTTTTGAGGGAAAAAAGCAAGTTTTAAAAAACGAAAAAACTTTCCCGACAACCTAATAGCTAGTAGTCCACGTCTTTGATCCTTCCGTTTCACTCGCGGCGGCACCAGTACGACTTGCGAATCTATTGCTCTTGGGAGCCCGGCAGAGCGTGGCTGCGTCACCTCTGCACTTCCATCCATGCCACACGCCTCGCTTGAAGGCTGCCATGCCCTGCCACTGGCACTCGCACCTGCCGCGCCGCTCGCCGCCGGCGGCCACGCGATTCTCCGTCATATCTGCACACACCCGAAGGCTACATTGCTGCACAATAACCACCGTGACAAAATGTACCCACACCACTGCCAACTTTTTATGTCGATTCGGGCATCAGTGCAAAGGAGGCATATACTAAATTTATGGATATCTACGGCGAGGCGTCATCTCTTGGCTGTTCAGCCATTTGCAGCGCTCCCTAGACGGAAAATGTTAGAAAAGGAGAATGGGGTCAGGAAGGCATTCGACGACTTCTTCAAGTCCCAGCCCCCGACCTCTAGAAGGAGGCAATCGGCAAGCTGCCTGAGCGTCGGCGTTGAGTAGTGGGTGGTAATGGTGCATAACTCTGATCTTCAGACTGGTTCTCTTTTGAAATATTTCCAATAAAGTCGTGGCGGGAAACTTATGCATCAGAATAATCATTGAAATCCGCTGGAGCAAACTTCTTTCTTTGTTTTGTCATAGAACGAATTTCTTGCCATGATAATAAAGAAGTACAAAATCTGTGGAAACTTCAGCAGAGGAGGGCTAGCTATGTATTAAAAGGCGGCGTATGTCAATGAGAAGAGGCACCGTCGGATCAGTTCGAACCTACGACTGAATCGTAACATTTCTTTTTTTTTTTGCAATTTTCGTGTTTTTATGATTATTTCTTATGGTTTTCAGCGATCCATGAGCTGTGAGAAATTGAATTCCCTTTTGTTTATCACTACAACAAACATCTACCATTCTGAGGTCAGCACTTCGTAAACAACTTGGGGATAATCGCATTGTAAATACAACAGCTAAACCGCATAGAATCATCCGATCACGCTTGAAAACACTCGCCCAAGTAGATGTCAGAGAAATGTGATGATGAGGCAGAAAGTGAATTGAAAACGCCGCGAAATTGCGTCATTACGATATAAACACGCTTTCGAGGCGCATTGAGTCATTCACGATAAAATCTATTACCACGTTGTCCTTGCAGCAAGCAGCTGGTCTATCGAAAACATTGTTTTCACTTTTGCAAACGATTCGACCAAAGAACGAAGTGGCCTGGGAGAGCACTTTGTCAAATGAAATTAACGTGGACATCAAAAGGCTAAAGCCTTTTTTTGGTTGCTACTTCTAAAATTTAAGTTTCAAGACATCAATGAACAAGCGGTATTTTCTCTTCATACTCTTGAATCCTCTCAATCAATCAGTCTTCTGAGATCTCAAGAATAATGGAAATTCAATAAATTAATGCAAAAATACAATAAAGGAATGATGACGCGTTCGCCGTGGAGAAATCTCATCCTAGAACGCGCCATGCATTCGTGTTCTAATCAGAATTATTTAAATGCTGGTCGACAAAACGCCTTGGGATATCGGAAAATGCATTTTTTGTTTTCCCCACATGCTTTCATGTTATGCATCTCTGCCATAGAACTTGCTCTTACTTTTTCGAGACCCATAAATAGAGCGCATAAAGTTTTTTATATGCGAGATTTGGCTTGTTGTCGGCCTAGCTTCAATTTACAGATTGCAGGACGCCAGGCAGATAGCACAATTTTAAGACACGTCAGACGTAAGTTCAAGGGACTAGGACTGTACAGCTCCTCAGCGAACGAGCACTAATTCGTGTGACATCGTTCCAATTTCAGAGTTTCTTAATTTGATTATCCACGGGAAATGTGGGTCTTTATTACTCACATATTCATGTTATGTTTGCTCATTAAGGGCCGCATGCAAAGTTTTACACAAAAAACAGTAATTCAGCTGAAGTAATGCAGTACTGTAATGCGATGCAGCTCCTCAATATAACGTCCGACCAGGTGGAAAGTCCTATGGGTTTGATCCGGAGAGCTGTGGAGCAAAGAGGTGGCAGTCGCGTGGTGAGGGACGCAGAGTTAGAAGCAGATCAACATTAGGCGCGAAAATTCGAAAGCTCTTACCGAAAATGTCACGGAATTCAAACCAACTGCTCTTCTTCCATTTTTCTATTCCTGCTTCGGAATGGAGATTCTTTCTCGGTTATTTTCGTGTTTTTACCCATGAACTCCATATAGTACCGTGGTGCGTGGGCGATTCTTTTAAGCGAATCGCCTTACTGCATGGATGGTTGCCTTAATGCTTGAGCATTGCAATATTCTGGGTCGGCGGGTACAGTAGCACATCTATTAAGGACCGTGTTCTATGACGGAGAATACGGGTTTGCTAAATGACCAAAGGGGTGGGCACTTCAGATAGATAGATAAATGTATATTTCAGAGTAAAGAACAAGCGTAAAGCCAGACATTCAGCAAGGCTTGAGAATCCTACTGAGTCAACTATGACAAATGCACAGGTGCTGGTGGTGACGTGAGTGGTAAATAATCCATTACATTATCCATGAGTTCGAAAACTGGTTCTGTCGCCGGTAATTGTGGGAATTGGTAGTTTTGTCAGCCATCACGGATTGTTGCTGAACGATCCAAAAATGTCATTTACGGAATTTGAAAAATAACAGTCCGATAAGAAAATTTTGCAAATAATATAATTGAGATGAAGGTACAAGGCGGTGTAAGTATATGGCACTAGACAATATAGTGAGCGTCACTGTAAACGAAAAATAACATTTTTTTTTGGGTTTCAGGAGAAAACTAATGAAATCGGCTGTGGCTAACTTCCTGGGTATTCATGGCAAATGAGAATATTGCATTTCGAGTATTGTTTTGATTCCTTCAAAACTATTCGCATGGGTGTTCATTAACCCATAACGGACGGGTGCGCCACATGGTTACTCCCGACATTTAAAATTATTTTTCTTCTAGTTTTGTAATATTTGCAAATAACCAATTATACACGCATACTACAAGTATTGAGGAATAACATATGTTTCCAGGACCGGTACAGCGTAAATTTTGCAAACAAAAGACAACAATTGTTTTTAGTTACAATCAACAATCCATTAGAATCTATAGGCTCCGATTTTGTTCTCGAGGTACACTTCTTCCCCATCTGCAAAACCTCGCGCTCATCTTACTACTCGAAATGCATGACTTTTCTGCAGTAGTATGTAGGTAGAGAGAAGTACAGCGTACAACAGGCCGAGGCGATACCACAACACAGCGATGACCTTTTTATCGGTAGCAACTGCACAAAAAGTCACAAAAATGATTAAATGTATAAGAATCGAAAAAAGATTTGATAAAAACGCGCTCGCCCACCGGCAATCCCGTCAAAAACGCCGCCGTCCGTTATGGGTTGCGTGACCATGTGGCCACCCGTCCGTTATGCGTTAAAATACTTCCATAGGAACACTTATGCTGCGCAAGTAGTAGGGACATATGTATCGAACCATTTTCAAATGTTCTCAGTCGATATCAATTTTTGCCGATCCCCAGGGATCGGAGGATCCGTTTTTTTTTCGGCAAGTTCGACTGCGGTAGCTTTGAGCGCTGATCTCCAATGACGCAAGGAGGTTTGATGGGGACATATGTATGTATGTAGTAAGAGCGATGCTGAGATACACGTCCTCATGTGTACTTACTATCGATAGCGATAACTACAAGTAATCATGATCTCCAATGAATCACAGTGTGTATGCACTGACAATGTCCAAAGTTTTCAAAATATCGACATCCTAGGAGTTGAAAGTGGCACGGGAAGAAAGTTGAGCGCTCTATTCATTACCGTCGACTCGATTGCGACTTTACCATATTCTTGATAGGAACGACACCTCACTGTTATAAACAAAAACAACAACAAGCAAGAACCAAATTCGAGGGATTTCATTTCAGAAATAGCATAATGGCTAGCGATACTTTCTTCTATTTTCGACGCTTCCAGATAATTTTTTTGGCCACCACAAGTGCTGTGATGTAAGGATCTTCAGAAAAAAATGGGTGCAATCATGATATCGCAATGGGGGGGGGTGCAACCCATAAAGATTTGCCAGCTTTGCCATTCGCCATTCCCAATGGGCATGTACCACTACACTACATTCGTCTTCGGAGGAGAAACTCAAAGCTGCTTTCCAAATTTGCGCTAGAACTCTGTGAGCAAAGTTACGGGAGGGAGTCCCTCGACATGGTCAGGTCTCTCGTTAATTGGCTATGTTACCCGTTTCACAGTAAATCGGTTGCGGATTCGTTTCCTTGGCGTGCGTGATTTTTGCTTTTCTCCCGTCGGCTCATAGAAAAAATGCAAGTATAGAGGAAGGTAAAATTAAGTACTTCTCGGTTCGAGATTGACAGCTGAAAGACAAGTGCCGACAATTCAGATTACCCGCCTCTCGCAAAATAATGGGGCCTGAAAAGTGGAGAAATGCATACGCGTGAGCGATCTCTCGCATTTATTGCCTGTGCCCGTAGCAAAATCGTCGAATAAGTGATGTCAAATGCAGTGATAGTACAGGAAATCGGGCTTGTCAAAATTGCTGCCCAACATTCACAAACCTGCCGATGAAGGTCAACGTCAAGGCCTTGACATAGCACTGCAGGCACGCATAAATGTATTGGAAATTATAACTTTTTCCTTTTCCAAAAAATAAAAAAGGTACTGCGAAGCTCAAACACCAAAATAGCAAAATAAATAAATTCAAAATTCGAAAATACATGCGGTACTAGGATTTTTTTTAAACCGACGCAAGAAGTTTCTCAGCTGCATGATTCAATCTTTTCTGGATGAATCACTTGCTTAGCTACGATAAGTGCACATAGCACCTGGACTGCAACCAGTTGCTGAATCACGATTTGTTAAAACCTGAAATCTTGAACAAACAAATAATTGCGAGCCATTTAGTTTATTTCTGTTTGCTCACAGATTTTTGGATTGAATCAGCAAAAACGAGCTATAGCCCATTTCACAGCGCTAGATAGGGCGTGGCCTGAGTGGCAAGAGTGAGAGTGTGTGGCGGAATGAGGCTGTAGGCCACGCCTTCAAGCGCTCTGAAATTGACTGTACCATAACAATGAAGAATAGCACATATTGTGATGTGAAGGAAGTTCAGTTTGAAGGAGCCTGCGATTGAATTCCTGTGCAAGTTTCGAAATCCTTGAATTACATTCCCATATTATGAGGATTCGGGTCGTCATGATCAACAGACTTAGAGGAGTGGTATTCCTTGTAAACTTCGGCACAATGTTTTGAACCTTTTCTTCCTGTGGCTATGATCAAGAAGCGTGCCATCCTCCGTCAAAGCATACCTGAAGGTTTAAAGGTGCCGGAATGGGTTGAGAGCAAGGACGGAGAGCGTAATTTAGAGTGCTCTCCTTTGTAAAGGATCACCCGAAGTCAGAAAAGATAGTGTGCAGCGAATATCTTGTCAAAAAACACGCCTCTGGGGTGTTACTGCCTTCTAGCGCGCTTCACCTCGAGCTGTACGCTTCAGGTGGGCCAACGCCGCTGTCATTTGATGTATCGTGGGGCGAATATAATTCAATTCATGATGATTTGAAGCCAGTGAAACAATGGGAAAAAGGGTTTTTATGATACAAAAAACCAATGGATTCACACTCGACGTCTTATCTAGGTGTCGTGTGTGCAATTGCGGCACATTGACGAAGTGCGAGCCACCGTAGAACCATGTAATCCAAAATTGCATCGTCCCCGTATCTCAAATTCGGTCTGTATATTGGCAAGCAAGAAAAGGAAGTATGTCGAATGAAGAGCCTTTCTGGAGAATGCCGACCTCTTTCATTATTTTTTTCAGCCTCAAGTAGCTCTAAAGTCGGTAATGAGCAACTTTGCACTTCGAAAAAAAAACGAAAAAAATCCGATAATTTTTCTGGAATGTTTAAGAGCACCAGTAATCTCGAGGGATTTTGTGATAAAGATTTCGATGTAAGCAGTGAGACAACTTTTTCAGAGGTATTGCATCATAACAAGAGTATAAAATAAATCAGAATATAAACATATGTATGTGATACAGTAAATATAATAAGAATAACAAACTATAGTAAGGGCATCAACACGGCATAGAATACAATAGTATTCCACAGATAAGTTTGATACGAGAGATCCTGATCCCGGAATTTGGAGGTTGAATTTGGAAGGGTAGTTGGTGAAGTGATAGATTATTGCGATTTCCCATTCCTGATTCACATTTAGCGAGTATCATGATTTTGTGCTATTGAAGGGGCACACTCTCTTGGTCAAAAGCCAGAGCCAGTGGCAGCGCTCGAGACATTTCGCGATTATCAGATGGGTCGACTTACCTTCTTCGAACAGCGGGTAGTAAGTCAAGCTGCACCTTTTTCGCGTCGGCACGGTGCGCTATCACTGCGCTACACCTGCTCGAACCCACTCCGATGAGCTCCCTTATTGGTCAAATGAGGGAAATGGGAGTGGAGCGGGTTCAAGCAGGTGTAGGGCCGTGATAGCGCACCGTGAAAAGGTGCAGCCTGACTAGCTACCCAAGGATCCACTATTCCAAGAAGGTAAACTGAGCTATCTGATTATCACGAACTGTTCCTTCAAAACAAATAACAATAGCTATTGCTATATCTTCACAGTGCTGGAAGTAATGTTAAGGTGCAATCAATAACCAAGGTTCTGAAGAAAAAGGTTTCACAGCGCAAAATGGAGGCAGTTAACGAGATCGTGAAAAGACACGACGCGAATCGGCCACGCCATGAAGGCAATGTAAGGCGGATGGGACGTTTTGCTGCAGTGGTGATGGGCTGCTGCTGACGACGAAGGGTTCCCCAGTGGGTCTGGCAGACTCGTAACGACTCCGGTCGCATAAAATGAATTTGCTGCCGAGAAAATGAACTAGAAAGTGGTCATTTCAGTAGGAGGCTTTTAACGGGACTACAAAAAGTGTTCAGCGGTCAACAACACTTCCTGAATAGGCTATCAAAACAGAATTCAAGAATATTAATTTCTGGGCGGGAGGTTCCAGGCTCAAATAAAGGAAATCGAAAGGAACTAGGCTTTCTACTCGAAGAAATAGAAGCCATATATGTGGAAAAACAGAGGAACATCGGACATCAGCTCTGGAATTGCTTTCACTTGGACGCAGAAACCCAAAATGGTCAAAATCCGAAAGCATTTTTTGGAATAGGGCGATCCCTCAAGCAATAGTGATTGAGCTAGTTAAGACATCAATATTCCCAAATTATACACTAAAATGTATAAGTTGTTACAAGAATGCTGAGTTATGGGGAAAGCTTCGGTCTCCAACGGGACTCGAACCCGCACTCCATGCTTTCCGGGCATGCGTGTTAATCCATTACAGTATAGTAAATCAAAAAAAGATGACAATGATCCATGGTGAATATACCATTCGAAGCTGAATTAAGATGGAAGGGGTCTCGGTAGTGTAGTGATTAGCACATATGCCCGGAAAGCATGGAGTGCGGGTTCGACTCCCGTTCGAGACCGAACCTTCTGCCCATAACTCAGCTTACTTGTAGCAACTTTCGCATAGCGGGCTGCGGCGAAGATCAGCAACTATCCAAAATAAAAAATATCAAAATCAATAACTGAAATGCATGTATAATAGAAGCATTGACAGCAAGCATGAGTGATTGGTGCATCTCTAGGGAATACCAGATGTGATACAAGAGTTCCAAAAAGTTTCCAGGAATGACAGCGACTCGAAAAATGATATCTCTCGCAATCCCTTCCAGAGAATAGTGGTATGGAGGCCCTCGTTGATAAGTAGAAATCATCATTTTTCCGGGCAAAATCACTTCTACTTCGCGCTTCCTTTCTAGTTTTCCCAAAGGCCAGAAACATATTGCTTGCTATAGCGCTGAGTAGACAGGAATTGGCTCGAAAATCGAGTTATATATTTCGTTACCTGTGCCTTGAAGACACCATTGAGGGTTCCAGCCGATCACGGAATATTCGTGGGAGAGGTGCAAAGAACTATACAAAAGTAAAGAAAGAATTGAATTAAATGGCAAAATTCTGAGAGATAGAACTCACCCCCTTTGGGGACGTGTTTTCGTGGAACTTGCGTCACTAAAGGGTTGATGTAGATGGCAAGAACAGCTATGTCGGCCAACTGTGAAAATTGCCCCACCCTCCGCAGCTATTCGGCCATAGGAAGCCTTGGATCCAAACGCAGCCAGAAGACGCCGCGATCATTCAAAATGGAATGGAATTATGGCACTTGGTTTATGCAGCCATCTGAAGCGGGTCTGCCTAGCGCTCGCTTCATGTTTCTGGTCAAGAAAAAATATCGGGATAAATTTCGTCTTCTAAGTCGATCAATTTCCTGACTTCTTCATTTGATCCCTTCTCCTCTTAAGCTCGCTTCATGGATACGTTTACTCTCCGCAAAGTCCCAAATAAATCGTATTCAAGCATGAGGCCACGGAGTAAGCCATTTGATCACGGACCCAATCCGTAGCATAAAGACCCTCATTTAAACGACGACAGATTTCTATGCATATTAAATATTGCATTCTTCCTTGGGCATATTATACTTTATGCTTTGCATATTGAAGAAGAGCATATATGGGTGGCACTGTCTCTGAGGAACGACAGGGGGGAAACCTCTGGTCATCTCCATGTAATCTAATACAGTTCGCGATGCTCGTTCTCAAGAAACTAAAGTTTTCCTGGACAGGTCTAAAAATAAAGAAGGCAATGAAAACATACATGAAAACAACACAAATAAGCGATATTCAGGACACGAAATTACTAGAATCAGCCAAAATATAATTCCAAAAAATGAATTTGAATTGTTACCTAGTAATATCGTAGAATCGCAAACGACGAGAGGGTACTGAATGATAGGCACAACAATAGAAGAGAACTTTGAAATAGTTTTTATTTTTCCACGAATGTGGAAATCCCAAGGGTGTTTCTAACGATCCGTAGGAGGAGTGAGAAGGGCGGTTTCGAGTTCCCACCCTTACACTACTGATTACCTCTACTTTCATCTTCCATGATGGCCCCTGTATACATAAACGGCTAAGCGACTGTTGGAGTAATTGTTTGTGTGGTTTGACCGGAAATCATAACTGACTATCAGCAATCACATGATTCTGACATTTTGAAAATTTATAGGTGGTGCCAGGCGACGGGGCAGAAATGAGGAGTGATCAGGATTGGAACCACTGATAGCAAGACATTTGCAGCATATTTTGTTTGCATGAGAAGGAAATGTATGCCACAATATCGACTGTGTCTGTGTAAATCTATTGGAGTCGTAGTGAAGATATTTTTCAAAGTATATGCTAACTATTCTTTTTTTTAGACTACTAATTGTAGCAATCCCTGAGATTTCCAAGGTTTGTTTTCAATTCCATTCTCTTCTCAATCTTTTGGTCGGATTAATATCGTGCTGTTAAATTATTCAGCACTATTACCCAAATTTACCCCTTCAGGGATCATCATACGTGAAGGATAGAGATTGAGACAGCTCTCAATGCAGCTGCTCTCAGAACGTAGTGACACGACTAGAAGCTCTATAATGAAAGCATTGCAATACATTCTGTCGCCATCAAAAAAGTACGCGGCTGCCAACAAAATGGAGAACGCGGAAAGATGAGAACGCAATTCAAAGGCACTTTCCGCAATAGTCGCACCAGCTATTTACCCTGCCAGCCGATAGACCCCGAGTGACTGTCGAGGCTGTACCTCTTGAGCGGGCCACGAGGCCTCCTAACAGCGCTAAGCTCTCAAGAAGCAACTGCGACCCACCCGGCACTGGACGAAATTTTTTCCAACGTGGCGTTTACGTGGGCCTGTGATTCCGCGATAAGATAATAAAGAAGAAATTCCAGTAGTTAATGAAACGGTCACCCAGGTCAATAAAAGCTACAGTGCGTTTCATAATTATAAGGTCACCTCTGAATTTCAGGTTTTCCTCAACAACACCCCATTAAGGAATCTTTCCAGTCTTATAGACGGATTCCTCACCTGAAATAACCCCCGTATCCGATTTCTGGTTGCAGTCTTAATTACCTCATGTTTTTTAAAGTATTTTACGTTTTTTGCACCGTTTCATAATTATAAGGTCACAATGAAAAAAAGAAAAAAGTTGAGGCTCCAGCAAGTCTGTTAAGGTGAATATGTATTCCAAAAACATCTTCGTGATACACGCTCAATATCTTGTGGCTAGCTGCTATGTTCCGAGAGAAAAGCCCAGATTTTGGATTCTCCTGGTGCTAGGCTCAGTTTGAGAGTATTTCCGAAAAAAATCGGAAGATTCGTGTGCTCAGATAGATAACAATTGAGTCATTCGGTGTCTTCAGATGTGTTTCAGAATCTGAACTCCCTTATGACATCATTGTCATCAACGAGAAAGGAATTGTGTGGGTCACTTCCTACAGCACCTCCTCCATGGACCTGACTTGTTTGAAGTTGAACCATTCTTTGTTGGAACCACTGCGTGTACAGTAGCGAGGAAGAGCAGAAAAATCACCAAAGAAATAATGTAGTAGTTTCCGAGGCCCACAGCACACCATAAGGCTGCACGACTTCAATTCATGAAGTCGTTCTTGAACACGGATTGAGCGAAACTGAGTTTGCATAGCAGTTGCACCCTGCATGCGAATAATTCCATCCGAAATGTAGTTTTGAGTTTGAAAATACTCTATTTGTATGGTGCTGAGGGGTAGAGGTAGTACTAGCTTGGTCTGAGAAGTGCGCCGATCTCCGGAACCGTGGTAATTTTTGTAGAAGAAGGGTGGTGGCCTAAGTTGTTTTCGGCAATGAGGTTGCATTGAACCTTGCCTCCGAAACCTGTAGTATGGACTTCAGAGACAGCTAGAAGATCATATGTACGAATAAATCAGACGCCTCTTGGAGCTGACCGGCTCTTCATAATTGCGTTTCAAGGTGGGGCGATGCCGTTGTTCACGTAGGTCATTCAACGGAATTGCGGTTGAAGTTTCGAAGTACGGACTTCCCATAGATAAATGTAGTCTTGATCTCAGCTCTATTAGGGAGATCTAGAAAACATCGCCTCAAATATTTACCCCAATAATCGCCGGGAGGCAAAACTGCTGAAACAGGCAATCGTTCAAGACTGAAACAGTATCTGTGATGAGGCTCTGCAAAATTTCGTTTCTAGTTCACCGAACCCGCTAGTTAATATCGTTCTAATTCGGAGGGAGCCATAGATTACAACTCCTTTGTATGCGCTGTTAACTCTAGCAAATTTTCTGTTTCTTTGGAGTGACCTTATAATTATGAAACGGCACAAAAATCAATAAATATTCATACAAATGTCGGGCTGAAAGATAATATCATCTAATCTAGTATAGGAGGGTTTTCTGTGGTGAGGAATCCATAAAAAATACTTGCAAATTTTTCTGCTAGCTGTGTCTTCTGAAAACCGAAAATTTAGGGGTGACCTTATAATTATGAAACGCACTGTACATCTCTCGAAAAGATTCAGAAGGGAGATAAAGGATAGCAATCCTGAGCGAAACGTGCCCTTGTACGTGCTTCTTAATGGTTCCCCCAGAGATAAGGAGGGTGGAGCAGAAATGCTTCGACAAGGTGTGGGTAATACACCGCCGAGAAAACGGGTGGGTGTAGCGGTGAAACTGATCGTTTCTGCAAGCAAAATGAATAATACGCGGCCCTCCAGGCTATACAACGAAATGAATAAGCGATAGTGTTTTTCAACTGTTCGCTCGTCGCTACAACGCTCGGCCTACCGCTGTCACATTAATCATGCATTTCAAGCACCTATACAATGCACACATGTACTGAGGGAACAGCAAGAATTCGCTTCTCACTAAGGATATTACCAAAGCACTCCCACCTTTCTAAATTCTAGTCACTTTTTGCCCGTAACTCAGCAACCCTATAATCACTTTCGCATCGCCAGCTGCGGCGATAATAAGCAGCTTTTGAGAAGTTTTTCTTGAAAAACTTCAAAAATCAATATCTACATAAAGGAATCGTTGACGGAAATCCAATGATAGCTATTATTTTCAAAATCGCTCGTATAAATACAGTACATGAGCAGAAACACGAAAAAAACCGAGAAGTTTCTTTTGTTTCAAGGGAGAAGTCGGAAACTAGAAGAGTTCCAGCTAGTTTGAATTCCCGCCTGCCCAGCAAAGTTTCAACACCTGCCAGCGGAAGGAGCGCATCTCATGTTTTCGAGCCCAAAATTGGCTTCCCATGCTCCCTGACCACGTGACCGTCGCCTCTTTGCCCTCGGACGCTCCATACTGTTAGATGTCACTTTGAGGAGCTCTATCGCGGCCGGACTCTGTTCCTTCACATGAAAATTTTCATGCGGCCCTTAGTGAGTAAATACAATGTTAATACAATGGGTAACATTAGGACTCAAACTTCCGTGAACCATTCCTTTGATCTTTAGGCTTTACGGTTGGATGCCCATATAGGCCAACTGGCCCAACATGTTATACGTGTGAGTCCTGATAAGCTATGCTAATACAGCATTAAGAAAATGAGGTGGAAAGGGTCTCCGTAGTGTAATGGCTTAGCACATATGCACAGAAAACATGGAGGGCGGGATTAAGTCTAGTCCTAGACCACAGCTTGTGCCCATAGCTCAGCAATCATATAACAATTGGAATCTTTGTCATAAGGAAGTTGTCAATAAAGTTTTGTTAACTGCGAAAAGAATTGTGATCTAAACAACTCGATTTTAAATACGCGAATTATTCAGCCTGTGTACATATAACTGCTCTCTAAATGACCGCTGATGTTAATCCCCTCAGGTGAATCTAAAAGTGTATAACTCGAAACTTTCTACAAAATTGTATATTTTTTGAAAATAATTGCGTGGAAGAGAAAACTACCCTGAGAGGATCCGCTAATTTTGCAGTGGCGACTGTCAAATGAATTATTTTTTCGACTTGCCGTTTCGATTAAACCATCCAACTGAAAGATTCGTGTCAGTCACAAGAACGTGACAACTGACAAAGTGCGGCGTTCCGCCATGTGGCGATGAACGTCATCTTCGAGTAAGACGATACGATCGAAGCTTCGGGGCACATTATGTTTCACGTAACCATCTAGTAGCAGCACAATAAAAGTGCGGAAATTAAAAGGTACGTGGTTTTTTTCATTGAAATTCCTCTTAGTGGATCCTATTCATAGGGTGAGAATGAATTTTCCTACTGGGGATCACAGACTTCAGTCTATGGCATGAAAAGAAAATCAGGACTGCAAGTGCAATTTTAGGAAATTCGCGGTGGTCAACAAGTTTCCGTTAGTTCAGGGGAAACCAAACAGAGACAAATTCAAAATGGTAGATCTAGGATGGACTTCTTTTTATATGCCTTAAATGTCCTTTTCGAGCGAAAAAGCAGCTAGTCATTAGTCGAATCGCGTGCTTCGTAACGCCAGCGTCCTCCGGTTGTTGGCAGCTGCTTCTGTTTTTTGAAGAGAATTCGTTCTCAATCCCTATCATTCAGTCTTTAAAGCAGTGGAAGCTATCGAAACCTTCGAACACTCAATATCCCCTGCTATAGAGCTCTTATACCATGAATAGTGAAAAGCTTTTTTCATCATAATGGAGCCACAATGTCAGAAGGTACAGGTTTAATGGATGGGGTGTGCACACGAATTTTGACCGCAGCCTGAGGTCGGAACAGCGCGCGCGGCTATGCTTCGCGAATTGTCCGAGTGGTCTCAAGGCTGGTTTAGGAGATACCTCGCCCGTACCGGCAACACGGTTGCTTGCAGTTGGGGGTGTGGATGTCCTTCGTCGTCTGGGCTCTCCCAGATTTGCCTAAACCTTTTTAGGGGACGAGCTTTGGCAGCGTCCCCTGTCTTTACCTAGCTGCAATCCTCTGCGCGCGGATGAGCGTGGTCACCGCGCGACCTAGTGACCTCACTAACGTGTGTTCCAACCGTCACCCTAATGGATGTGGGAGGAGGTAAGAGGAGACCTACTTGAAGTGTATGTAGTGAATAAATAGAAAAACTGAGAGAATTCATTGTGGAATGATCAGCCACTTCATGGAGTGTGTCAGGCACTCTTCAACCGTTCAGGATCGTAAGGTCACTGATTTCAACATAGAGAATGTTCGGGGTTTCCAGCAAGGTTGATAAATTGATTTCAACCTTGCAAAACAGTCGAGTAAAACGCATTGATCCCATAGTTGATCCCTTGACCATGCTAGACCTTTTCAGACTATCCAACTCGTTCACTATGATCTTGATGCATTGGTATTTTTCTGCAAGACAGCTGTAGTGCAAGCTTCAGTCAACTATAATCTCCGCAATCATTTATCCTGGCACTCTTACAACGTGAGCTCACAGCGTCTCATGGTCCAGAATACATGATGTATGAGATAGCACAAATTAGACTTTAAGAGGATTCTGGGAAAAAGGTAACCGCATGAGTATCAAGACCTCTAATGACGCTGAATGAGGTTCAATGGGGGCTACAGAATAGCTCGATTACAGTGCTATCATCTTTGAGGTCGGAGCTCCGTTTCTGTTCCATTTTTCGATCACCAGTGTGATACCACGTCAATCACCGAAACTGCCTATGCTATCTCGGCCCACGCCACTTGCATCTTTGGGGTAGGCAAGTGGTGGGCAATCCCTAAATAATGTTAGCACTCCAGAACAATTTTGTGAGTTTCAGTTGGTGTCCTAAGAGATAGTTCGGACTGGAATATCCCAGGTTACGAGTCCCGCCCACATACAAGTCACGCTCTTCCTGCTCTTAGAATATTTCATTTGACCACAGAATTGGATGTTACTTGGCGGTAACACTTGTAAAGACATGATACGAACCCATCAGAAGATCATAGGTCAGGTCATAGCCATGTGCGCAACCTATTCACACAAAAAAGGAATTTGTTTATCTCCTTTTTGTTTTGTTTATGTATAAGTGCAAGATAATGCTATGCTTCCCAGCTACGCATTTTACGAGGAAGTAGATAACTGCGACGAACCAAACCATACGAAGCGAAGTTATAAAAAATAACTAACTCTTTAACTAATCCCTTAATTTGAAACGAACATAATTGGAAGTAAATGTTTAAATATAATTCTCACTGTTTGAAAACTGTTAACAACTATTTCATTTCTTACTGAAAATTATATGAAAATAAACACAAATTTTCAGTAAAAAATGTAAGATTAATAATAAAAATTATAATAAAAAATTGTTGACTTGTAGGCTATTGAAACAATAATAGACTAGTTGATCAGGCAAAGCGAATTCGCGGCGAAATGAATGTGAGAGTGTATCACGCTCCGCAAATGCATCACCTCACTTACCCTCGACTTATCATCGTTTAGTCGATGAACAGCTGCCAGCTGATCAAACATGTCAGGTGCCTGATCCCTCGATTGAGTTGTTGTATCGAATTTCAAGTATAACACCACAAATCAGATGTATCCTGAGGTGGGACATTCAAAGACAGGATGTCTGTCTCACACCTCAAACCCCGCCTACTCACAGATCACGCCCACGGCACAGAAAATAACCCATTCGCGTGTATAACAGAGCACGTTTGAAATAAACTTTATTAAGATTACGAGATAGGGGAGTTTTATTACTGTAACAATATTACTGAATTCACAAACTCTTCTTCTCCTGACTAGGTGCGAGGCTTGAATCTGTTTTCTGTTTCTGTGAGCGCTCACCAGTGACATCGGGTAAATGCTCTTCAGATATTGTTGCTAAATGTTCACATATAAATCTACGAAAAACATCAAACAACGGACAGTACTGCAGCTGTTTCCACTTTGTAGTAAACTCTTTATTTTACCAATTTTACAGTAAACTAGTTTTCCATAGAGTACTTTCCTATATATCTCAAAATAGCCTGAGCCACTATACGATTCCGAAGGAAAAGAAGTAATTCTTGACATTGCTCAGATCATTTATGTGCGCCACATATTCGAATATCATCAAGAATCGTCAAGATATTTGAGTGAAGGTTTGATCGATACATTAACATGAAAATGGCCACATCACTGCTACTCCAGGAGGTCCATATGCCCTAAGCTCCACTCCTTCGGGCGGTTTGTCATATGTGTCCGCTGAAGGAGGAGGAAGGAGAAGGGGAGGGCAAACCAGATAAAGACACTCACTATCGAGATTCAAACTCCATCTTGGATCAGAGCTTGTTCCATTTTCTCCAAATCTGTTAAGGAATTATTTGTCTTGGACCCTCTCCGAAGCAAAGTGCAGCATTTTTTGACCTCGTCACTTCCTCTGTGGTTATTCTAGGTCTCCTCACTTATTAGAAGTGCTTAGGCAAAGTTCCGCTGGATCTCAGCTTTCCTTTATTGAAAGGACAGTGCTCACATAATCGAAGCAGCCTTCAATGCCCAGAAAAGGGATCCAATGGGGAAAACAGAGCTTGCTTGAAAAATTTCTAAATCGTAGGTTGCAGTGTCCGACGTTCTACACCGTACTCAGACAACGGTCTTCCCCAGTATTCTTTTGTAGCGATCGTCCGTGGAACTTCGAATTTTCGAACCATATTGTTACGCTGCACACACTTGCCTATTGAGGGGCAAAGACGAAGTGGCCATGACAGGCTGGGCTACGAGAAGCGGCAGACAAGCGATCCTGACGCAATGTGAGAAGCCGACAGTTGTCGAAAAATAGTTTGGCGGCAATTCAAAACAGTTGCTGTTCTGCGCACTCTTAAATTTCTTCGCCAGGATAAAGTACGTTTCAATTCTTTATTGTGCTTTTGTTCAAGTACTTTATGCAGTATGGTGATGCTGAGAGGAAATAGATTCGCGGAATTTTCGTGCGAGATCCCTCTAAAGAAAAGTGCTTAGATTCTTCAAACAAAACACGGTGAAAGGTGTGATGGGTTATGATCCATCGTGAATATGTATGTATATGAGTAAGAAGCAGAGAGAAAGATGGGTCCTAGCAGTTTAGTGGATAAGAGAGAAATTTTGTCAATGATAGGTGCATATTCCAGTCTCGACTGAGGCCGAGCAACTCGGCATCCTCGTGACACAGGGACTTTCAACATTGTGTCAGGATTTCGTGCGGCCGCAGGCGATGAACGGCGCGGCGAGTGCGAAATGATTTTTGGCTTGTGATTGCTTACATATTCCTATTGCTATTTTTACTGTTGTTATGATCTATTTCTTCTAGACACTTCACAGCACAAGCCCATGGCGCCCAGATGTGAACTCCACCCGGCTGCCTCACAGAGTGCATAATCAAATGTTATATCATTATTTGTGAAAATGCCGTTTTATTTAAGTACACATCCAGCCAGGGGATTTTGGAATACTCACCCGCTTCACCAGTTTTCGCATGCGTTAGTTGTTCCACAGATGGTGTTGCTCCTGTTCTAGTACTAGTAACAGCCTCCGATGGAGTTTTTTGTACGACAACCTCTGGTGCGGTTTGAACAGCAGATAAAGCTGTCGAAGATCGTTCCCTCGATGGGGGTTGCGTCGGAGCCTCAGGTATACTATCAACCTGAAACATAACATTTCTGTGCCATAGTTATGAGATTGTCACCGTGTGCAGCTCGTGTTAGATAAGAGAAGGCGTCCTTGAAAAAAAGGAAGGATTCATACAGAAATATCTATCAGAAAACTGGTCTCGATGACTACCTTCTGCTGTGACCTGGTAGACAATTTTTTGTCAGGAGACTTTTGCTGTGGTACGGTGAACAGTTTGACAGGAGAGCCTGGAATCACTACCTTAATTCTCTACGATCCTTGTTTTGGTTCTGTCAACACGTCATCTAGTACATATATGGGTACCACAATACAATCTTTGGTCGTGGTTGTCTGTATCGGCCTCATATTAGGGTAATGTTGAAGTTGTGAGAAGATTTTGCAAGTATTTGCAGCACAAAACCACTATGTGGAAAAACATCAGATCGGTTTTGAAGATAGTGGCCCTCCCTAGTCACTACAAAACAAATGGTAGAGAGGTGCTCAATATTTGTTCTATAGCGCTGGTTTGGCACATCTTCGCGAAAAATGCGTTCGAAATTTTCTCGGAACTCATCCCAACATTGATTTCGAAGGAGAAGGCTGCACTTCAATATATAAAGTACACTCAAATCTTCTCTCACCAGGCTCATGTGTTTCCTTCTCAGCGATTCCTGCGATAGTTTCGTGAATTTCTATTGCTGTAATAGTGAGGTCATCATTAAGATGCCTTTATAATTTATCCCTTATTATACAAACATTAAACGAATTGTGCACAAAAAAATGAGCTCCTCTGGTACCCATATGTCTATGCTGCATTTCCTTATTAAGGACCGCATGCCAAATTCCGCGCGAAAAAGTGAGAATCCGGTTAAGAGGCAGCTCCTCAAAGGGGTGGTCAAGGGGGCGGGGCCCCAGAGTGAATACTCTTCCTTACGTCCGCCGTGATCGGGGACGCATGGTGGCATGAAAGATTACGTAAACAGCCCCATTCCTCGCCCGACCGAAGCGGACGATGGGGCGGGCATTCACTCTGAGGCCCCGCCCCCTCGGCAGCCTTTTTGAGGAGCTATATCTCAACCGGATTCTCATTTTTTCGCGTAAACTTTGCATGCAGCCCTCATCAAGCAAATGCAACATAAACATATGGATAGCGGAGGAACCCATTTTTCCATGCACGATTCCTTTAGATTGCAACGAAAATAGAGCCGAAATCATTCGTATGTTTTATAGCTTACGTGGAACGGAGATTGCCCTCTTTGATTTTACCTAAATGTGGCAAAAGTTTACTTTATAGTCCTAACGTCAAAGTTAATGGCAATAGTAGTAATGAGTGATCCATTCGTTATCCCTAGCTCCCAGCTGTATCTGCTAAACTACAGTATTGCGATAGATAGAGCTTCAAAATCAAACTATCAATTCAAGCCCACATGTGCCATTCAGGAGTGAGTGATGACAAATTAAAGAATTACGACAATCAAAATCATCATTACCACCATGTAAAATCAGGTCACAGATGAGGAACGCAGGGAAACACCTGAGAAATGAAGTCCTACTTCTATACTTCAATTTTTGTGATGGACGTGGCTTGAGTCGCGCCGCGTCACAGATGTATCGATGGTGGAACCACGAAAATCCATAATATGGGGCAGTAATACCCAGCACACGGCGCGCTCGTTAAGAGATGGGTCTGCTCCAGAGGCGGAGGAGGCGACAGCCTGCCTTTATCCGACCTTGGTATGTAGGTATGTATGTTCTCCGTGCCTGTGTCCTTTTGTCCTTTTGTCCAAAACGCGCGACACGCCGTTGGCTCGAAGCTTGGACTTTGCTTTGCGGTTAACATATTACGTTTACATGATTATATCGAAATATCCAACTTGCAGCCTTCGAATGCATTGATAATTATTGAAAAGATTTGTGACCTACAATTCACCAAAAAACTAATGTCGTAATAAAGCTAAAGATCTCCTTATTTAAAGATTTATTCTATCTATTTGAAGTAGATTAAGTAAGAATAAAATAGTAAAGTAGTAAATAGACCTAAACAGATTTTATCTATTTATCTAAAGATTTATTTATTTTTTGAAATCTATCTAATAAAGCTGATCTATTTAGGACAAAGTGTCTAGCAGTGACCATTTCGTCCCTAATTTTTTTGAGAAGCTTAGCAAGATCCTTCAAATCCCAAGTGGTAGCTTTTAAATATCAAGGTACCAGAATAGTAATTGAAATTAGGACCCAAAGCAAAAAAGTAGAAAAAATTGTGAAGGCAACGTAAGAAAATGAATTGTTTACCTTTGATCTGTACATATCAGGCACTTCCCTTCCTGATGCTTGATATATTGCTGTAAATATTAGCACATGATTAGCAGCACTGATTGATCCTACACAACAAGGTTTCGAGGCTCGGACTCTGAGCTCCATTGTTCCGAGTGTCGCAGAATAAGAAAGCATATATTATGGTTATAGAAGTCATTGTGACACTGAAGGAATCACTTGAAAGCTGCGAACAGAAAAAGCGTGGGTATGATATCGATCTTTAAAGATGGGGGGGGGGGGGCGGACCAGGCCTCCAAAAGTGTTAGGTGAGTGTGGCCAACAGTAAACTCACGCTGATATTTGATAACCCACTGAGCATGGGACCTGAGATGCTATTATGCCGCAGGACAAAGAACACCCTTCGAAGTGAATTTGTTTTAGACGTGTTTTGCACTCACTTCATCATTGCGAGGGCGAGGGAAAGAGAGCTCCAGACTGCAGACCTTGTACAACCATTCTACGGCTGTTCGGCCACTGCGAGGGAGCCTTGCAATGACAAGGAACTTGTACCGCTTTGCACATCCTACTTGAATCGCTGGCGTTCACTCATAGTAAACATGTCCCCTATATTGAAAATTCAGGAGGAATTCTTAGCACATGTCCGAGAATATGCAAAACGGTGCCACGCCATGCAATGAGGGAGGGGGGCCACCCCACCGCGGACTCTATTTCTGCTTAGATCTAGAAGGAGGAAGAAACTCCTCCATAGTTCACCTAATTCACTGAATTAATCAAAAATATGCGCTCGTATGCGGAGATTCCCCCGTCAAAAGTCTCCCAAAAAAAGCTCAAATGCGCAACGTTTTATAAGATGCCCTTTCATTGCAATGGCCCCTGCAACATTGTCCTTACTAATAGCAACCATATTTTTACTATTCATACACCATCGTATGATGGGAAAAATTTCGCAAAGTGGTTAGATAATAAGGTTACCTTCGATTATTCGTGCCTGCTTAGCCTCGGCGTCGAGTCTGGGAGCTGTTATAGTTATTTTTGAGATTTGGGCCACATCGGATTCGAGGTCGGCGGGTTTCACAGCGCCCTGAGTGCTTTCTTCTCTACCGGATCTTTCCTTGAATTAAGACTTGTATAGAACCAGCTTTGGATCACTCTGACCTTGGTATCCACTTCCCGCCCCTGTGAGTGCCCATGCTTTAGAGGCACATTCCAGGTTACCTTGAATGGTTCAAAGCCCTGAATTATGAAATTAGGGTTGCTGAGGAGTACGCCGACAAAGAAAAATCCGAAAGAAGCCCCCGAAAATGGAAAATAAAGCCTCCTGGCATCCGATGTGTATGTAGCACGAAGCAACCGCGTTAAAGTGAGCCATGGGGTCTGTTCCCGTTGGATGGTATCTTGAGGAGCCCTGAGGTATCACCTATATGTATTCCCTTATCAACGTTTTTTCCGCTTCTGCGATCCTTCTTTATCTTATCTGCACAACCTACGTGGCCGTGGGTCTAACTATCTGACTACGGAGGTGTTTGTGACACCACCATAATCCTGGACTACTGCCTTTGAAGGTACAATCCAGAATCACCTTCAGTAAAAAGGAATTACAGCAAACTTGCTTCCGGCAGCAGCGGTCTATCTGCAGATACGGTCTCGAACGTCTCGTAAGAAAGCCCTTCACCACGCTCGTCTTCACACATTTCCAGATTGCCTGACGAAAAGATGATTTTCGAGAACGATTAGAAGTTCTAATCAAACACATAGAGAAAGAAATCGTCAACTTACGAATATAGAATATAACGTGTAGAAGTAGTTCAACCTACCTATTCCTTGTTTCATTTTGTTGAAGTCGAAGTAACATGTCATTATTGTACATGAAGTTAGAGTCACCGCCACAACCGCTATCACAATAGCTGCTGTAGGACTGCAATGGAAAACACTATCTGCGAAAAGATCTTATCGTAGTTTTATAAGAGAAACAGTAATGTGGGTAGACGCCATGTTCGACTCTCTATGAACCTCGGCATTGTTTTAAATGTAGTATTTAGTGACCGGAGAGACTGACCGGAAACTAAGGAACGTCGAAAACCAGCTTCTTCGCATCGCACTACGCTCAAAACGGGATCATATGTTTGCAATGTTGAAGAAGTGTGTGTCAAAAGAAATTGTTGTGCCCGTTTTTTAGAAGATCGTCTCTGGAGGAGAATAGTAAGTGGGTCCAAGTCAATTTGTGATTCTATTCGATCTAATGTCAAAGCTACCTTACAAAGGAAGTTCGATCGTCTTTTGGGCACACCACGTATTACACTAGAAGGATCGCACCGCACCAATCAGGCTCCCGGGGATCGAGAGACTACTGCGATAGGTGAACCTGAGGTATCAAAAACCAGAGTCACCGTGTTAGGGGGCATTTCACTTTCGGACTGTGCACTTTCTGTTCTGGAATTGGGTCCCAGTTTTTCACCTTCTCAACCCATTTCCGCGGTTGTTATTGGCAAAGTGATATGCAGCCTGCATGAGCTACAAGACCGCCTCCGTTATAAGGCTAGGCATGATAGGGATAGCTCTCTGTCCGCCCAGACAGATACCAGGCTCAGTATACCCTTCCCGAACACATACTTCAAACAACAAGATCCTGATTTGGGCATGGACATCCACTTCAGGATTTTTTTTTGATGAAGTACTCAAGGTGTTCACTAGGTACCAAAAACAGGGTATGTTATCTAAGGCATCCAACTTGTCAAGGGCGCAGATGCAGGGAATCAGGGAACTCAGAGACCAATGCCATCGGATTGTCGGTCAGTGACAAAGGAGGAGAGTTCGTGGTGATACCTCGCGAACTTGATTACGAAATAACAATGCGACATCTAGGGGATCCCTCACTCTATCGGTCATCATTAGCTAAAGAATTTCAAACGCAATTCCGTAAACTGAACCGAGTATGGATGACCATGGCGAAGTCCGCGGGTCTTGGCTCTACCTTCATTTCGCGCCTCAAAATCGAGACCCCATGCTGTCCTGTGCTTTATCTTCTCGTCAAAACACATAAGTTCTCGACAGAGGAAGACTTGACTTCAGTCAATGCCTCGTCGATTAAGGTAAGGCCCATTGTTAGTTGTGTAGAGGGTCCCACTGATAGGATTGCGTGGTTCCTTAACATTATTTTAACACAACTGCTTCAATATATACCGTCGCACCTTCCAAACACTGGGACATTTCTAAGCCGTCTTCGAAGCGTGCCTCTGAGTAGTACCAGTGCTGTGGAATTCTTTGACGTTGAAGCCCTCTACACTGACGTCAGCAACGAATATGCTATGGAGGCTGTGTTTGAATTTCTCACCGACCATCGTGACCAGATTAACATGCATGGCCTCTCTATAAGTAATTTAATGGTGTTACTCAAAAAATGCCTCAATTGTAACATTTTTAGATGGTCAGGGGAGTCCTTCGCACAGACCAGGGGCTTAGCAATGGGGCAGCGGCTAGCACCCATTTTAGCCATAGCTTTCATGGCTAAAATAGAAAATCCCGTGCTAGAAAGGCTCCCATTACTCTACTGTCGTTACATCGACGATTGTTTTGTAATTTGCTCCACATAAGATGAAATGGACAAGTGCTTCGAACTGATGAATAGGCAATCTGAGCACATTAGACTGACGCGCGAAAAGCCCTCAAATAACTGGCTTCCATTCCTCAACGTCCAAGTCAGGTTCGATAGGGGTACCTAGGTCACAAAATGGTATAGGAAGCCCAACAGCAAAAACATCATCATCCACTATCGCTCAGCGCATCCGTTCCAGACAATACGAGCGGTCGTCAGAAACATGGTTCGAACTGCTGCAAGCGTCTGCACGGGAGTGGATGAAAAAAAGGAATCCGTGGCTAAGGCTAAAGAAATTACTGCACTGAATGGCTACGACCTCCAGTCACCAAGGCATAGAACCAGTGCCCTACACCGTAGAACTATTGATGGTCCTCTAGCCGGGAAAATCCCCGTCCTACTACCCTTTATCTCCGACGGAATTAATACTTCCATAAAGAAATGTCTGAGGATATCGGGTCTAGAAAGCATGGTTGGAATTGTGGCGATCCCTCCAGACAATCTAAAGAAACGCCTGGTTCGAAACCGTCTGTATGACCGAATCTGCGTCTCATCCAATTGTATCATATGTCCTGCTGGCAGGGAAGGAGATTGTACTGCCACAGGGGTAGTCTATCGAATTTCCTGCAGGAAATGTGGAGATGACTACATTGGAGAGACAGGAAGACCCCTTAATGTGCGCATTAAGGAGCATTTAGATGGTAAGGCCAGGTCACGCATATCGACCCCTTTAAGTTGCCACAGGCAAGAATCCCACAATGGCGAGGACTTTGAAGTCACGGTTGAGATATTGGCGCACGAATCTCAAGTAATGGCGCGCAAAACTCTTGAGGCACTGTGGATCCAGTTCAAAGATCCAAAAATCAACCGCAGGGGAGAATGCCTGGCAATCACGCGCGAACTCGCCCCTTATACAATATTAGCTTTTCAAACGGGACTCTGACCTCATTTATTCCGCTGTTCCTGTCGGTGGCAGTCGATCTTGTGGACTGGTGAAGGTACGGTGTTTTTCGCTAGTATTTTCGGGTGTTCTAGGGAGAGATCGAATTTCAGAAAGGTATGCCTGAGATATTTGGTCGGGTAAGTCATGATTTGACTTCTTCCCTCTTTTAGGCTCCGAAGAAGGCGAACTCGCCGAAACGTCGGCCGTTAAAGAATTGTTAACAACCTCCAAGCAGTTGAACACTAAATACTATTAGGTTGTCCGAAAAGGAATGAGACAAATGCAGTGGTGAGATTCAACATTAAGTATTTTTGGACGTCGAAGTCGTGAGAGGACAAGATTCTGGAATTTAGTGTTTCAAGTCCAGTACATATAAGCCACCAAGGGCATATGGTCCATACTGTTTTCATCTTTCACAAACGTGCTAAAGATGGATGAGAAAAAAAAGCTGTATCGGGCAGCTCTCCTTCTACACTATCGTTAAGGTAAATCCGCGGATGAGGCCCATCGGCTTTTGCTGGAAGAAATGAAGGATCAAGCACCTTCTCGAGCGACGTGCTTCAGATGGTACGGCAAGTTCGACAAAGGAGGGAAATGTCTCGAAGACTGTAGTCGTTCAGGACGTCCACTGACGCGAAAGAAGCAGCTCATACTTGCCATCTGTGAGGAACGACCTAACGTTACAGTGCGCGAGCTTGCCACCTCCTCGGGTGCTCCTAAATCCACGGTACACGATGTTCTTCGTGCGTCAGGTAAAGTGGCAAAGTTGCCTCGGGTTCTTCCGCACGCTCTCAGCCCTCACGACAAGAAGAAGCGTGTTGAAGTGTGCACTTCTCTGCTCAGCCGTCATCGCACGCTTTCCTGGATCGACTCCATCGTTACCATGGATGAGAAGTATTGTGTCTACGATAACACGGTGCGCCGAAAACATTGGGTCGACTTCGATGAATTGCCGAAACCACAGCCGAAACATCCCGATCATGACAAGAAGGAGTTGCTCTCATTCTGGTGGGATATTAAAGGCCCGGTGTTTTGGAAAGTGGTTCCAACCGGTTCTATGGTCGACTCTGAAAGATTCTGTACTCAGCTGGAAAGAGTAGCTGAAATTCTGCGTAGTCGCCGTCGTGGGAGAGGCAAAATCCTACTCCTCATGGATAACGCCAGGCCACACACGTCGAAAAGGACTCAGAGTAAGCTGAGAGAGCTGGAGATCGAACTTGTACCCCATCCACCGTACTCAACAGATCTCGCTCCATCAGACTTCCACATATTTCGTTCTCTTCAATCCTCTTTTGCTGGAAAAAAATTCACCAATCGGGAGGACGTCGAATTAGCTGTCAACAACTTCTTGAAGTCGAAGCCTCCGGAGTTCTTTGCTAATGGAATCAGATCTCTGCCGCAAAGATGACAGTATGTGAAGGAACACAATGGCGAATATTATAGTAAATGATATTGATTTGTAATAAAGTTACCGATGAATCACTGAACTACGACATTTGTCTCATTACTTTTCGGACAACCTAATACATTTAAAAGTAATGTGGGTGCCCAGAAAGGGAGAATGGGGGACCAGTGAAGGAGAGTTTGGAGTTAAATATATGGTGTGTAGCTCAATTCACAGAGATTACATGCTCTCATTGTCAGCCCCTTAACCAGGCCCTATGACGAGGAACCCTTCTCGAGTCAGGCTTCTCATATAAGCAGATGGCCACGTATGGCGCGCACCGCGATGGGTGCGACCTAGAGATGCCGTATAAGGCCGCCTTAATACTTTGCGCAACCACGCCATCACCGGTGTCAAAGGCGTCAATTTGACGCCGTCGCCGCCGGTGACGGCGTCGGTGCGCAAAGTATGAAAGCGGCCTAAGGCTGGTTAACTCAGCGCCGGCAAGGCGTGGCTGCGTTATAGGCAGCGTGCTAGAGTGAGGGTGTATATCACTAGGACAAAACCGTCGCGTGGCCGTGTTCGGCACGCGACGATATGGTGCGAGCTATGCGCGCCGCATTAGTTGGGTCCTGAAGCGATTACGCATAGAATGAGGCGTAGAGCAGTGTCATCGCTTCAAGACCCATCCAATATGGCGCGCATAGCTCGCACCATCCCGTCGCGTGCAGAACACGGCCACGCGACGGTTTTGTCCTAGTGATATACACCCCTAGAGTGACACTGGGGAGGTGCAGAGGCGACGTAAGCACGAGGCAGTGCGGCATAAGCGGAGACACTCAGCCACGCCCAGAAACCGGCACCTTGGAGTATGAAAGCGGTCTAATTGTTAGTCGAGTGCCAAAGCGATCACACCAAAGCGAGAGAGGGGAAATGGGACCCAGCAAGAGGGGCCAATACCGCGCCACTAAGTTACGCCCATCGCCCTGCACGCCAATCGTTTCAAGTCGAGTTTTCTGTCTGATCCACGCATTCGCGTGGCTTCGACCAATTCTGATGGTTTGGAGCACCACAAAAAAAAACTCGTCAGGGAATCAACAGCAGTCAGAATTCCAATCTAATGAAACGAGTAATCTACTCTAGCTCTAGGAGGATGAAGCTATTTTTTTCTCGAACACACTACGTGAGAGCCAAAGAGGCTCGAAGTTCATCGCGTTTCACATCTAATTCCTGGCATTTATTTCTTCGTGGGAATAGCCATAATAGCCATTCAAATACGACGGCAATTCTCAAAGCACGGTTGTTGACAAGGGGAGCCAATTTCCTATAAGCTGATGACACTATAAAATCATGCGCCCAAAGGCACTGGTAGGCTTTGTTCAGAGTTCGTGGTTCATGCGATTCACGTGATTCAGGCGTATCATTCAACTAATCGATATGGGCTTTTCCCTTCCGCCTGAATCGTGAATACTGAACTACGGCGTAGGGATTATTCGGTTTTACCATTCATTCTAATCTTTGATTCTGACTGTGGACATTTTCACCACGAGAGCCGACAGGTAAGCACATTCGATTGATACGGCAATAATACGATACTACAATGATCATTCTGATCATTCTTGTTGCTCAGTCATTGCTCGGCAAAGCGAGGACTAGAAGTCGGGCTAGGCTGAGAAAGGCGAAACCTGTCAGAGGCGATGTCCCTCCAGAGCTCAGGGACGTGTCTTTCACCAAGAACTACGTCGCCATAGTCTTCCTAGCCCCCACCCCCTCCCCCCAGCATTTGTTTGGATGATTCATTTGAGAAGTTCCTCGATGTCCATATAACCCCGCCACTGAATTTAATGTGAAAACCTCTTCTGGGCATCAGTAAGCTATACAATCGGAAAGTTTATATTAAAGGAATCGTCCACGGAAAATGAGTTTTTGTGTTACCCATATGTTTATGTTGTATTTGCCTAATGTTGGCCTCATGCAAAATTTCACGCGAAAAAATGTGAATCTGGCTGAGATACAGCACCACAAAGTGCGGTCCCAGTGGGCGGGGTCTTCTTGTAAAAGCCTCGTCCCGTCTTCCGCCGCCGTTGGGAACGGAGAGTGGGACTGTTTACGTAACCTTCTGTTCCTACAATGCGTCTCCGACCACGGCGGACGCGGTACGAGGCTTTTACACGGAGGCCCCGCCCACCGGGACCGCACTTTGTGGTGCTGTATCTCAGCCAGATTCACATTTTTTCGCGTGAAATTTTGCATGAGGCCAACATTAGGCAAATACAACATAAATATATGGGTGACACAAAAACTCATTTTCCGTGGACGATTCCTTTAAGGTGCTGGTTTTATCGGTCAGAGGCGCGGCAGCACATGATGTCAAATACTGAGCAGTAACATGCTCTGCCACGAATATTGAACAAAAAAATCAGCTTTTCAGAGCCATTCACGTATATTCTTGAGATCTGTGATACGTTGTTGACAAGAAAATCATGTACAGGATGATACTGCTTAATACTCATGGCAAGATGTACCCCCCTCCCCCCCTCATTAGGAAAGCACCCAAAGATGTTTTTCAGTGGTACGGTAGAAGTTTGCATGTACGTATCGAAAGAGCTCATGTAACTCACGTGAAGTAACCAAAAATCAGATTTTCGTCTGAAGTCTGCTCTAGATTTGTCATATTGTACGCTTCTACCTGTGCTCGAAACCGTATCAATAAGGCCAAAAAGAGCAATGGAGCCATCTTCCGAGCTGAGATTTATGAAGGAAAAATCTGAAATAATCTTAATATACAGTGCACAAGTTCACAGCTTTCAAAGACACCGTGAAAATCAATAGAGGTCAGACATGGCTAGAGATGAGAAGGCGTAGACTAACTGACCACATTGGAATAACGAACACAACAAATGAAACCACCGTGAGTCCTCCTTCGTCAGGTAGCATTTTGGCAAGAATGGCTGTTATCGTGATTTCATGATCCAAATGTCTTGAATGGACAACATGCAAAGGACAGCGTACTGTTAATCTGGAACTACTTTACAAGAACCGGTAGGAGTGAGGACCTTCGTTCTGATGTCCACCATTCGGGGGGATTGCAGGAGAGGGCGGGCCGTCGTCCACGGCCGGCTGATTCGGCCTCTCGCCCGTCTTCAATATACCCACGGCTAATTACGCAGAGGGGTGCGGAAGAGAAGAGTCTTCCGGTTTCCATTTCCTGCGGTTTTCGCAGTTTTATCTCGTTCTTTCTCTACTGTTTCACTGCTGAGTGCCCCTGCTTTCGTATTCGACAGTTTGCCAAATTTGCCTTTTCCGGTGTTCTAAAGGCATCCTGAGTTGAAAAGAACGTTTTTGAGGTGTTCATCGCGATCTCAACGAGCATAACCTCGAGCCGCACTGCCTCACTGGCCGAGATGCTGCGGAGGCGGAACAGCGTTTGCTGCTGGCTGACATAGCTCCTCATCTCCTGCCGCTACTCCTCAGCGGCCACGGTGATGCAGTGAGGCGAGGGAAAGGAGCGAAAAGGGACACTGTCTCGCACGTTTTCGGCCATTTCACCCATTTCTTTCTCTGCTGTTGCACAACTTAGCGCCCCGACTTGCATATTCCACAACCGGCGGACTACCCCTTCCGGTGTCTCTGAGAGCAAGTAAGGCGTTCTGTTCGAAAGTGTGTCTATGTACGAAGGACGGCTTGTAGACATTTGCACAGCCACAAAGACGTTTACGTAGCCTTATCGCTTGGAAATCTCACGTTGCGAAGTTGTTTCATCAAATTTCATAGTTTCAAATGCGGCCGACGAAGGCTACGATACTGGTAGTCATCATCGCTCATCACGGCATCTCATCATTGGGTCCCCTTGTTTTTAACAATAACACTTGATCCTTACTCAACACTTGACGCTTTTGTTCTGGAAAATGAAATTGAGTTTGGAGATGATAACGATAATTTATCCTACTGTGTTCAATCGGTTAAGTGTGCCTGTTGATGAGTGTGTTTGTGTGTTTGAAGGGAAGTTCATATCTCGCGTCACAGCAAAAATGGGATCCTGAATTCAAGGTATGATATAGGAGGGGGGGAGTGTACCCTCACGTCAGGATGCCGCACTGCTGTATGTCACAAGCGAAGCAATGTGGACGAGATAAAGGCGCCATGCTGTTGGGTCGCAAAGCGATTATAAGTCAACTGCGCACCGCGCCCGTAGCATTACCGTGTAATCGTTCTGACATGAGATCCAACAACCGCGACGCGCATAGCTCGCACACATTGCATCGCACGCCGCTAGTCGTCGTGCGGCATCCTGATGTATGAGTACACACTCATGTAGGGGGAGGACGGGGGGGGGGGGGGGGGAGGGGTAAGGAGATTCTTTCTTATCCCTACACGTCTCCTAGGTCTGCCTTTGCCAGAGAATGACGAAGTGTAGAGCAATGAGTATGATTGCAGGATGATACTTACCATGTCATATTAAAGCCGCGTCGATCGAAGTGAAATGGTGCCTAACGTGCCAGATTTCGTGGTGAACCACCGGTCAGTATCAAGGATTGGAATGAATGATACAACTAAATTACCCCTACCACTGTATTTAAAGGCAGCATTAGGGGAAAGTCGGACGAAAAGTAAAAGAAATAGTGCATATGAAAGTCGAGTTGCCTAGTAACAGGATAGTGGAGGAAAAACGGATGGAAATGGCCCAAAACCCGAGAAATAGGACCCCTTTTCCACTGTTGATTCTCGACGCGGACGACCTGTCCGTCAAGAGAGGAGTAGTCTGATCTAGTTTTCCGTTGGCATGTTGCCAAGTAAACACAGGGGGATGTTTGGAAATACGACAACATCTATTTTTTGAGTGAGTTTCAAGCTAAAACTGCGAAAGCGCGCCGCAAAACCCCCGACCGATGCTGCCCCATCTCCTCGGCTGCTCCTACCCCAATCAATCGGGAATTACGTCATCGGAAGGCGGGCCCGCTGTGTGCTAGAGGCGGAACCGCTGCATGATTGCGGCGTTTTGCAGGGTTTCTACAGCTCTTTTCCACCGGGATTTCGCCACAGATAGCCTTCTTAGGCCCAGGACTACCATGTATGTGACTTCTTGTAGGGATTTCTCCATCACCGCATTACCTCTAATGATGTCTTTAAGCACTAGATGTTTAGCAATGAAATGTTGAAACTGGATATTACCACCGCTGGATTGTGTGATTCCTAGCAGTGATAGGTAGCCAGTTGAGCTGACGCACACTACTGCGCGCATCAAATGGAAGTATGCAAAATGGGCTTGATCCATTAATATGGGGGAGAATGAAATTTACGGGATTTTCTTTCTTCTTTCCTTTTTCTGCGCGCCATTTATGACTTGTGGCCTAGAATATATGTAGAGCTCAGAACACTTACCGTACGTCAATCATCAGCGCCATTGTGGATGACGAATAGAAAAAAAATTATAAGGACTTTTTCATAAGAATCTTATCGCAAAAGCGGTGGCTTATCAGCAAAATGCTACTTTCTCTGCTAGAACTCGAACCGGACCTACACGGTGGATTGAGTTGTGTCTATCAAGAACCTTGGCTCTATTTGCATCCAAACCGAATTGAAATAGTCTTTTAATATTCTAAAGAGAAACCTTTCTGTTGGATCCGTGTTAGTGCACACCTTCGTTGCTACCATCGAATAACTCTTTACGATAGTAACACGAGGTCAAACTTAATCATCCGTGATCTTATGAATTTCCATCAGCTTCAAGAAATCGTAGACGCGCATTTTTTTCTACATTATCAGCATAATATTTTTGTGTTTTATTCCCATTGGAATATTATGGCAGAAGGGGTGTCGCGAAAATATGGCGTCAATACCCACTCAGGCCAACCAAGCTTTCCATTCCCAGGGGCAGGTGAATTAGCACTATGCTGCAATATTGGAGAATCGATATACCATCGGTACAGCTGTTCTAGGTTCCTCTTGAATTTGCAGTATCTTTTCTTTTGTTTCTTGGCCAGTACTCCCCTATTTACCCGGCCCAAGTTTTTTGTGTGGTGAATCCACCCTAATGCTTTGGTTTGGGTGTGCGCACTTATGACAGAAAATTGCTTGGCGGCGTCGCACTCGCGGCGACATCAGTGCGACTTGCAATCGGTTGCCCTTGGGAGCCCGGCAGAGCGTGGCTGCGTTACCTCTGCACTTCCACCCATGCCACACTGCCTCCTGCACTGCTGTCACCCTGTCTCCCCCACCCATGCCACAGTGTCTCGCTTGAAGGCTGCCATGCTCTGCCACTGGTACTCGCGCCCACTGAGCTGCTCAGTACGCGCGGCCGCGCTGAAGTCCGTCATATGTGCATACACCCCTTTATCTTGACTTCTATGACTAGGCGATGAGGTTGCGGTGCTCTCGATTGACCGTAATGCTGGACCGCTTCTTATTTACTTGTTAGTTTTACGGTGTCTTTTGGAAGGTAATGGAAAAAATCTCAATTAAAGATTAATAAATTGTGGTAACAATGGAGCAGGATACGACGGAATGCGCACAGCTTAGAGTGAAGGAGGCCGCAAACGAAGTCGGGATCAAGCCTGGTGTCGAAGACGATTTTCGAGAAAGTACGACCTACATCCCCGATTTTTCGGAGGTCGCTTGCGGAAAACAGCACATTAAAAACTGCAAAAAGGCACTGCCCGACAAAGAAAACATTCAGAGAAACAGAACATGAACATAACTCAAACTATGGATGGGGTGCAAGGGTTGATGACAGCAAGGTGGGTAACTTGGAAAGAGCAGTGGGCCGAATATACTGCAAGGCGCCCATACACCACTACCACGGGGCTCGGGATACCACCTTATTGTTAGTTGGCCCGTCAACCAAACCAAGGCCCACCTTTCGACGTAATGGGAACAAGGGCTTCTAACAAAAGTTTCTAATGTGTATACAAGCAAGGATGCGATTATATGTAAATTAACGTAATAGGCTAGAAAATACAATGACTCAAGGAAAAAAACAATCGGGTAAGTCAAGAGTCAGCAAACTTCGAACCACTTTTTAGGCTTCTGAAGACGACGAAAGGGTCGAAACGTCAGGCCATCAATGAATATTGATCCACCTGAAAACCTCGTTCGGCAGAGCAATACACGAATAATAGTAGGCTTGGACTTCTGCGATCCCTTGGCTATAGAACCAAGCAATTCCTAGTAGATGAGGCTGATCAGAGCACCGAACTTTCGTTATCTGCGTACAACAAGCAATGCACGTTTGGTGGGAGACATAGTGGCAAATTGTTAATATAGACTGTGAACTTCAAAGGACCAAGACAGTCACGCAGGACTCCATTTTCCGTTATGTAGACTCGGAAGCAGAATCCATTGAGAATTACCGCCTGATTCCTGTTCAAAAGAAATGACTTCAGAAAGATAGAGAGACAGCCGGAAGTACCAAACTGTCTTAGTTTTGCGAATATAAGAGAAAGGGGTCAAAAGTGGGGTCAAAAGCTTTAGAGAACTCAATACATGCTACAGCAACCGGTTTCATCCCATCAGCAGCCTTTTGCGAGATTATGATTGAGGAAAAGTGCTTAGGATGTAGATCTCTTCGGAAGGGAGCAATGCTGATATGGGCTGATGAGCATGTTAGAAATTAAGAGCCTTTTGAGTTGACAACAGACAATTCGTTCCGTGACATTGTTCAAAATACAATAAGGCACACAGCCCTATAATTTCTAACATCACTTTTGCTACGCCTTTTATCTATGGGACGTATCGGTCCAAGATGCCAAGAAGCTGGTATGTCAGCTTTCAGCAGTAAGCGGTTGAACAGACACGTCAAAGCAGGGGTGAGACTTAAAGCTGCTCTCTCAAGAAATATGTGAGAAACCACGGAAGACTGTACAAAGTGCGAAATATATTAGGTGTTCCAAAAGTCTTGTAGTATTTTTTTCGATCATCACTTTTTATTTTTTTTCCGTCCAACAAATAACAATTAGGCAACAACGTATTGGCCATTGTTATCGGCAACCCTCTGCCACTTTATAGGGAAATCGTTGATTCCCTTCCCCCAGAACTCTAGGTTCTGAGAGTCGAAGAAGTCAGCGATCGCCTTCGCAAGCAAGTCATAATCAACGAATTTTTTCTTGGTCAGGAAGGATTCGAGAGGATGGGTAAGGTGATAGCCAGAAGGAGCAATGTCTGGAGAGTATGGCGGGTGGGGCAGCACATCTCAGCCGAGCTTTTGTAGCTTGGCCTGGGCACTTTTCGTGAAATCGGAGGAAATTGGAGCGGGCGTCGTCATGTGGGAGGGTGACCGCGGACCTTTTTCGGCGCTTTTCTCGAACAGCGACGGCGAGCTGCTGGAGCTGGTGGGTGCATACGGCAGCGGTGACTGTCTTGCCTTGTACCAGCACCTCGCGGAAAAGCATTCCTTCCGCGTCTCAGTACCAGCACAGTCCCAAGCGTGGTTTGTCTTTCATGTCAATCTCGCCGTTGCTGAAGCTGATGAACCAGCGGCGCACGGTCTCGTAGCTCACACATCCCTTGCCCAATGCAGCGCTGATGGAGTGGCAAGCTTCCGTCGTTTTGGTGCCGCAAGACCGCTCATAATAGATGACACCGCGAGTTGGGTGGGTATCGACAACGGGTATTGTAGCTCTCTCCACGGGATCTGGTGGGTCAATATGAATTTTCCTAGAAAGCTTAGGGAACGTTCTACCATATTCCTGAACCGCCTGGACCTGCCTCGAAGTGAACAAGAGTTACTGATCTTTTTTTTTGGAAAAAATACTACAAGACTTTTGGCACAACCTAATATTTTCATTAATAAAACAATCCAGTCCAGAGAATGAACAGATGTGACACTAGAGAGCTCCAGGCGATAATAAAAACCAATTTTTGTAAAAAGTTTCGAAGTATGTAGCGAGGGCCTCGGCATTCCACAGTCAGAACTTCTCAACCCAATATTACACTCCCTATAGGATTCCTCGACCAATGCCTTACCCTGGGCGAAAATGTTTTATTCCACATGAACTTCAAACAAAGGACTCTTTCGAAGGAATCCTCCATGGAGATTCCTTGATTCCGATTCCTCTTAACATCGCTCCATAGACATGGTACGTGAACTGAAACACTGAAAGCAAGAAATGACCTCTGTTTCAAGGTAGAAATCGAAAGATTGGAAGAAGAGCAACTCGTTCGAGTTCTCGCCACATTTCGCGTAACAGCACTTGAAGAGCCGTGCCTGCCAAAACGCAGTTGCATTCTCGCGCCCTGAAGTGATTTGCTTTTCACTCTGCGCTCTGACCACAAGATTGCCGCCACTTTGACCTTCAGCTCTCTAGCGTCCGAATACTCGGACGCCTCACTATGTCTTCCGCCACTTTGGGAAGCTCTATCTTAAAATTGTTCTATATGAACGTGGAACTTTGCATGTCGCCCTTATTTTTGAGGTATTCAGCTGTTTTCCTGCAGTGCCCACAAAATCTCTTCTGATTCGTTTTCCATAGCCGATCCCAAACATGAAAGAGTACTATCGTAATAGCTGGGGGGGGGGTACCTTATAAAAATTGCATATCTAAGCATCTTAGAGTGGTCCTTCAAGATCCTGTAGATTCACCTGTATAATTCTGCTCGCAAGGCCTCAATGGAGGGAAGGAGGGCTTCCTTTTCTCTTCAAGGCTCAGAAAAAATGTCCAAGAAGGGATCCCACACAATGCTACAGCACTAATGAAAGATTTATTTTTTCAAAACTGCAGCATCCATGAGAAACTGCCTTACGGATGGATTTCAGATAAGATCTCACCCTGCAAAAAACAATCTCCTTTTCCATCTGTACCGTGTATATAGCGACATAGCCGTCTTTTTCGCAGCCCTCATTCAAGTGACTGTATGTCGAATGCATGCATGCTTCCTCCTAACAGCCGCATTGCTAGGTGTTGAAATATTCCTAAATCTATTGCATCGAGAAGATTCTCGCCTGTGAATACAAATTTATATAAATTCCTCAATTGTTAATCTTATCCTGAAATTCGTTCTAATCTTCCATAAGATTGACTTGAAGTAAATGTTCCTAAGCCAATCGACAATATAACATTATGACTCCTTATCGATAGTGCGAGGTCTGTGACCGCTGTGCTTGTGACAGAATGTAACAGAGACCTTTTCCGCTCACATGAATCAGTGCTGGTATTCTAAAGTGTAATACAGCCATTCCGAAAACGTCTGCAGTAAAACTGTGGCATTCCTCAAAACGCACTGTCAAGAAGGCAGTTCAGTACAGAACGCCCCTCTTCGACATACCCCATTGTGTGATTGCGTATTTAGGGAGAGGAGCGGCTCGGCTCATTCGAGATACGAATTTTCTGGCTTTCTGCTGCCATGACGAATGTCTTTGCCCATTGTATTGGGTCATTCCATAAGTAGTGTCGTTTTTTTTCAAGCAAAAATTTTTGCCATAAAATCACAAGTTTTGCAGCACATCATATACCATTCGGAAGAAAATTTTCTGCTTAACAGAAAGACATGATTAGTTTTCGAGTATGTGAGAATGGCGCCGACATTTAGGCTGGCGAAGAGGTAGGTCCAGCAGACAGAAATTGTCCAAACCGGCAATCAATTATAACACTATATTTTACTTGAGGAAAACTAACCAATCATGTTTCCCGTACTTAGTCCCGACCTCTCCTGCAAGTTCCACCAGTCGGTTGCTTGATAAGCCACGTCGCTCTTTTTCCACATTTAGGTTTTCCGCCACAACTTGGTGATTTGAGACAATTTCTTCGAACCAACGCAAGAAAATTTTCTCAACCAATCACTTGAAAGAGTGGTGAAATGTTAAGAACAGGTGGTGGGTAGGAACGGGGAAATACCACTGATCGGATTCCTTAACTATCTCATGGAAAAAAATAAATTGTGAAAAATGTCAGCTGGACCCCTATCACATGGTATTAAAACTCAATCTGAATCGCAGCCAAAGCTAACTAGAAAGATGTTTTCGATAGAGCAGAAAAAGTTCCGAAGTGGTTCATAAAACAACTCTAAGCAAGGAGTTTGAAAGAAAAAATTACATTTTAAGTAAGTGTGGGTGCTTTCGAAAAAAAATTTTAGAAAAAGAACGACAAGACTTCTTGGTCAACTAAATATTGAAACTTGTAGAAGAGGTCAGGACTAAGTACGCGACACATGATTGGTTGATTTTCCTAAAGTGAATTATAGTGTTTCAATTGATTGCCGGTTTGGCCAATTTTTATCGGCTGGACCTACCTCTTCGCCAGCCTGAATGTCGGCCCCATTCCAACAAGCTCAGAACCTAAACATGACATTTTGTAGTGCAGGAAAACCTCTTTCAAATGATATATGACATGATGCAGAAACTTGTGTTTTCATAGGAAAAATTTATGCTTGAAAAAATACGACATTACTTATGGAATGACCCAATACATAGAATATTTTCCTTTTCTTTCCTTTTTCGCCACGCTTATATGGCAGCCACCTAGTAATATCAAATTAGTGGATCTTTCCGTGAGTTCCCTAGGCCCGCTCTTAGACCTAGCAATCTTGCGTTTTTGAGTAGGACAAAGAAATAGAAGACAAAGAAATAGAATGGGCTGTTCTCTGAAAAAGGTCCTCACAATTTTGCTGCCGTTGATTCGAACCCATGGAATCCAAGGGGCTTAGACATGCTAAAGAATCCAGTTCTGGCACCGATACAATGAAAATCTCGTTCGAAGGCCAGTGCATGGGGAATGTTCGGACCCCTCCATTCCCGCTTCAGGAATGATTTTCGTGCTCCGATCTGCGTTTGATATCAGATGCTTTTCAGGAAAACCGCTGGTCGGCAATGATCTGAATGGAAAGATCTCAGTCGTGGAACCTGAGAAGCTATCACGCGTAAAGAATTGTAAGAGAGAACAGCACAACGTGTAGATGCTGGGTAAGGAAGAAGCAGGAACGCTCCCTTTGAAAAGTAATCTTTACAGTTGTTTATAAATCTGTTTCAATAATTCAAGTAAGCTCGAGGTCCAAGATGGAGCACAAAGTGAACAGATCAAAGTGAAGAATGAAATGACAAGGAAGGTTGGAAAAGGACCAGAGAGTATTTCTAAGGTAGTGATTACAAACACATGGGGGAGTGAAACTCGATTTCCTCCACGGAAGTTGCACTGACAAGTCACAATTTACTCATCATCGTCAGCCAAATGAATCTATGCCTAGATAGATGAAGTGTCCTATCTGTATGCAGGAAATGAGGTAAAGCACCAAGTTTTTCACTGTTCCATTCTAATAACCAAGTGAGCGAAAATGGAAACCACAGACTCATGAAGGGCTGGTTGAGCACACGCAACTTGAGCATGCATGTGATACTTATGAGCACTGCGTTATCACCCTTTTTCACTGACAAAATTTGGTAGAGGTTAGTAGCTTAGTCGATGTCAGGATGCGTAATTTTTCTCTCTTAACACCCAGGGACGGTCCCGCTCGAGCAGCAGAAATCTTGTTCCGCGCCAGTGCGTGGATACGGAGCCCATCTTATCCACCCCTTCCTTTCAAAGATCTCCTGTTCGTAAGCTCTTTTTCCAGGAAGTGCTAAAGGATCTATCAAGTGTATAAAGGGAGTGCCAAAAAGAGTAAATTTGCTCACGGCTCACATCCGCCAAGTGTACAAGACAGAGAGTAATGAAAGAGAAAAAAGTAGAAGATCAATATTCCTGAAATGTTTCTCCAGAAGCAACAGCAAGCCAAAGAGGCTCACTGCTTCCGTCACAAAAATATGGAGCCTTGAGTCGGTACAGCCGGGCTATAGAGCACGTACCGCATCAGAGACCGCCTCAAACAGCAGAGCCAGTTTCCGTGGTGGATCTCTCGTGGAAACCTTCCCAAGAACTGACCCTTTGGTTCGTGAAGGTCAAAGAGCTCTAGCTGCTTGGACGACGCTGCTATGATCCGAAGTGTAATTTTTCATGCCTCGAAACCGCCTCCAGAGGGGGTTCCGGTGGTTATGACATTATGTGGCTCTTGGAAACGTAGGGTATTAAGAGCCCATAGAAAACGGAATATTTAAGAACACCGTCGAATACAAATTTTTTAAGGATCCCACCGTGAATGGGCCTTCGCAAGGATGTGAACGAAGGTGACGAAATCTCGGATTTGCTGCATCACGTTCACTCGGAAGAAGCTCCCGATCCTACTCGTGCAGAAGGCTCATGCAGAAATTAGTGATAGTGTGAGGTGTGTTCCTGGATTCGGGTCCGAATCTGCTGAAGTTTGACTAAAATAGGGTTGAAGGTGGAGCAGGAGAAATTGCACTTTTTTTGGCACCCCCGGAGAGGCATAAAAAATGTGGGATCTGGTAATGGAAAGTCCTACTATGGGTGACGATTTCTGAATGAAGCTCCGCCTCCAGATGCAACTTACCCTTTACCACGAAAGAATCTGGAATTTTGATTAAAGACACCGGAAGGGGGTAATTTTGGCTTACGGTAGAACAGACGTATTGTGGACGAGTTCAAGTGGCCGCCATTGCACAAACTCACCAATTTGACGCCTTGGCATGGCCAAAGGGAGATGTTTCTGTTATAAATTGGTTTTTTCCTTTTACTTTTTACTTTGTTCTTTCTTACATTGTTTCTAATGCACTTACATGAATGCTAATGTAGTTGGGAATGGCCACTCCACTGCGCTGGGAGGCAGGCGCTACAACCAACGTCGGCCCGCAGCCCGTCTCCTACAGCGGACAACTCGGAAAGTCAGTGTGTTGAATGCGAATGGGATGCGAATACACACTGCAGCGTCGCGCTTTTGAGTCCGGGTTTTTTCGCTGACTATCGCTTCTAACCTTGAGTTTTCGTTACAAAATGCTCATTTCTTTGCATCTTCCTCTTGTTTCGGAACCCTTCCGGTTCCTTTAAAGGTACAGTCTCTTAGACAGTTCCGCCCACGAGGGTTTGTCCCGTCCATTTTGCAAACGCGTTCAGGAAGTTTTACAATATTGCCACAACCAGTCTAGAGGAATTTTTGGGTCAACGCAGATCGGAGCACGATGATCATTCCAGGAACAGGGAATGTAGGGTATCTAACAATCCCCACACCCTGGCTCTCGAGCGAGGTTTTCATTGTTTCGGTGCCAAAACTAGATTTCTTTCATGTCTAGGCCCCTTGGGTTCCATCGATTCGAATCAGCGGCAGCAAAATTTTGAGAACCTTTTTCCAGGAAACAGTCTCACCCGTTCCCTGCCCTACTGAAAAACGCAAGATTGCAAGGTCTAACAGCGACATTAGGGAGCTTATCGGAAGATCTACTTATTTAATATCACTAAATGTATGCCATACTAGCGTGGCGAAAAAAAAGGAAAGGACATGTTCTATAATGACTAAGACGCCCGTCCAGCAGGAAGAATAAAATTTCGTGTTCCAGTATAGCCGAGCTACTCCCTTTCCAGATACGCAATCACACAAAGGAGTAAATCGAAGAAGCACGTTCTCTGGTGTACTACTTTCGTGACCGTGCGTTTTCGAGGAATGCTACAGTCTTACTGCAGACGTTCCAAGGATGTCTCAGCTCCACTCCAGGAACCGACACTGATTCAGGTAAGCGAAGATGATCGACGTATTTCTGTTACATTCTGTAACACGAACAGCGATTACGCAGAAGACCCCGCACTACATAGCATCGATAAGAAGTCATAACGTTATATTACCGATTAGGTTAGAGAAGGAATTACTCCGAAACAATTTGCAAAAGATAAGAATGGAATGCAGATCAAGATTAACATTTAATAATTAATTTGTATTTATATATGGCAATCTTTTGAATGCATTAATCCAGGAATACTTCAAAACGTAACAATGCGACTCCAGGGAGGAAGCATGCATTCGGCTAACAGTCACTTGAAAGGAGGGTGAATGAGGGCTGCGAAGAAAACTTCATACATGGCTATATACACGTTACAGATGTACCGGTAGATTGTTTTCTGCATAAAGAGAACTTATCCGAAATTCACCCTCTTTTTGTAGCTGTCTCATGGAAGTCAACCTAAGTCGTGGTGACTCTAGTGCAAAAATCATGGCTGAGGAAATATGGTCGGCGAGGGATATCAATAGACAACACATTTAATTTCACGCGACATTCTCTTCGTTTGGAAACCGTGACCGTAGCGGATGAATGGGCTCGTTTGGCAAGAGTGATTGTAGCGGATGAGTGGTATAAAAGAAGGCTTCTTGCTGCTTATCTACAATCCCACAGGTGTTGTTACTTCCCCGACAGTGCTACATTTATGGAGGTAATTGTGATATTTAGGATGACGGAGGATGAAGCATTCAAATTGTTCTGAGAGATAAAGGTGATGGTGCCTGACTCTGATGTAGAACTATTCATGGCAGATGACACGCACGGCTTTGATGACAGGTTTCAGAGTTCTCCCGCACAGTGTTAGCAATTTAATAAAACGAATTTAATTGAGCGACCAGCGCTCTGTGACTCTGAAAAAGTAAATGCAGAAGAAGCGCGGTGGAATGATAATGGTAAGGTGCCCTGGATTGGTCGCTTTGCAGATCACAATGAGTTTACCACGGGATACTCATCGCTTTGAACACACCTGCAAAAGTCTAGGCAGCACCATTTTTGTTCATATATAGAGTACAAGTGGTACCTTTGAATGTGCGCTTATTATACTCGCCGCGAGCAGATTCCATATCCGAAGATATTATCAAGGAATTACCGTATCCCATAATATTATTAAGGAGTCACCGTATCGAACAGCTGGAGAGATTCGCGAGCGAGATCCTTTGCATGGATACTTTTCACTTGGGAAGGGCTTCCACATGCATCTTAATCACGAGCTGCCCTACACTAAACCGGACATGCACCACTCAGGCCTGTGGAGATAATTATCTCAATCACTGCAAGAGGAAGATCGCACAACCAGGGATTGTCAAAAATTGCTTGCGCCATCAAAGTGCTACCTTGAAAGGTGTACCTCCTGCACATGCAAAGAAGACTGATGGGAAGATGACATTGCCTTTCACAGCAACATCATTAACATGAAAGGTCATGAAATGGTCTCGAAGAAGGCAAGAAGATGTGAAAGTAGTAGGAGTGGCCTATGGTAAGTGACAGAAGGTGGAGGGGTTCACAAGGTACAACAACTAGCTTGTACTTGTGATTCCATGGTGAGACGAGTAATATTCTATTGTAAATAGTAAACCCCAAGGGAAGTGAATTTGTTTTTGTTGAGAAACAACCGCACCAAAGAAGGCTGTGGAGCTTGCGGGTACGGATTTCGCTGCAATTGCGAGAAAAATCTGGGGACGACCATTTTCTACCTTCATGTTCACGCTAGTCTGATCTACACTACCACCGCTTAGTTTTGCTACTTAATGAGATGTATGATTGAAAGAAATTCTTCAAAATTTTTTCAGGGTGAACTCTCTGCGGGCACAAGCTACCAAACTGATGTAGAGGGGAGCGTCGATTTAACAGAGACAGCAGCACCTCCAGCAAGATATTTTTTCCAAAAATGTCAATATAGCACCGATATTCTTGATGCAAACAAAACTATAGTTCATAATTTTGCAACTGTGGGTACATTTGAACATGTGGGATCGGAAGAGTTTTTAATAAGCGATTTTTTTCAGGAATATTCGGTGATCCGAGGTAATGCTCTGAAACATTCGAAGACAGCAGACGAGGAAATAAAAAGTGCCTTGAAGAAGTTTGCCAGTCGTTAAGAAAATGAGTTGTGAGACTAAGAATGTTGTGAGTTCGAAATGCGGAAAATATGAAAGGCAGACATAGTGCGACGAACATATCTGCCACTCGAAAAACTCTCCAGTGAAGAAAAAACTTCTGGACTTGGAGGCTTCTGAAAGGCGGGCATATGAAGATTGCACGAGAGGTGAGGGCTCTGGATGCTCTCTCGACGATAGTGTGCCTCAAGTCCAGCTCGAGTACGTGGATACCCATCTTTTCAACACCGGAACTTACGCACTGAGGGTTATGGTGAAAGTTTGCTCGGTGCTGAAGTTAGCTCCTTGTGTTTTTGACCAGTCGATGTTCGATGCTACTTCTGAGTGCGTTTATCTACTTCTGAGTGCGTTTATCATTATGACAAAATTCGCCAAATGCTTTTCTCAAAAGAGACTGATCTGACCAATGATGTCGGTGTTATTGCCATAATTTGTTTTTATTTGTTTTGGTTGCCAGCCGTTCCACTACTCCGGTTCACTGGAACAAAAAAAGTTACAGGACTTCATTATAGGTAGCGATCATCTTTAGTTTCCCTTTTTTGCAAGGTTCCTTTACAATCATTATATGAAAAGCAAGTCGACGACCAAATAACCAGCTCAATCGGTCGGGGGTTCATAGGGTCGCTCTGAGGTCACAAATATACCTATTCACGGCGCTTATAACATAAAGTCGCTGTGAAGAATTTGTGGCTCGACCCCTTATGATATCAACTTTTTGTCGTCTAAATTTCGAGAGCGCTAATGAAATACGTTAATTGTGGTGTGGGCCTGGAGAGTTCAAAGGCGCTTTTACTAATAGGGCGTTCAGAGACTTCGTAGCCAATTTTTAAAGAATGGGCGCAAAATTGTTTCTCCACAACTGCGTTGTACACATATGAGGCGCATATAGGTATTTACAAATCTTCATAATTGCTCGGTGACATCACACTGACGGTTGAAATTGTCCTGTTTCTGTTTGAGCTGTGAAATCTTTCGCTGTTGTATCTTCGTATGCCCTCATGAAAACAACAATCATCATATTTTCTTTGAATTTTTCCCTGCGTGCATGACCACTACCGGAGCGCCTCATCATTTGTTACGTTTATGTGAAGCCTTGAAATTTCTTTTATTGTGGGAGATACACAGCCTGGAAAATAGTCTATTTGTCACGAAGGCTATCGGCTTTCTACTCCGCTTCAACTTCGCCTTTTGCAGTCTTCTTTTTACTGATTTTAGCTTTTACCTGCAAAAAAGTTATCAAAGCAATCGCTCCATCTTGTAATGAATACTCCACTTCTGTGTCACTTCAGAGACTTAGGAGGAATGACTGAGAAATTTAAACGAACCTTCGAGACTCCTTTTTGGACTCCTGCAACTGCTTTTTTACCCATCTTGTTGACCTTTTCAAGGACACCTGCTTCGGCGACTATCACCAAGAGGAGTAGGAAAAGCAATGTAATTCTCATTCTGAAATATGAAAGGTACCTTAATAGGGTTGATATGGCAACATAAAGTTGCAACTGCGAAAAAGAATGCAAGGACTGCAGGAATGGCGAAGCAAAAATTTAAGATTGTCAAAAAGCTTGCTGGATGCTAATCGCAGTTGCTTATAGCTTTCTTGTGAGAGGAAAAAGGGCTTAGAAGTGAAAGCAATGTGTGATGAATACAGTCTGCATTGCTCTTACCCCTTATGAAGCCCCTAGTGCTCAGTGTTTGTTTAAGCAGGACGGCTGAAGAAACATAGGAAATTGCCCCCAGTATAGCGAAGCACACGCCACAGAACAAATGTTCATGTAGAAAATGATTTTTCGTTTACCAGCGCGATAGGAACACACATTCTAATCAATAGTGAGTCTTATGTTTTCAGTAATTGTTTCGATTTTTGGTATTCCTAGTAATCTCAATCATGTTTCAATGGACGAATGGTAACCAAAAGTAAAGGAGGTAAGGGAGCACAGGAGCAAAGGTACCTTGACAGTGGTCATATGTCAATGAGAGACTGCAACTACGAAGGGGAGTGCTGAGGACGTGACAACATTAGGTAACGAATGAAGTTCTCGCAGTTCTTGATACCACCGTATTCGCCATACTTTGAGAATCGCTACTAGTAATCTTTTCTCGTCTTCATTTTCATTCAGTGGATATACAGCGAAGGTATTAGTTTATCAGGCCCCGAATAACTTTTCTAAAGGGTCGGAAGCAAATGTAGAGCAACAACAAATTGCCATGATTTTCAGAAATAAAAAGACACAACAACGAGTAGAAAGGGTGTTTTCTATGGCGTTGTCAAACATAAACATTTTTTTTCTACATGAGAAACTTTTCCGTGGAGTGTGCTTCCTCATATTGGGGGCAATTTCCTATGTTTCTTCGGCCGTCCTGCTTAAACAAACACTGAGCACTAAGGGATTTAAAAGGGGTAAGAACAATGCAGACTGTATTCATCGTACATTGCTTTCACTTCTAAGCCCTTTTTCCTCTCACAAGAAAGCTATAAGCAACTGCGATTAGCATCCAGCAAGCTTTTTGACAATTTTAAATTTTTGCTTCGCCATTCCTGCAGTCCTTGCATCCTTTTTCGCAGTTGCAACTTTATGTTGACATATCAACCCTATTAAGGTACCTTTCACATTTCAGAATGAGAATTACATTGCTTTTCCTACTCCTCTTGGTGATAGTCGCCGAAGCAGGTGTCCTTGAAAAGGTCAACAAGATGGGTAAAAAAGCAGTTGCAGGAGTCCAAAAAGGAGTCTCGAAGGTTCGCTAAGTTTTTTAAAGTCACTCCTCCGAAGACTCTGAGGTGACAGAGTAGTGGAGTATTTGATATAAGATGGAGCGATTGCTTTGATAACTTTTTTGCAGGTAAAAGCTAAAATCAGTAAAAAGAAGACTGCAAAAGGCGAAGTTGAAGCGGAGTAGAAAGCCGATAGCCTTCATAACATGTAGACTATTTTCCAAGCTGTGCATCTTCCACAATAAAACTATTTCAAGGCTTAATTCCTATTGTGATAAATGATGAGACCACGCGGTAGGGGTCGTGCTCGAGGGGGAAATTCTAAGAAAATATGATAGTCGAATTTCATGAAAGCTTACAGAGATTCAACATCGAAGAATTTCGGAAATCAAAGAGAAACGGACAGTGTTATGACACTGAGCAATCGCGAATATTTGTGGGTAATTATAGTGCGCATCATATACTTACAACTTGATTTTGCAAATACAATTATGCGCCTATCCTATACACAAATTTGCTACGGAATTACTGAACGCTCTGACGCTTTAGACTGTCCATACCCAGATCAGAGTTATCGTTTCTGTTTGGTTTGTTCTAGAATTTTAGACGATCAAGGTTCAGTATTCTGAGGGCATTAGGCCACCAATTCTTCACGTCGACTCTATGTTATAGAGGTGAATTAGTGTGATTGTGACATTCAGAGCAATTTTGTGAAATGGCACCCAGTTCAAGTGTTGATCATTGATCTACTTTTCACATGATGATTGCAAAGGATCGTTGCCAATGAGCGAGAACTGTTAATGATTGCTACATATAGTAAGGTCGTTTGGCTTTTTAGTTCTAATGAACAATGTAGTGGGACGGCTGTCTGCAAAACAAAAAAATTCTCTATATCACCGACATCATTGACCAATCGGTTTTTTTTTTTGAGCAGAGCAGATCCGACCAATTCGGAAAAAAGGTGGTGGCACATTTGATGATAGGCACATATTTCAAACTTTTTGAAGGCGTACCTAAAATCATCAACCGCACATATTTTCCATCGCAACTGTGGATGAAGTGCAGTATTTTTCTTTATGTGTTGCAGTTTGTGATGTACCAGTTTTAGCTACGCGATATACTTTGTGCAGCGTATTACTTTACTGATTTAACAGCTATGCGAGTGGACCCATATACTACAGCGACCCATTAGTTACATAGTTTGAGGGCTGCTATCGCAGTGGATGGTAGGGGCATCATCAAAAAGCTGTACACTTAGGCCTCTATAAAGGGTTTTTCTTAGGATCAATCTTTACACTCAGCATATATTTTTGCATAAGTGGAGGTGGGAAGAGGTTTTGTTCTTTTTGGACTAAATAGCGTTCACAGTAGAATGCACCACTCATTTCGCTAACAGCACCAAAAGTAAGAGGAAAAAGACGAGTCTTACCATGCCTGCCTTGTGGGTCGCCGTCGCTGACAACAGGCAGGGGCGCTCGTCTGAGGTGAATGTCTTTAGTCCATAAAGTAGACGGTAAGATAATAACAAGACTACTGTAGGTCATTTCGCACCTTACCACGCACCTTCTAGCCCTGCTTGTAAGATGACCCTATGTGATTGCTTCAACCGTCTGTGAGCCATCAAGATGCAAAAAGTAATGCAGTTTGTAACATTTCGTTGATACTCCGAAGCTCCCAAGTTTGCTATCAGTGACCCATGATCGCGTCTCGCATGTAAGTCCGAAATTATTCTCTTTGTCCGCAATTAGCACACTAGGGGCAAATAGACATCTCACTCGCCTCTAGAGGAACCAATTCATAGGGCATGCTGAGATGGGCCGGGAGACGGTGCGGTGTAACAGGATTAGGACTTTCGCGAGTGGCCAGTAGATATGAATAGTTGAGCAGGAGTTAAAATTGCGAGATGGTGGACGATCAGTTCCGGCAGAAAGGTGGAAGCTGGAGTCAAGGTGTGGAATGCTGAGAGGCCAACTAAAGGGGTTAGTGATTATAGGGAATCGAAAGTTAGATATGAAACGTGAGTCGATGATGTGAAAAATGGGTTTTGTGATGTTATTGAGACCACATACAACAGGAGTTGCCACATGGCCGTGGGACTTTTGTACAGAATTCTCGTTAGCACCTCTATCTCGCAACTACTTCGCCCCTTTCGTGCACCTACGTCGCTCCTAGGCATACTGGGCCTCCTCACTTAATTGACTGCTCTGTCTGTTGAGTTTTTCGCGATAGTGGCTGGTATACGAAAAAAATAAAGCAAGTTCGATATAATAGAAAACATGAAATAACCACAAGTGTTGCAAATAATGATAGTATGGCTCCTATGTTTTCCCTTGTTGAAACCTCGGCATAGACGCTTCTCTTTTGTATGCCAACACGAGGCTAGGTATGGAACCTTGGTTGGCCTAACGTTTCGACCGTCTCGTCTTCTTCAGAGGCCTGAAGATGGCTCGAAGCTCTTGATTTGCAAAGTATCCAAACAAGTGCCTTCCTCCCCTCTAGCGTTTCCGGCGTCGTTTCGAAATCGCTCTCGAACAGCTCAGTAATGGAGCAACAGATTCACCCAAGATTCCACTAGCGGAGCAGTAGCTCACGCCTCAATCACATGTGTCAGCAAGAGCGAATAAGTCTTACTTGACTCGATGATTGATTCGTCCTCCGCTGGTGGAATCTTGGCTGAGTCTGTTGCTTAATTACCGGGTTGTGCGAGAGCGATCTCGAAACAACGTCGGAAACGCTAGAGCAGAGGAGGTGCTTGTTTGGATACTTTGCAAGTCAAGAGCTTCAAAGCATCTTCAGGCCTCTGAAAAAGACGAGAAGGTCGAAACATACAAAGGAAAATCAATAATAATATGCGATTGATTAACTTGCCTATATGCGTGCAATGATGTCCTTTACAGCGAATTACTGATGCACCCGATATTTCACTCCCAACATTATAAATGTGCCATTATACATTTATAATGGCACAGTTTGTACCATTATAAATGTAATGGTACAAACTGTGCATTTATAGTAGCGAATTTAATTCTGGGATACTTTTGCATATTTACTCGATTAACAACCTCTTCACACATTCGTGGTATCACAACTGATGTGGTAGGCCACATTCACTTAATTGCTGACCAGTTTTGCTTGCTCGCTGACCAATTTAATTTGCAGAGTGAACTGCATTCGGGTGGAGCACATAATAATGCAGTCGTCGATGTTACCCATGTATATGTAGAGGTGGCTTGCGGTCTATCACCGGTTTCTCAGCTTTGGCCATGAAAGCTATGGCTAGCACTGGGGTTAGACGTTGGCCCATAGCAAAACCTATAAGTTGTTTGTAGTACTCGCCTGACCACCTGAAGATCGAACACTTGAGGCATTCATTCAGCATCGACATTATCTGTGAAATAGTAAACCGATACAAGTTGAAAGTGTGCTCATGCTCGCACAGTAGATTGTATGTAGCCTCCAGCGCGGCTAATACATTGGCGCATAAAGACGTGACATCAAACGACTCCATGACGATGTCATCTTGGAGACTGGTACTGGACCACTTTTCGAGCAACATTTTAGTGTTGGTCAGGTGAGCGGGTTTGTACTTGAGGAGCCGTGTTAGAATCAGGTTGAGAAACCGTGATATTCTGTCAGTGGGCCCACGCACATTGCTGATGATAGGCCTAACCTTGGACACGCTGGGGTCATTTGAGCTTAGTTCTGCCGCGGTAAGCTTATGTGTTTTGATTAGTACGTATAAAGTAGAACAAAACGGCAGATCACATTTGAGGCGACTGATGGTGGTGTAAGATAGACCTGCGACCTTTGCAACACTGCTCCAACATCTATTCAGCCTGCGACATTGCTTTGTGTATTCCTTTTCGGTCGTTTTGCAATATATTTGCTTGAGTCGATATGAATCGGACAAACGGTAGCATTGATTTCTAAACATCATAACTCAGCAACGTGTCAACGTGAATGGACGCATAAGGTACCTTTAGAATGAGTACAAAAAGCTCTTTGAAATACTGTCAAACAAACACTCAGAATTTGTTTGATTCCGTCAACATGTTGCACGATTTCAAACCCTCCAGACACCACATCCGCAACGTAATATTCTTTCTATCGCTATCTGGCGAAGAACCCGCGGATATCGAAAGACGCCTAAAGGAAGTTCACAAGGAGCAGGACCCGTCAGAAGTACAGTGTACTTGTGGCATTCGAAGTTTGCGTCGGGCCACTATTCCATCGAAGAAAAAGACCATGAGAGACGCCCGAGGGAGCTGGATTTGGACTCGCTGCGGAACCAGGTGGAAGCCGATCCGTATCAAACCACTCGTGAGATGGCGACCGTCTTGGAGTGAGTCAGTCCACTGTATTTCCTGGCTTGAAACTCGGTCGATGGGTACCATGCTCTAACGCAACGGGACATGGATCGGCGGTGCGAGGTCGCACTTTCGTTGCTCACCTTCAAGCGACACCACCGTTGGCTCGTCGAAATAATCACTGGCGATGAGAAGCGGATCCTGTACTCTGACTTTCATCTCCGTGCACATTGGGTCGACAAAGATGCTGACGCGAACGACGTTCCCAATCCCAGTGCACACCCGAAAAGGTGATGCTCTGCATTTGGTGGAACGTACACGGCGTAGAGTGCTGGGAGCTGTCCGATGAAGGTGCAGCAGTATCCGCCGACGTCTACATTCGCCAATTACGAGAACTGAACGCAAATGTCCAAAATTCGTAACGGCGGCGCTCACATGTCTACTTCCAGCACGACAACGCGAGACCGCACATTGCAAGATCGATCAAGGCCGAGCTGCTGTCATACAGTTGGACCGTGCTTCCACATCCACCGTACTCCCCAGAACTGACATCTTCGGATTTCCACCTCTTCTCCCACCTCTGACGCCAACGGACGGCCAAGACTTCATATCGCGTCGTCGTCAAGAAGGCACTCAAGAACTTTTCCGACGCCCAATCCCCAGCCTTCTGGAGCAAGGGCATCCACGATCTGCCTAACCGGTCCGGTGGCGGAAGGACATCGATGAAGATGGAGCCTATTTCAAGTGAACCCCAGTTGTCGTTAAAAAGTTATACGATAAAGACAAAATTTGTCAATTTGTCCGATTCATATTGTCTCAACCTAATAGTGTCTCGTCTTGGAGGTGGCTCTGTCAAGTGCTTGACGGAGGATCACGAACTCACCTCCTTTGTCACTAATTGACAGTCGTATGTCTCCAGCTCTAATGCGGTCCCGTACTTCTTTCAAACCCGCCTTTTGAGGGTGTTAAAGTAAAAAGTGGTGCTTTTTTGTGCGTGTTGCTGCATTATATTGTAGACTGACGTAGCGAAGAGGCGAAATTTTGTGTCTACAACTGGGTGCGGCTCTTCTGGTCTATAATACGCAGTGGGGAAGGGTGGAGCAGGGATACATCTATTGCCTAGACAGTGACATTTATTGCCTAGACAAAGACAAAAATCAGCCAGAGTGTCTATCCATGCCAAGATTAAAAGAGGGTCAAACATGGAATCCCAGCATTCTTCTCTCCATCTTCCTTTGGGTCGCAGCTATCTTTCTGATGTCGGATGGTCGCAGCGACCACGTCTCCGCCCCGTGGAGCATTGTTGGTGTTACACATATGTCGAAGGTTTGTTTCTTTAGTTGGAGGGAAACTACCCGGTTGCAGAAAATGTACTGAAACATTTTGAAAACATTCCATCTGGACTGTATTCGGTAGGCGATTTCAGCCGATTGGTTCAGAGCGAAGGAAAGGTGGCAGCCGAGGTAAAGGGCGTGATCGGCAAAGCGGAACGATTTTCCATCAGTACAGATTTGGTGGCTGGGTGTTTGACAATTCGAAAGAAGTGTTGTCTTTTCCGGATTAAGCCAGAGTCCGACTCTGGTGGATACGTCTGCTAGGATCTGCAGCATCTTTTTCTATATGGAACGTGATGAAGCAAACAGAACAACGTCATCTGCATACTCAAGACTGGAGAGCAACCTGCCGTCGATCCTTAATCCGCAAGTTCCCCAATTTACAAAACCGAGAATCATCTGTAAGGTGGCGTTGAAGGGTTTGGGGCTTAGTGTATCTCCATGCTTGATGTATTTTCGAATGGTGACCGAAACTGGGCAAAAATTGACAAGAACAGACGTGGAAGAGTGTTCGTATAGTCTCCGTAGCATTTCTATAAGCTCTAAATGTACACCTCTCATTGAAAGAGCTGTCCATACTGCTGACCACTCCAAAAGCTATCAAATGCTTCCTTGTAATCGATAAGAGCTACATAGACAGAAAAATTATATTCAGCACTCTTTTCTAAAATTGAATTGAGGACATGGATATTGTTCAGGGTGGAGTGGTTTCTGCGAAATCCAACCTGGCTTGGACTCTCCGTCTCTTAAGCTACTTCTTTATGCGATTTAAAATGACTCTGGTGATTGCCTTTAAAACTGCTGATATCAGAGATATGGGTCGGAAATTTTTACTTTTTTAGGGTCGCCCTTCTTGAATAACAGCTTCACATGTGCGGTTGTCAACGCTTCAGGGATGGGGTCGCTTTTTTTGATGCTGTATAGTAGAGTGGTAAGTGAAGGAGTAATTGCAGGATTTGCGAGGGCTAATTGTTCCGCTGTGATTCGGTCTGGTTCCGGTGATCTCCCACGACGGAGTTGAGAAAGGGCATGTTCCGATTCATCCTTACAAAAGGGAGGGCATATTTCGAGAGAAGGCAAAATTGTTAAAGGAAAATTCGTAGATGACTTGTATAATTCGCTGTAGTACACTGCCACTGCATCTTCCGTTGCACGTTGTGAGTTTTCTCCTTTTTCGCTCTCCTTTATCATTAGGCGATTAATTCTAAGATTTCCTGTTCTCTGTGCAGCAGTTAAGCATCTCCCTTTCTTAATCGCGCTTTGCACAATTGTGGTCTTTCGTTCAAGAATATCCTCGAGTAAGGCGATTCTTGTGGCTTTGCACACAATAGAATATGCGACTTGCTGGAAAAGTGCTGTTTCTCAGAGCTATCCTCCTGGAAAGCAAAAGTTGGGTCCTAGGTGGAACTCTTGGAGGATGCTTGCGAGCTGACCGGCAACCATCCGCTGTTGTCTCCACAGACGATCGAATACTGTCGTAAGCTTCCTGCGCGCTTTCTGCGTGAAGGTGAGCTAGAAAAGAGCGGTCCTCATATAATCCGCGGTCGAGCTGAAGACAGGATGGGAAAGGGCGACGTGTTTGAGCTGCACTACGTCGAACGTTTTAGCCAACAATCATTTGCATGCGATCCATACGATGATCAGAGTCAAACTGGAAGTTATTAACGATTCCGCAGTCCAAAACGGTTGTACATGGAGATGAGCAAATAAAGTCTATCTGATGGTGCACCATTCCGTTAGGTCTTCGCCGAATCCAGAGGAAGCCTTTTCCCCTGCGAAAACAAATGTTCCACGCAGGTAATTCTAATCTGATCAACATTTCTGTGAGAAAGCGGCCACGCTCGTTCGATGCAACAGGAATATGCTTTCCGATGATATTTTGTTTTCCTAATTCGCGTCCAACCTTAGCGTTCATGTCTCCGAGAGGATAGATGTGCCCTCTTTTGGGTCTTTCCTGCACCTGTGCTCCACCTACTCTAGAAAGTCTTCGTACTCATCAAGGCTACAATTGTAAGATGCCGGAGCATAGCAGAGCACAATAAATACTTTGAGCAGCGCATGGTATAGTGTTGCCAGCCTGTCACTTATCAGCATAGAACGCATTTCCCGCCTAGTGACTGATGCACGATAAACGCCACACCATGATTAGCATTGTCGGTACCAGAATGGAACAGAACCGTCTGATTGTAAAGTGTAGCTTCTTTCCCCTATTATTATTGTTTCTGTTATTCCAAGTATATCGCACCATATCTTGTCTAAAGCATTCTCCAATTCGACCTTTTCGTTGTCCGTCATAACGTAAAATCCCACATTTCGCAAGTCACCAGGCAAAAAGTGATGCAGTTAGTCATCGAAACTTTCCCTCACCCCCCACCCCTTATTCCCCACACCTATCCTCAACAGATTACCACATTTTTCGGATTTTTGATGCAAACCTGCGTCAGAAGGAGTTCGCCCATACGATGTAGGTTGAGGATGCCATTGTTGACTTTATAATTTCTCGCAATCCGAATTTCATCATGATGGCATATTTTCTTAACCAGGTCATTGGCAATGTTGTGTAGATTCGATAGTTTTTAATTCGACAAATATAGTTGTGTCTGAGCGAAGTTATGGCGTTTTGAAAAATGTGGCCCGTTTTGGCCATTCATCCTGCATACACCTAAAATATGGAAGGATACCAACGGATGACCGACGGGAGCATGATTGTCCTCATGGATTTGTGTTTCCATTCATCGGTATATCTGTCTGTCTGCAGTAGTGAGCGAAAATATGTGTGGTTGCCGTTTTCAAATATACGTCCACTTTACCCTGATTACATGCTTCAAAAACTTTGAGTTATGTGCCTATCATCGAATGTTCACACCGCCTTTTTTCCGAATTGGCCGGATCTGCTCTGCTTGAAAGAATCCTATTGACCAGTTATGTCGTTGATATAACCAAATTTTTTGCTTTAGCCGACGGCCGTTCTACTATACTGTTCAATAGAACTATAAAGCCAAAGGACTTTACCATATGAAGCAATCATTACCATTCTCGCTCATTGGCAACGATCCTTTGCAATCATCATGTGAAGAGTAGATCAATGATCAACAGTTGAACTGGGTGCCATTTCACAAAATTGCTCTGAATGTCACAATCACACTAATTTACCTCCCTTATAACATAGAGTCGACGTGAAGAATTGGTGGCCTAATGCCCTCAGAATACTGACCCTTGATCGTCTAAAATTCGAGAACAAACCAAACAGAAACGATAACTCTGATCTGGGCATGGACAGTGTGAAGCGTCAGAGCGTTCAGTAATTTCATAGCAAATTTGTGTATAGGATAGGCGCATAATTGTATTTGCAAAATCAAGTTGTAAGTATATGATGCGCACTATAATTACCCACAAATATTCGCGATTGCTCAGTGTCATAACACTGTCCGTTTCTCTTTGATTTCCGAAATTCTTCGATGTTGAATCTCTGTAAGCTTTCATGAAATTCGACTATCATATTTTCTTAGAATTTCCCCCTCGAGCACGACCCCTACCGCGTGGTCTCATCATTTATCACAATAGGAATTAAGCCTTGAAATAGTTTTATTGTGGAAGATGCACAGCTTGGAAAATAGTCTACATGTTATGAAGGCTATCGGCTTTCTACTCCGCTTCAACTTCGCCTTTTGCAGTCTTCTTTTTACTAATTTTAGCTTTTACCTGCAAAAAAGTTATCAAAGCAATCGCTCCATCTTATATCAAATACTCCACTACTCTGTCACCTCAGAGTCTTCGGAGGAGTGACTTTAAAAAACTTAGCGAACCTTCGAGACTCCTTTTTGGACTCCTGCAACTGCTTTTTTACCCATCTTGTTGACCTTTTCAAGGACACCTGCTTCGGCGACTATCACCAAGAGGAGTAGGAAAAGCAATGTAATTCTCATTCTGAAATGTGAAAGGTACCTTAATAGGGTTGATATGTCAACATAAAGTTGCAACTGCGAAAAAGGATGCAAGGACTGCAGGAATGGCGAAGCAAAAATTTAAAATTGTCAAAAAGCTTGCTGGATGCTAATCGCAGTTGCTTATAGCTTTCTTGTGAGAGGAAAAAGGGCTTAGAAGTGAAAGCAATGTACGATGAATACAGTCTGCATTGTTCTTACCCCTTTTAAAGCCCTTAGTGCTCAGTGTTTGTTTAAGCAGGACGGCTGAAGAAACATAGGAAATTGCCCCCAATATGAGGAAGCACACTCCACGGAAAAGTTTCTCATGTAGAAAAAAATGTTTATGTTTGACAACGCCATAGAAAACACCCTTTCTACTCGTTGTTGTGTCTTTTTATTTCTGAAAATCATGGCAATTTGTTGTTGCTCTACATTTGCTTCCGACCCTTTAGAAAAGTTATTCGGGGCCTGATAAACTAATACCTTCGTTGTATATCCACTGAATGAAAATGAAGACGAGAAAAGATTACTAGTAGCGATTCTCAAAGTATGGCGAATACGGTGGTATCAAGAACTGCGAGAACTTCATTCGTTACCTAATGTTGTCACGTCCTCAGCACTCCCCTTCGTAGTTGCAGTCTCTCATTGACATATGACCACTGTCAAGGTACCTTTGCTCCTGTGCTCCCTTACCTCCTTTACTTTTGGTTACCATTCGTCCATTGAAACATGATTGAGATTACTAGGAATACCAAAAATCGAAGCAATCACTGAAAACATAAGACTCACTATTGATTAGAATGTGTGTTCCTATCGCGCTGGTAAACGAAAAATCATTTTCTACATGAACATTTGTTCTGTGGCGTGTGCTTCCTCATATTGGGGGCAATTTCCTATGTTTCTTCAGCCGTCCTGCTTAAACAAACACTGAGCACTAAGGGCTTTAAAAGGGGTAAGAACAATGCAGACTGTATTCATCATACATTGCTTTCACTTCTAAGCCCTTTTTCCTCTCACAAGAAAGCTATAAGCAACTGCGATTAGCATCCAGCAAGCTTTTTGACAATCTTAAATTTTTGCTTCGCCATTCCTGCAGTCCTTGCATCCTTTTTCGCAGTTGCAACTTTATGTTGACATATCAACCCTATTAAGGTACCTTTCACATTTCAGAATGAGAATTACATTGCTTTTCCTACTCCTCTTGGTGATAGTCGCCGAAGCAGGTGTCCTTGAAAAGGTCAACAAGATGGGTCAAAAAGCAGTTGCAGGAGTCCAAAAAGGAGTCTCGAAGGTTCGTTTAAATTTCTCAGTCATTCCTCCTAAGTTTCTGAAGTGACACAGAAGTGGAGTATTCATTACAAGATGGAGCGATTGCTTTGATAACTTTTTTGCAGGTAAAAGCTAAAATCAGTAAAAAGAAGACTGCAAAAGGCGAAGTTGAAGCGGAGTAGAAAGCCGATAGCCTTCGTGACAAATAGACTATTTTCCAGGCTGTGTATCTCCCACAATAAAAGAAATTTCAAGGCTTCACATAAACGTAACAAATGATGAGGCGCTCCGGTAGTGGTCATGCACGCAGGGAAAAATTCAAAGAAAATATGATGATTGTTGTTTTCATGAGGGCATACGAAGATACAACAGCGAAAGATTTCACAGCTCAAACAGAAACAGGACAATTTCAACCGTCAGTGTGATGTCACCGAGCAATTATGAAGATTTGTAAATACCTATATGCGCCTCATATGTGTACAACGCAGTTGTGGAGAAACAATTTTGCGCCCATTCTTTAAAAATTGGCTACGAAGTCTCTGAACGCCCTATTAGTAAAAGCGCCTTTGAACTCTCCAGGCCCACACCACAATTAACGTATTTCATTAGCGCTCTCGAAATTTAGACGACAAAAAGTTGATATCATAAGGGGTCGAGCCACAAATTCTTCACAGCGACTTTATGTTATAAGCGCCGTGAATAGGTATATTTGTGACCTCAGAGCGACCCTATGAACCCCCGACCGATTGAGCTGGTTATTTGGTCGTCGACTTGCTTTTCATATAATGATTGTAAAGGAACCTTGCAAAAAAGGGAAACTAAAGATGATCGCTACCTATAATGAAGTCCTGTAACTTTTTTTGTTCCAGTGAACCGGAGTAGTGGAACGGCTGGCAACCAAAACAAATAAAAACAAATTATGGCAATAACACCGACATCATTGGTCAGATCAGTCTCTTTTGAGAAAAGCATTTGGCGAATTTTGTCATAATGATAAACGCACTCAGAAGTAGATAAACGCACTCAGAAGTAGCATCGAACATCGACTGGTCAAAAACACAAGGAGCTAACTTCAGCACCGAGCAAACTTTCACCATAACCCTCAGTGCGTAAGTTCCGGTGTTGAAAAGATGGGTATCCACGTACTCGAGCTGGACTTGAGGCACACTATCGTCGAGAGAGCATCCAGAGCCCTCACCTCTCGTGCAATCTTCATATGCCCGCCTTTCAGAAGCCTCCAAGTCCAGAAGTTTTTTCTTCACTGGAGAGTTTTTCGAGTGGCAGATATGTTCGTCGCACTATGTCTGCCTTTCATATTTTCCGCATTTCGAACTCACAACATTCTTAGTCTCACAACTCATTTTCTTAACGACTGGCAAACTTCTTCAAGGCACTTTTTATTTCCTCGTCTGCTGTCTTCGAATGTTTCAGAGCATTACCTCGGATCACCGAATATTCCTGAAAAAAATCGCTTATTAAAAACTCTTCCGATCCCACATGTTCAAATGTACCCACAGTTGCAAAATTATGAACTATAGTTTTGTTTGCATCAAGAATATCGGTGCTATATTGACATTTTTGGAAAAAATATCTTGCTGGAGGTGCTGCTGTCTCTGTTAAATCGACGCTCCCCTCTACATCAGTTTGGTAGCTTGTGCCCGCAGAGAGTTCACCCTGAAAAAATTTTGAAGAATTTCTTTCAATCATACATCTCATTAAGTAGCAAAACTAAGCGGTGGTAGTGTAGATCAGACTAGCGTGAACATGAAGGTAGAAAATGGTCGTCCCCAGATTTTTCTCGCAATTGCAGCGAAATCCGTACCCGCAAGCTCCACAGCCTTCTTTGGTGCGGTTGTTTCTCAACAAAAACAAATTCACTTCCCTTGGGGTTTACTATTTACAATAGAATATTACTCGTCTCACCATGGAATCACAAGTACAAGCTAGTTGTTGTACCTTGTGAACCCCTCCACCTTCTGTCACTTACCATAGGCCACTCCTACTACTTTCACATCTTCTTGCCTTCTTCGAGACCATTTCATGACCTTTCATGTTAATGATGTTGCTGTGAAAGGCAATGTCATCTTCCCATCAGTCTTCTTTGCATCTGCAGGAGGTACACCTTTCAAGGTAGCACTTTGATGGCGCAAGCAATTTTTGACAATCCCTGGTTGTGCGATCTTCCTCTTGCAGTGATTGAGATAATTATCTCCACAGGCCTGAGTGGTGCATGTCCGGTTTAGTGTAGGGCAGCTCGTGATTAAGATGCATGTGGAAGCCCTTCCCAAGTGAAAAGTATCCATGCAAAGGATCTCGCTCGCGAATCTCTCCAGCTGTTCGATACGGTGACTCCTTAATATTAGGTTGGACGGGAAGTTCTGGGACACTTTTTGTTTTTTCCTGTAGAAACCTGTAAAGAATTGTGGGACAGTCCATGGTAAGGGTATATAGATGGAGTGTGAAGGACTCTTCACTAGTCTGGTTATCACCACTATGGCTTCGACAAGCGGCGAATCTGAGCCTATTTCGCGAGAAGGTCTTCGACTGCTGATTCTTCATGAGTACCGCCTTGGTAGTTCTGCGCGCCTGGCGGCCGACAGAATCAACCACTCGATGGGTGCGAACACCACTTCGAAGTCTACGGTGATTCGGTGGTATCAGCGTTTCGGTGAAGGACAGACAACGCTAGAAGATGAACCACGCTCAGGACGTCCTCCGGTCTTCGATGTCGACGCCCTGACAGCTGCCGTTGAAGAAGATCCCCGTCAGAAGATCCCCGATGGTGCATACTTTGGTGACTGAAGTTACATGTGAATAAAATTAAAATAAATTGAATTTTTCTCACAAGGTGTCCCAGAACTTCCCGTCCAACCTAATAATATTATGGGATACGGTAATTCCTTGATAATATCTTCGGATATGGAATCTGCTCGCGGCGAGTATAATAAGCGCACATTCAAAGGTACCACTTGTACTCTATATATGAACAAAAATGGTGCTGCCTAGACTTTTGCAGGTGTGTTCAAAGCGATGAGTATCCCGTGGTAAACTCATTGTGATCTGCAAAGCGACCAATCCAGGGCACCTTACCATTATCATTCCACCGCGCTTCTTCTGCATTTACTTTTTCAGAGTCACAGAGCGCTGGTCGCTCAATTAAATTCGTTTTATTAAATTGCTAACACTGTGCGGGAGAACTCTGAAACCTGTCATCAAAGCTGTGCGTGTCATCTGCCATGAATAGTTCTACATCAGAGTCAGGCACCATCACCTTTATCTCTCAGAACAATTTGAATGCTTCATCCTCCGTCATCCTAAATATCACAATTACCTCCATAAATGTAGCACTGTCGGGGAAGTAACAACACCTGTGGGATTGTAGATAAGCAGCAAGAAGCCTTCTTTTATACCACTCATCCGCTACAATCACTCTTGCCAAACGAGCCCATTCATCCGCTACAGTCACGGTTTCCAAACGAAGAGAATGTCGCGTGAAATTAAATGTGTTGTCTATTGATATCCCTTGCCGACCATATTTCCTCAGCCATGATTTCTGCACTGGAGTCACCTACTTATCTTGACTATCATTAGATAGCTACTTTCTTTTGCGTCATTTCGTGAGGTGTAAAGAAAGGACGGCTCTGGTCCCACAATGTCATCGACTTTCTGGTTCCCGTCTGCTATTGCTTCCTAGTCTGTTCCGACTAGCCCCATATGAGGCCCATGCATGACTGATGGATTTTTCTTCGAAAGCCACTTCTTTTGTATTTCGTGCCTCGTTAACATGGTTTTTTGTTGGTCAAAAGCTTGAACTTAGGGCTTTTTAGCTCCAGGTTCGATGATTTCCCCATTCCTACCGGTTGCCATATTTTAAACCCACAACGGACGGCGTGCGCCACATGGTGGCCCTCGACATCTGGAATTATTTTTCTTCCAATTTTCCAATATTTGCGAGTAACCTATTATACCCGCATACACTACTAATATTGAAGAATAACATATGTTTCCAGGATCAGTGCAGTGCAAATTTACTAAAGATACAACAAACATTATGCGAGTGACTTCGAATGCAGTCTTTCTAGATTTACAAACAAGCGACTAAAACTGTTTTAGTTACAATCAATAATTCATTAGAATCCATTGGCTTCAATTACGTTTCCGCGTTACGTTTTTCCCTTAAAAAAATATTTTATTGCTCATCTTACAACTCAAAATGCATGACCTTTCTGCAATAGTAGGCAGGAGATGTACCGCGTATACAAGCATGAGGCAATTCTACTTCACAGTGATGACCTTTTTATCAGTGGTATCATGCACAAAAGAGGTCACAAAAATGGCTCAATTGATACAAATCGATAAAAGGTTGGATAAAGTAGCGCGCTCATTCCACAGGTCATCCCGCTCAAAAACGCCGCCGTCAGTTGTGGGTTAAACTTTTGAATTATTTTTTCTTTACTAGACATGCGAGTACGACAACGAGTTAGCTCGGCTCCCTACGATCAGTCACGATTTACCCATGAAGTGCAATCGCTGTCCGTCGTTAGTCAGTCGAACTGACGAACCGCTGTGGTGCGTGTTTGGCAGGTCTCCTTTTTTTGTTTTTTCAGCTCTTTTTTTCAGGCAGAATGCATTCGGCATTTAACTGATCAGTGCATATGCGTATAAGTATATAGAGACCGTGAATGTGCGTTTGAGTTACTGTCCTATCTCCATTATGTTCAGCCACGTTCCCAATGAATAACAAACTGCTTTTTATTCAATTTCAAATTTACTTTTAGATTCGGAATTTCTAGATATTTTTCAGAGGTATGCAAGACGTATCGAGTCTAGTAATGTGCGTTTTCCTGCAAACTCTCCAATCAGAAGTTCCAACTTCTCTCTTCGTAGAACCTCGGCATCGTTATTAGTTTGATATTCTTCTGTTGTGCCAACGAGGTTTTAAGGTGGAACATTTATTTACGGCCTAACGTTTCGACCAGATCGTATTCTATCCACTACACTACCAAACGCCTTATCCCTCTAGCGGTTCTGACGAAACTCAAGGAAACCGCCGGAGGAACCCTGTACGAAAAAACATAACTCACCCAGTCCACCACCGCGGGAGCGGAACGCCGCCACTCCGTGTCAGCTGTCGTCAGTTAATGAGGGATGCCGTGCTGTCCCTATACATATATAGTATAATGGGGACATGCATGTCTCCCTCATCATATCAGTAGCTCGCAATGTGGCGCAAATGGCAAGAGATCATTCGTAATGGATAAGCACTCATTTCGGTTGTTCATACTTGGATTTCTTGCAGAAATCCAAAACGCTTCAAGCACTTTCCTGGCGGAAATCGCAGTCTCGTATGCTAGAATACTGCACTTCACATCAAAGTCGTTTCCGCCATGCTCCTCGGTCTGTGCTTCCCCAGAGGTGTTCTTGTGTTACCTAGTCTTTTACAGCAAGATGTTCTTTGATACGTACTGCTAGTCTTCTTCCAGTTTCCCCAATGTACGTTGCGTTACATGTCTGACATTCAATTTGATAGATTACACCAATTTTGGCGCAATCCCCAGTTGTACCATACGGGCATGTAACACAATTCTCTGACACGCAACGCTTATCGTAGAGCCTATTTCGCACGAGTTGGCTTTTGATGTTGCCATTAGGGACACTCACTAAGACAACATCATCATCCAGCTGAGCTTGAACAAGGCATCTCTGAATTGCAGCAGTTACTCTGTCAGAGATGAAAGGTATACATAAGGGAACCTTATTAAGACGCGGTATCTTACGGTGCCCAGTGCTTATTCTTCTACGACGTTCTGGTACAACATAGCCCGTTTGATGCAGCTATGTCAGAAGCTAGACGTATAGACTCTCGCCGCTCTGTCGGACCTGTGCACACATTTGCAGCCGTCTTGAACAT